>VDFB02373365.1:323088143-323174761 GCA_007258455.2 Sequoia sempervirens
GGGGATTCAATCCCCCAACCTCCTCCAAACAACGGCCACCTCCTACCAATCCGCCTACAATCTCGGGCTTAATTCATAACGGTGACTGTTTTCTTTTGGTATTTAAAAGTTAGCAAACGGCTATTAAAAGCCGATGGCCGGGTTTAAACCCGCGACCGTCGGTCTAGCAAAATCTATAGCCACCGTGAGCCAGCGAACTTGTTTAAACTATAGAGGGCATCGGTTGGTTTTCTTAAGTGTTTGAGAACCGAATACCTTACAAATTAAAACCAACCCCTCTAATTTAAAAATAAAAACAAATAATAATCTTTTTAAAGATTAAATTGAAAACCTCCAAAACCACAAAGCCCGAAAATAAGAAAGATTGAAGGGCTCTAAAATATTGTAAAGGATTAATATAATCCTAATTTGTTAATAATGGAGGATATTATGTAAAATTGGGAGATGTAGTTGTTTTTTTAGGGAGATATGGAGGTTTTCAAATATTTGATCTGTAATTTGGAGAGATAAGGAATATTTTGTAAATCAATTGGTTAGTAACCAATTTGAGAAAATTTTATGTATTTAAAGGGGTGTGAGATGAGAGTGAGGAGGAAGTTTTTCTTTCAGGTGATGAAGTCTTGACGCTAAGACAACACAAAAGAGAGGTCTTGTTGAAGATTTTTTGAGCCATTCTTGTACGCCAGAGCGCTGTTATGCTGCCGAAGTGCTTGGAGAATGGTTATGGTGTTGTTGTAATTAATTTTGGAGTTAATCGGATCAGTCTCTCTATTGGAGTGGACCCGGAGATGTAGTCACTTTCGTGACAAACTCCGTTATCAACTGTTTGCACTTCTCTTCTCTCTCTTTCTTTCTCTCATTTCCTTCCTTTCTGTTATAATCACCTTGTTATTACTTTCATTTTGTTATTTCCATAAGTTAATTTTGATTTAATTAACTTGGAATAAACATTGTAAAAATTAAGCATTCATTTTTGCAATTTAGTCTAGATCCTATACAGATCACTACCCCATTTGGGTAAATGCCTATCTTAGATGGATAGATGAGTTCTTGTCTCGTATGGAAAAATTCCTAACCCGTATGGTTGGATGTTTGTCCTAGATGGATGGATGCCTATCCTATATGGATAGAAGTACCTGAGTATACAATTGAATAAACACATAATAAGATAATAATCAAGAAACAAAAAAAATAGTGGTAAATTTTGGGTTAATGGTTTGGGTTATTACATTGAAGAAGTAAATCATTATAATATTTTTCATAAAGAACATCCAATAAGATAACATGATGGAATGTAATTTTTCATGTCCATGTGTGATCGTTCTTCATCGCATCATCGAGAAAATCTCCATTCTTTAGATAGTTGTAGATGTTAGAGTACCATTATCTCGAGTCTAAAAGAGAGCACACAAGAGCATTGGATTCAAGTTGATCAAAAATAGCAAGAGAACAAAGACTATGAACCACAAAGTGGTATTCTTTTGTATCCTTATCTGAAGGCACCAGGGAGGAAACACTCACCATGGAATCCACATGTTGATTTTCTCTCCTAAGGACATTGTTTATTGTACAAGAGGAGAATCGATCGAGTAAGGCCAAAGAGAGGTCTCGATATTGATACAACTTACTTTGCTTAGCTTGATAAGCTCCTATAACTTGATTTACAATGAGCTCAGAGTCACCATGTATACAGAGATGCTTTGTGTTTAATGTGATCATGACATGCAAGCTAGTAATAAGGGCTTCATACTCAATGATGTTATTGTTGCAAGTAAATTCTACTCGAAAGGAGAGAGGGACTGACTTGCCTTGATGCAAGATTAGAACTATAGCTGCTCTAAAGCCAATCTGATAGCCCAATCCATTGAAATACATCTCCCATACAAGATCATGACTAATTGTGAAAATATCTTCATTAGGGAACAATTCAAGACCAGGAAAGGAGTAGAGTGAGGGAGCGTCTGCTAGTTGATTGAAAAAATTTTGATCTTTTATTGACTTCTGAGTCACAAACTTTACATTGAACTTAGAAATCAACATTACCCACTTCGCTAACCTTCTAGAAAGGTTACCACTAGAAAAAAATGCTTCAAAAGATCACTTTTCACAATGGCATGTGTCTCAACATGAAGAAGATAATGTCTTAACTTGTGTGTTGCGAAGACAAGAGCAATTCATTATTTCTCCATGGAGGAATAACGAGTATCATAATCAATGAGGACATGACTAATGTAATAGACTTCTCTTTCTCTTTCAACATCGTCATACTAAGCAAGCAAGGCTACCAAAGCGTATGGTGATGCAGAAAGGTAAGGAAAAAAGGGTCTATCCTGCATAGTCGACATTAATATGAGAGGATTGGCTAGATATGTTTTTATTGAATCAAAAGATTTCTAGCACTCCTCATCCCATATAAAGATAATTTAATTTTATAATAAATGAGTAAAGGGAAGGGTACGATCAGCCAATTGAGATATAAATCTACAAATTTCCTGAATCTTCCCTTGTATACTCTGCAATTCAGAAATGTTCCTAGGTGGAGGCATGGTAACAATTGCATCAATTTTGTTCATGTCAACTTTGATTCCATGATGAGAAACTATGAATCCCAAAAGTTTTCCCACATCCAAACCAAAGACACACTTAAGAGGATTGAGCCAAATCTTACAGATTCGAAGCCTTTCAAAGATGAGATGAAGATTTTCCACATGATCTTGTCGAGTTATGGACTTTTCCAAGATTTCATCAACGTAGTCTTCTAGGATTTTATGAATGGAGTCATGAAAGATTAAGGTCATTTCCCATTGGTAAGTTGCACCTGCATTCTTTAACCTAAACAACATGACCACATAACAAAAAGTACCCCAAGGGGTAGTGAAGGTTGTCTTATATTGATCTTTAAGGTTAATACGAATCTAGTTGCATCCTAAGAAGCCATCCATAAAGGATAAGAAGGCATGGCCTATAGCCGAGTCTACAATCATATTGATATTAGGCAACAGAAAATCATCCTTAAGAGAAGCCTTATTGAGGTCACGAAAGTTGATGCATATGTAAATATGACCACCAAGTCTACTAACGTCAACAATATTTGAAATCCAAGGTGAATAGTCGATTGGATGGATAAAGCCTACTTTTAATAGCTTATCTATCTAATTCTTAACTAAAAAAGAAACCTTGGGATTGATCTTTTAGATTTTTTGCTTAACAGGCTTGGCATTGGCACATAAGATAATATTGTGAACCACTATAGACTCATCAATACCAGGCATGTCCTCATACGACCAATCGAAAATATCAAGATGAGAATGTAAAAGGTCAGAGTGCTCCTTAGTTTCTTTAGAATAAAAGGAATTGTCTGATCTTAATCATCTTTTTAGAGGATTTAGGGTCCATGAAAACTTCAATAGTATCCCCTTTAAGGAAATGAATACATTCTTCAGGATGAGGTATCAGGACACCATCATCAATGTTAGATAGAGGAGCCTCCTCATCCATATCCAAAAAAAATTCTACAAAGTATGCTTGATTATTCAAGTGATACGAGAATCATCGCTTATGGTGAAAGGAAGGCAAGTGAAAATAGGCACCTACAAATTCTTCCAGTGCTTCTTCAGAGGAAAAGACATCTAGAGGAATTTCATCAAGCTCTATTTTTTCCTCTATCAGTTCAGGATGAACTAATTTGAGAGGTTTGACCAAAATCATGTTAACACTCCACCATGGTTTTTGTCTAGATTGTTCAATAAAGGATCCCAAACCCAAATGATGCTTGCGAGGCTTAAATTGGATAGGGACCTAAATTCCTTGTTCAATATTCCCAAGACCTTTATGCACATAACCATACTAGGAAACAAGCCTGTATCTAGGGCCATAACACGTTTGCAAAGCCTTAGAAGGAGGTGGTTCCACATAGAGAGTGTCATTCCACCAATGAGTGTCAAATGTTTCTACAAGACCAAAACCATATGTCTCATCAGAATCACAAACGTTAACCTCCCCAATAGAATTTTGATCATCCTTGTTATCGAGGGAATAGTTGGGTCCCTGGGTAGAACCACAACTTTCTTCCTTGATAAGTGGTTGATCAATTTTCTTAGCAAAGGTATTTGAAATTATTGGAAGGTCGAGGTGGATGAGATTCACTTTGTATTCTCTGATGAAGAATTTAGAGAACTCTAAGGATCCCCAATCATCACCAAGAAATGCATTCGATTTAGAAGAAGAAGTAGATGGGGAAGACTTAGGACTTTCTGCTTTAGGTTTCTCCTCTTTAATGACATTTGCTTTAGGGACAATCTTCGTAGATGGTACCGCTGAGGAACATGACATCGCCTCAGAGGGTAGAGATAGAATGCAATTCTTAAGAGTGGAAAAAATTGAAGCCCGACCAACAACTACCAACTCACAAAGGTGAAAAACTTCAGGGTTAGCCTTGACCATGACCACTTTATTGTTTACTACAAACTTTAGAGAACAATGTAGAGTGGAAGTCACATCACCCATAGCATGAATCTAGGATCTCCCCAGGAGAAGATTGTAAAGTAAGGGGCTAGGCATCACATAGACTAAGGTGGGTAAGGTAACGGGGCCTAGCTGCACAGGCAAGATTATTGTGCCTAGGGCTTATCAACTAGTGTTATCAAATCCATGAATATACAAAGAAGAAGCAACTCAAGAGAAAGAATCAAATTTAATTTTAGGTAATAAATCCATACCATAAGCATTGAGAGCCAAACTAGTGTCAATGAGGGTACCTCTAATACCAATACTATTAACATTAACTATGATCATTAAAGGGTGGACCACTTTCTTTTGCACATCGAGGGGTGAAAGTTCTTATAGATAGAACATGATATTTGGAAAATTTGCTCAAATATGAGCCATCAACACATGAACATCCATTTGCCTAATGGAGATAGGAAAGAGGATCTTTTGCAAGGATTCCTAAAGCATACCCTGATAAACTAGAGTGGTCTACAAAAAATCCCAAAGTGAGATCTTAGTCGGAGTAACACAAAGTTACTCAACCAGATCATAGTCTCTAGGTGCTTTAGTCGTAGGTTTCGGTGCTAAAGGAAGACTTGGTTGAGAAGGTGGAAAAGAAGTAGGAACTTGAGTAGGTTGAGGTGTAGGAATAGAAGATTGTTGATTAAATTTTTGCTTAAATTTCTTGTGTTGTATGTGTGCCCAACAACATTATAAGAAGTAGATTTTGTGGCTCTCACAAACTTTGTATATAAATTTGAGGAATCACTATGGTATGAAATCCCATAGATAGAATGAATCCTCTTAGGAGTGAGGCTAGCTAGATTCAAGTAAATAGTGAGTCTCTTAGGCCTTGGAGGCTTCACAAAGACTACAACGATGTTCACCAACTCTTCAACTTGTGAAGAAGAAGCTTGTTCGAAAGATTTATCGGTAGAGGAAGATGCTTCTAAGAAATAATCTAGAGCATCATCCAACATATCAAAATATTCCTTAGAGAAGGAATTATCATAAATGTTAAAACATTACAAAAAATTATCTGACATGGTTGACGTAGGGTTCACCAAAATATAAGAGAAGGGAGATTCGTTGCTCACAAGTCTCTTCATTCTCAAAAGAATCTTAGGGAGAAAACTGCCCTTAACTACCTCAAGCATTACTAAATGAAGAAATTACAAAGAAAGTTGTATTAGGAATAATTATTCAAGAAGACTACTTCAAAATTCAAGAGGGAAAGGTTTCTAAATCTTTTCCCCAAAAGGAGTAGCTCTTGGCTAGAGAACTTCAACATGGTATCAGGATGCTAGCGCAATGTGTTGGAGTCCACAAGATGCAATGGAATCCAAGGAAAACATAAAACCAAAACCTTAAATAGAAATGCTAAAGCCAGGTACTAACATGCCCAGGCTCGATGTCTATTTGATAGAACAGATAAATAAAAAGAAGGAAACGCTAGAAAATACAAAGAACCAAAAATGAACTTATAATCGGCCACACGCTTGAAACCTTCCTCCAAGCCTCACTTCAACAACTTGCACACAAGACAAATGAGGAAAAATGTTGAGGTTGTTTTAGGGTTTGTCGTAGTCAAACCCCCGTTTTGGTGTTCCCACCTCCACAGATAGACATATAGATGAGAAAATTAGAAAAATTAGATAGATAAAGAGTGGTGAAAACAATCCCACTCAAGGATGAGAACCTACACCACAAAATAGCAAGTAAACAAAGTAATCTATTTGCAAATAGATAAAAACAAGATAGTGTTACCAACAATCCTTAGCCCCCTCTTGAATGCATGAACACACCATTGAATACTAGAAAGAGAAATTTGGTTGTTTGAGGGACCTCAGTTCGGTAGAGCTTCACTTGTAGAAGAGATATTGCAAGGAGAGGTAAAGAATAGAGTGAGATTGAAGGACTGAAGTCAAGAATGTGAGAGAACCCCCAAAATGAGAGCAAGAAAGGGAGTTTTGTTGTTGCAAGGGTAGGAGGAGTTGTTACACTTAGAAATCTGATTGTAGGGACACGTTTCATGAGTCAAGATTCTGAGATTCCTCATTTCAAACTCATAAAACTGCAAGGATGCTAGTGCATTGTGCATACATCTGTGTTCTGCATAGGCATCCAAATCATTGATTTTTGAGAAATGAGGTGGCAGAATGTTTTCGCTTCATCATTGGTTCTCATGGGATTAGAATCACAAAATTTTGATCCATGAGGCTCTTATCATAAATGCACCTAGGTGTAATAAATGTAAGGCTAAAGACCAGATGGAATACAATGGTCGACTACCATGGATAGCAGAGACTAGGGTTTTTCTTGAACCGAACCTGGTGGGGAGGGCTTCTCAAGGGAAGCTTGGTGGTTTTCAAATCAACGATGTTCACAATGTAGAAAACGTGGAGCGAGGTCGAATAGAAAAAATTGTGTAGACTTTAGGCCACAGTGGAGGCAGCTTGAGCCACAGGGGTGAGGGAAGGAGTCCCAAGTAGAAGACCTCAGGATGGCAAGCAAGGAAAAGCTTTGAGAGAGGTGAAGGAAATGACGAGCTGGGTTCCAGAAAGAATGCAGGGGGATGTTGGGCAAGGGGTGTGAAAGCCCATCTAGAGCCTCTCCACCAGGTGATGAGAAAAAAAAATGAAGATGTCAAGGCCAATAAACCATCAGTTTTCTTGCAGAAAGAGCTTGAGGAGTAGGTAATGCACAATGTTGAAGTGTTTTCACATTTAGGTTTGATAGGATGATTTAGGGGTTTTTTGGCTTGTCTATGTGATTTACATAAATGGATTTCTGAGCATTGGGAACCTATTGTAGATGGTTGTATCCAAATCTACCTAGTTTCTAGAGGTTTTTTTATTGTTGTTTTTGAAATTGTGGTTGATAGAAATAAAGTTATGTGTGATTACTTCTAGAGCTAGGAAGAGAAATTTTCTCTATCCTTGAAGCCTTGGCATCCATATTTCAACCCTACATCAAATACTTTTGATAAAGTTCCTCTATGGGTAAGACTCCCAAATTTACCTCTCCATTTTTTGTTTGAGTCTTGCTTAGAGGCTATAGGAAATTCTTTAGGGGTTTTTTTGATGGTTGATGAGGGTTCTTCAAATCTTTTGCACTCTACCTATGCCCGTATTTCAGTGGAGATGAAAGTATCAAAGACACTTCCAAATGAGGTCTCAATCAAAACCTCCAAAGGATGTTGGGTACAACCCTTGGATTATGAAGGGGTACCATTTTGATGTAGGAGATGTTTCTAGACTGGATATATAGCAGCATAATGTACAAAACCCAAATGGTCCAAACTAGCAACTTGGTGGTAGGATGTCTCACATAGGCATTATGTAGTAGAGAAATAGAGTGGAAGTAAGGAAGAGTAGGATAAAAAAAATCCCAGATGGAAGGAAACTTTGATCTTCCCATCAAATAGGGGTTTAAATCAGCTGGGGGGTTGGGTCATGTTGAGATTCCCATCTTGAATGGTGCTGGTGTAGGGAGAGCTAATGAAGGTGAAGTAGAGAAAAACATTCATGGTGCTAAAACTCCAGAATGCGGGGAGAAATCAGGCCTGAAAAAATCACAGGAAAAAGGGGAGCGTAACAGTGAGGAAGATGGTCAAAATGGGCAAGAAATGGTGGAAGAACATGAAGAAACATGGTTGCAATAGGATACATCTGAGACTTGGTAGAAGGAGGAAGCAGAAATGTAGGAAGTGTTGGATTTAAACTGACACTGAGAGGGGGGGTGAATCGGTGTCTTAATAGATTTGACCAAATTTCACTAATTCAAAAACATAGCTTAGATTTGATCTCAATATTACTCTGATTAATGCATTCATGAGTTGAATGTAATCATTCATAAATAGAATTGAGAACAGTAATAGACCCACAGTGAATAGAAACAACAACATAGAAAAATAGTGAGCACACAGAAGAACAAAGATACCAAAAGATTTACTAAGTGGAAAACCCTCCTGGGGTAGAAAAACCACTCCTAAACTGCCTTACTGGCTTAATCTTCAAAATCCACTGTTAACAATGCTTTATAGGCTAAATTTCTAAGCACCAACTCAAGGACCACTAACCCCTCATTTAGAGACACCTATCTCAAGGAGCACCAACCCCTTACTCAAATTTCAGAATTACAATCATAATATATCAGAGGATCACTCTATTTACAATTAAGTTCATAAAACTCTCCATCTAACACTCTAGGAATTCAACTCTTGTATTACAGAGTTTTCCAATACATCTCTTGATACAGCCAAAATAACTATCTATCAGAATTAATGGCTAGCAGCACTTTTACAGTTTTCAACACTAGTGTTTTTATACATTTCAAGTATGTTAGTTACAAAGAAATCTTCAAAAATTATTTTTCACCAGATTCTAAAATTCTCTTGCTGATTTTTGAATATGAAGCTAATTCATAATGATCTGTAGATGATGGTAAAAATCAGAGTAACGTCTATCCATAGAACTTTTAATTTTTGCGCTGAATCAGGAGATTTCAAATTGTAATAGAAAGATTTTCATCAAAGTCATGACAGCTTACTAACAAAAAATCATAACCTCTAAATCCTCGGAGAATATTTTGCTATGTAACCGTTCTAAGATTTGATTCCAATCAAAGATGTCCAATAGGCTATAAATACTTTGGCACGATGTAACAAAGCTTTGCAAAGATTTGACCATGCAAAGAAATGTCTCCAGCCATAAAGAGATTTCTAGACAACAAGATAACGCCCAAGGACTGCCAATAGCAAAAAGGAACATACCAAATAACGATGCCTATCAGAGCAGTATTCAAATAAACTCCAGAGAATCGATGCTAGAAATAGGTCGAGCTCTTGATTATACTCAACACCTCAGGAAATGGCCATGACGGTTACATCAGAGAGACAGATAACAGTGGTGATGGCTAGGGTTTCTTACCCAACAAAGTGAACTCACAAATTTTTCCTAAGAATCTTTCTTTTCAATTGACCGAAGTCAACCTACAGAATGTCACTGTGACACAACAGAGTAGGAGAGATGTCATAACAAATTCATAATGTTACGTCGAGAGCCAAGAGTTATTTTCTTTCCAATCACTGAGACTCAGTGAAGTCGGGAAGACCTCTCGTAGAGAATTAAGTGTCTTACCGAAAGACCACGTGATTAATCATGTCACCATGACAAATTGCTTTTGGGGAGACCTCATATAGACTTCATAATGTTTCGCTGAGAGTCACTTTGATACACATTGTCACCATGACAATTCAAAACCTATGCCAAAGGCCTTTACCATTTCCAAGTCACCAAGATAGTACATAGTCAGGGAGACACTATATAGACTACCCCTTGTTTTGTCGAAACATCCCGAGCTCACCCTTGATCACCAAGACAGAATCAATCTCACACCAATGGACCTTTGCCAGAAACCCCTTGTGTGATGTTGCTGTAACATAACATTATCGGGGAGACATTTTGTAGACTACACTATGTTTCACCAAAGATCACCCACTATCTTGTGAGTTGCTGAGACAATTCAGATCTTATGCCGACGAAGTCCCTTTATGTATTCCATTAGTGAGATCCACTTGCATTCACTAGGATCTCACATCGAAAGCACTATGTCTGGCCGAAGAGAATCCCAGATGTGATGTCGGCGAGAAAAAACCACTTCACTGAGACCTATTTCAAGAACCCTAACTCTTTCCTATATGCATCCATCCACCATCTGTCAGTGTAACATTGCAATTTCGCTGTGAATTCATACCGATGGTATTACACTTTGTCGATATACTTCCATTCAACCTCTGATCGGTGAGACAAGATGATTTTTCCAAGACCTCAGCCCGATACCACTCAGTTTGGCCAAAGTTCTCTCAAAGAGTTGTTCAGTGAGACTCCTCTTGAAACAATAGATAAAACCTTTTGAGCATGAGTCGGTAAGACAAGAAAGACTTGCTATGACATTACCCCGAGGATGATTTCCTTTGCCGATATGCTCATTCTAAAGCGGGTCAGGGAGACACAAGGGAATCACTAAGACCTTATCCCGACAGTATTACATATGTCGATAGATAACACATTCTGTCACTAAAACCAAAGACAAGTCTTGCTGAAAATAACCTTTCCTGTGCCGGTCACCAAGACAATAGGAATGTCATGCAAAAAGTAGCCTGTATGTTAAATTCAATCGCCAAGACATTTGAAATGTCTTGCCGATAGGCAAACAGACATTTCAAAGTGGATCGGGAAGACCCTGCCACACTCATGCCGATTAGTGTAAGCCAGTGGTATACAAAGAGAACCTTCCTTATAAAGAATCCATCTGTCAAAATACTGTCAGACAAAGAAGTCTCAACATCATCAATTAGAATCATAACAAATAACATTCTGAAGTGTCAATATAAATCATAAGGATCCAAACAAAGACTAATCACCAAAGAGAACCAACTGAAAGAGATTTTTTCATCAAGGACAAACCATAAACACAACTGGAATCCAACAAACTCCCCTTTTGTCCTTGATGGAAAAACACAAATGACTCTCCCCCTTTTTGCCTCAATGACAAAGAGTAGAAGAGAAGATAGTGCAATTGCCATGAAACACAACTGAGAAGCCAACCAAAGACCATGTTCGATTAAGGCACATTCAATCTTGAACACCTACTCCACTTTCAGATTAATTGCAATCTAACAATACCAGAATTTGAGCACAAACAACCAACCTCTTCTCAGCACAAGTAACCTTAGTCACAACTCACGGCTTGTTCACTATATACCAGACTCAGCATCACTACTCTTTTCTTTCCATTTATTAGCATAAGATTTGCACAACCATCCTTTCTCTTAAGAAATCACGATAGCTTCAACATGTTTGATCTTCCTTAAGGCACTCAAACATAAAAAGTTTAGTACTGCAAAAGACAAAACTACAAGACAAATCAGGTGCAAAGATTAATACATTATAACTTAGGTAACTCCACCAGCACAGCATCAACTTGAACAACAGAAACAATCCCTCAACCTATGTATAGTCTTTATAGACTTCCTCTCAACATACCGTGCACAAAGAGAACACACAATATCTTTTCATTAAACACAGGTAGAGTATACATCATTTATAAAACATGCAGCATATAGACTCAGCACTGACCCTTCTTATGTAGTCAAAACACAGAGACCAAGAAGACCTTTTTGAAACATTAGAAATTCTTCCATTTTCAGGGTCACGATATATAAAATATATTTCAGCAAATGCTTCTATCAGATTGCAGAACACACATACTCAGAATTAGTCACCCATCCGATTACACTAAACTACTATACATTTGTGTGATTATTAACAGACTCTTGCAACCTTCTTTTAGAGATACAACAAGAACTCATCTATATATCTCCACACTTCCCAAAGATGTCATAAGGACATACCATTATTTCCAAAAACCCAAGCATCCAAAAGGTTCATTTAAAAACAAAGTGCACTTTTCAAATCAAAAACTTTTGAAAACTGTCAACCACTAGACCAAGCAGAAACATTCCTTAATGTAGAGATTCATTCAATACCTTAAGACTTGAGCATCAACCTCACCAAAGATCTTTCAATGTACTTCTAACTTGTATTGCAAAAATAGAATGAAATAGTGGCATTTGCAGGTCATTTCATTACATCTTATACCACCAAAAGCAAATGCAAGATGTCATACCTCATTCTAGACTCCATAGGGATAAAATGTATTACTATGAAAGACTCCCCCTGAGTCTTTGCTTCTTCTCAAGAGCTAGAAGGCAATACTTGTGCAAGGAGTGCACAAGGAGTTTTCTCATAAACATCTTTAATGCTCTTCTTGTCATCTTGATTGCTCTTTCTTCTCCAATCCAATGAAGACATTTTTACTTGTTTGCTCAAAGTACCTGTCTTTCTATTGAATCTACATTTCTGTACTTTATGTCCAATGTTATTACATCTGAAACAAATGACTTTGTGATTGTTCTGAGAAATAGAAGACTTTCTACAGACATTTCCAGTATTGTTCCCTATATTATTATCACTTGTATTTATTCTACAGTCTCTTCTCAAGTGACCAAAATTGTTACAGTTGTAACACACCACATCTTCATTTCTAGGGACATTAGAATGATTCTTATTTGACCATCTTATGCAATCAATTGCCTTATGACCATAGTCATTACAAACATAACAACATCCTTGGAAAGAATGATTATACCTGAATGAGTGATCATGCCAAGGATGTGAAGATCTAAAGACATTTTTCCTTTCTCTTTGAATACCTTTAGATTGTCTTCTAGTGTCAGTGTTATCCTTTGATGCAGCAATACTGTAACCAAGATCAACCTTCATTCTTGGTGTTTGCTTGGCTATAAACTTCTTTCCATCTAAAGTAGTAAACACTGTTTCATATTTAGATTTGTCTGCAGAGCTTTGTCCAACATCATATCCCACTCCTGTAGGATCTTTAGAATGCTTTTGCCTGCCCAACATCTCATTCAATATATTAGTACTATGATCAAATTTCTGAATTTTACCAAATTGAGCCTTGAAACTTTCAATCTCTTTTCTTAAAGCAACTACTTATTCTTCAAGTTTTAGACAAACAATCTTTTTAATCTCCAACTCAGAACTCACAACATCTGCAATCCTCTTATATTCTTCAATTTCAATTTTCTGACTTATAATCATATCATCCTTAAGAGTTAGTTCTTTTAACAAGGAATCATTATTTGAACATTTCTTTAAAGAATCAATCTCATTTTCTAGTTTCTTACACAATTCATCCTTGTCTTTTAACTTGATTTCCAAACTCTCTTTTTGTTGAAGTTGTCTTGTTAAAAATTGGTTTTCTTTTCTAAGCTGCCTAATAGTATCTAATGCACATAGGAGTTCACCTTCCAAATCAACCTCACTTTCTGGTTCATCATATTCTTGTTCAGAGTTAACTTCACCCAAAGATTGATCTACTTCTACACAAGTTTCTTGATCATCTAAATATTCATTAATGATCTCCCTGGACTTCTTTTCTAAATTATAAAGGTTTATACCTTCTTCACTCTTAGATGTTTCACAACTTATTTCAGTATCAAAAGATATCTCCTCTTGTAACTCACTATTCTGATTCATTTCAGTCAACTTGTCCCAAACTTCCTTAGCACTGCTGTAATGAATGACTTTTGTAATGAGTTTATTTGGCAAGTTATTAAGAATAGCATTTATAGCTCTGGTATTGAATTCAAGAGCTTTCATCTCCTCAAGAGAGGAAGGAGATGTTGTAGATGTAGTACAACCCTTTTCTACTGCTTTCCACACTTCAAATCCTAAGGAAAGTAAATATGTTTCCATCCTATGTTTCCATATAATAAAGTCTATTCCTTCAAACTGAGGAGTTCCAAATCTAGGAAACTCTACCATTTTAGAGCCACTGTTTATGAACTCTTCCTCATTATTCCTTATACTAGATTTAGGTTGAGCATGATGAATAGCATTTTACTGAGAACATATTTTTCCCTTATTCCTTCTATTCTTTCCCATATTTACCAAACTACTCCAAGAAACCAGGAACAATCCTAGGTGGTTTAGACCTATCAAAGGACCCTAGGCTCGGATACCAATTGTTGGAGTTAAACTGACACTGAGAGGGGGGGTGAATCAGTGTCTTAACAGATTTGACCAAATTTCACTTATTGAAAAACATAGCTCAGATTTGATCTCAATATTACTCTTATTAATGCATTCATGAGTTGAATGTAATCATTCATAAATAGAATTGAGAACAATAATAAACCCATAGTGAACAGAAACAACAACATAGAAAAATAGTGAGCACACAGAAGAACAAAGATACCAAAAGATTTGCCAAGTGGAAAACCCTCCTAGGGTAGAAAAACCACTCCTAAACTGCCTTACTGGCTTAATCTTCAAAAACCACTGTTAACAATGCCTTATAGGCTAAATTTTTGAGCACCAACTCAAGGAGCACCAACCCCTTACTCAGATTTTAGAATTACAATCATAATATATCAGAGGATCACTTTGTTTACAATTAAGTTCATAACACTTTGCATCTAACACTCTAGGAATTTAACTCTTGTATTACAGAGTTTTCCAATACATCTCTTGATACGGCCAAAATAACTATCTCTCAAAATTAATGGCCAACAACACTTTTACAGTTTTCAACACTAGTGTTTTTATACATTTCAAGTATGTTAGTTACGAAGAAATCTTCAAAAATCATTTTTCACCAGATTCTAAAATTCTCTTGCTGATTTTTGAATATGAAGCTGATTCATAATGATATGTAGATGATGGTAAAAATCAGAGTAACGTCTATCCATAGAGCTTTTAATTTATGCGCTGAATCAAGAGATTTCAAATTATAATAGAAAGATTTTCATCAAAGTCATGACAGCTTACTAACAGAAAATCATAACCTCTAAATCCTCAGAGAATATTTTGCTATGTAACCGTTCTAAGATTTGATGCCAATCAAAGATGTCCAGTAGGCTGTAAATACTTTGGCACGATGTAACAAAGCTTTGCAAAGATCTAACCATGTAAAGAAATGTCTCCAGCCATAAAGAGATTTCCAGACAACAAGATAATGCCTAAGGACTGCCAATAGCAAAAAGGAACATACCAAATAACGATGCTTGTCAGAGCAGTATTCAAATAAACTCCAGAGAATCGATGCTAGAAATGGGTCTAGCTCTCGATTATACTCAACACCTCAGAAAAAGACCATAAAGGTTACATCAGAGAGACAGATAACAGTGGTGATGGCTAGGGTTTCTTACCCAGCAAAGTGAACTCACAAAATTTTCCCTAAGAATCTTTCTTTTCAATCGACCAAAGTCAACCTACAGAATGTCGCTGTGACACAACATAGTAGGAGATATGTCATAAAAAATTCATAATGTTATGCTGAGAGCCAAGAGTTATTTTCTTTTCAATCACTGAGACTCAGTGAATTCAAGAAGACCTCTCGTAAAGCATTCAGTGTCTTACTGAAAGACCACTTGATTAATCCTGTCACCGTGACAAATCACTTTCTGGGAGACCTCATATAGACTTCATAATGTTTCGCTGAGGGTCACTTTGATACACATTGTTGCTGTGACAATTCAAAACCAATGCCAAAGGCCTTTGCCATTTCCAAGTCACCAAGACAGTACATAGTCAGGAAGACACTATATAGACTACCCCTTGTTTTTCTGAAACATCCCGAGCTCACCCTTGATCACCAAGATAGAATCAATCTCACACCTATGGACCTTTGCCAGAAACCCCTTGTGTGATGTCACTGTAACATAACGTTATCGGGGAGATGTTTTGTCGACTACACTATGTTTCACCGAAGATCACCCACTATCTTGTGAGTTGTTGAGACAAGTCAGATCTTATGCTGACAAAGTCCCTTTATGTATTCCATCGGTGAGATCCACTTGCATTCGCTAGGATCTCACATCGAAAGCACTATGTCTGGCCGAAGAGAATCCCAGATGTGATGTCGGCGAGACAAAACCACTTCTCCAAGACCTATTCCAGGAACCCTAACTCTTGCCGATACGGATCCATCCACCATCTGTCGATGTAACATTGCAATCTCGCTGTTACTTCATACCGATGGTATTACACTTTGTCGATAAACTTCCATTCAACCTCCGATCAGTGAGACAAGATGATTTTGCCAAGACCTCAGCCCGATACCGCTCAGTTTGGCTGAAGTTCTCTCAAAGAGTTGTTCAGTGAGACTCCTCCTGAAACAATAGATAAAACCTTTTGAGCACGAGTCGGTAAGACAAGAAAGACTCGCTATGACATTACCCCGAGGATGATTTCCTTTGCCGATATGCTCATTCTGAAGCGGGTTTGGGAGACACAAGGGAATCGCTAAGACCTTATCCCAACGGTATTACATATGCTGATAGATAACACATTTTGTCATTGAAACCAAAGACAAGTCTTGCCAAAAATAACCTTTCCTATGCCGGTCGCCAAGACAATGGGAATGTCACACCAAAAGTAGCCTGTATGTTAAATTCAATCGCCAAGACATCTGAAATGTCTTGCCAATAGACAACACAAACATTTCAAAGTGGATCGAGAAGACCCTACCACACTCATGTCGATTAGTGTAAGCCAGTGGTATACAAAGAGAACCTTCCTTATAAAGAATCCATTTGTCAAAACACTGTCAGACAAAGAAGTCTCAATATCATCAATTAGAATCATAACAAATAACATTCTGAAGTGCCAATATAAATCATAAGGATCCAAACAGAGACTGATCACCAAAGAGAACCAACTGAAAGAGATTTTGTCATCAAGGACAAACCATAAACACAACTAGAATCCAACAGGAAGGTGGGCTTGTAGAAAAGGGAAAATCTTTAGACTAGTAGAGGGAGGCTGCAAAGGTGGAGGATGGTTGGAAAGTCGTCAAAAGGAGGAAAGAAAAATGTTTCAAAAAGAGAGATTTCGCTATAGTCCTCTAATCTTAGACCAAGGAAAGACCAAGTTGTGCGTCAAAATTGTAGTCTTATTAAAAGGTCCTTTTTTAGGGTCCTGTGGTTGTAATTGTTTCTTTGTGGTGTCTGTAGTTTTTCTTTACTTGAGGGGGGGGGGAATCTATCATTTGAAACTTTCTCTAGCTAGTGCCAAAATAATCTGATGTATTTACATTTTAATTTTAATAATAAAAAAACCTATGTTACCAACCAAATAAAATAAAATTAATGCAAGGCTAAATGTGGAAATGTGAAATTTCCCTTAGGGTGCAATAGGGTGACATTGCACCATATAACTTGTAATTTTATAAATTTCTACAACATTTCCAGATACAAATGGAGGGTTTACAAATGACTTTCCAACCATTCTAAATCAAAATCATCTTACTCAAACTATTCTATAAATGTTCAACATCAAGAATGTCTATGTTTTACCTTCATATTCTTTACTTCCATCATATTACATATATTTAAACATTCATCAAAAATATTTTTCTAGTTATTATGAAATCATGTGCTACATGACCATATAATCTATATGCCTTTGAATCCAATTTATAATCATGTAATATGTATTCTTGATTTTGTCATATAGTATTTTTCTTCAAATCTAGTATGTGTGCATATGCTTTATATAGCTAAGAAATATCTAGTATCCAACACATGGCTTGATCCCATGTCAAGGTTCATAAGGATTCTCCTTATGTAATGTAGTAATGGGTAAAGTATTTTGGACATATTTTGATGTCAACATTGCACCAATCATATTTTATTAACTTACCACTCTTAAGCATGTATGTTGCACTCTAGATAAGAGTTAGGTTCCTCCTTTTTATTACACCAATTGGTTGTGGGAATTAAGGGATATTATACTCTAACTTGATCACTTTTTTGACATATTGAATCTTGATAGTTCATTGGAGGCATCCCCATTATCACATTATAGTTACTTTAATGGCCTCTTTAGTTATCTTTTAGAATAATATAAATTTAATTTCTTAAAAAATATAATGCATCTTACTTAAATTTAAGAAAATAAATAAATATCATTCTTAAAAATATATCAATAAAGATAATACATAACTTTCTCCCTTATGTGAGAGTTTAATGTCCAAATTCACCAAATTCGTTAGCTAATTTTGTCATGTTACTCTTTAATAATGTAATTTTGTGTTGCTTACCTAAGCTACAACCTTCACACACTCAAAATTGATTAGATCTTCTACAAAAATTTCTATGCAAAGAACAACAAAGAAGAACACATTTAAATGTTGAAATTTTTTATGACAAAGCATTAAATGACATCTAATTATCAAATTCTTATATCATTGCTACTTCTAGATTTATAAATAACTTGTATAAAATTCCCTTTCAAATACCTTTTTCAATGACCTTTCCTTTTGTATCTTTTAGAACACACAATGCTACCAAATTGTGTCGATATTCCTACATTAATAATCTTACTAAATACAAGAATATTCTTAACTTTAATATCAAAATTTTTTATACATTATGGATTTTCTTTTGCACACCATTTGGTAGTTTTAATGAAATGTTTCATACTCTTATAATTTTATGTCTAATATTATCACCAATTTAACATTATCACCTTTGGAACTCTTATTGTAATTTGTGAAAACAAAATTATGTGCTATATGTTGTTTTCCTCATAATCCAAATACCAATAATCCAAAAAACACTACTTTAGCTTATGCTTCGTTCTTTGTCACATCTTCAACCAAAGCTAACTATTTCTTGTGTTTTTTTTTTAAATATCCTTAAGCACTATACTAGAAGCATTTTCTACATTTATTTTTTTCCTCTTTTGTTCCTTAAAAATTTAGAGTGGAGATTTGAGATTTGTTTCTTTTTATTCACTAAGTCCCCTTATATCCTATTCAGAATACTATTGTATAAATCTAAAAATTCAATCATGCATCCTTCCTTGTTCTTCTTTTTGGAGTAGCAATATTAATATATTTTACAAATTTAGATTGACTTAAGTGCTAAGAGTTGCTACCAATCTTGAATGGTATTTTGGCAAGATGAGAAAAGCATTATCACTACATAGATACTAAAATTAATGACCAACATGTTACCAGCTAATTTTTGAGAGACTTAAATTAATTCATATATTATGTAGTAATTTACAATTCATAAAATTTCGATTGATTTTTTTTTCTAATTTTAAAGATATAGTTTAGTATTGACATCTTATTATTCATACATTTAAGTTAATTGATCCAAAGATTCCTTTATTTTAATTCATTAACATGTAGAATCACAATATCACTTAAATTTAATAGTATCTAGGAGCAATCCTTAACATCTCTCGTCTTCCACTTGTGAATAGAATAAACATCTTATGTAATATTTTCCTAATGGCCATCAACTATACTAAATAGGTCTTTGTTTTGTAAAAAAATCTTCATTCTAGACTTCCAAAGATTAAAGTCTTAATTGTTGAATTTCTCTACAAAAATATATGATTCTCTTATATCATCTACTACATCTATATGTCCTTGTAGCTTCAAAATATTTTAAATTGCTTGCTAAGAAAAATGAAACTTACAATTCTAGTGCCATGTGATAATTATGAACAAGTTAGGAAGTTGCACAATATAAATGATGAGGGATGAGGTTTGTTGATTAATAACTAGGGTAGAGGATGAAAATGGGAAAGACAAACCTTTACTTAGTTAAGAGTAGCATTTCAATAAGTTCTTTAATTAAATTTGTTCAAGTCTAATTTTTTATTTTTTAGTTTTTATTTAATATAAAAAATATTTAAAAATATATTTTTTTATATTTTTATAAATTAATTTATTCACAAATTATTATTTTTTAAATAATTAATTTAATAATCAAATATATTTTTTTCTATGTTAGAATTAATCATTTATTTATTAAATTTATTTATAAATAAAATGAACAGCAAAATGCTTACATTTTCTAATTAAGGATAGCATTTCAATCAATTCATCAAATATTAAATTGTCTAGCTTTAACTTTATGTTTTTAATATTTTTTTTTTAATATAACTTTTATTTTTAAACATTTATTCCTTTTTATGATTATTATTATTCTTTTAAACATTTTTATAAATGAATTTGTTCATTAGTCAAATTTTTAAAATTATTTAATTCAATTAGTAGTGAAGAACTTATATTATTGAAAAAGAAGTCACAAGTTGAAATCCTAGAAAAAGTAGATTTGTATACCTCTTTTATAGTACATTAGGTACCACCTATATGAAACACCAAGTAATATCTTATACTATAAAAGAATCCATTTTCAATGATAAAAACATATTTTTCTAAAATAAATTTTAAAATAAAGTATAAGAATCCATTTTCAATGATAAAAACATATTTTTCTAAAATAAATTTTAAAATAAATAAAAACAACCATTATTCATCTGTCTGTTGTCACCTCATGCACTCCATAAAGTAATATCTGTGGTGTGCATTATTCAGATAAACTATAGAGATCGAGAAATACAGTATAACAAGAGCGTTTATTTTATTAATTACTATGCGAGCAAGGAGGAATTGAGGTGCTCAGCGGTCGAAAGAAAAAATGCCCTCCTTCAGAACATCTGACAATGTATGAACTGTTTTAACGCAGTCTTGGCGGTGGGTCTTCCCTCACTTGACAACTACATTCCTTAATTCTAGTTCGTATACCGCTGGAAACCCAGTTTGTGCATAGTGGAGAACGGACTCGGTGAACCTGCGAACAAGAACCTTGTTGCCAGGCCCACAAGATTTCAGCGACCCACATCTATTCTTCGCCATGCACAGAAGGAATCTGACCAGCTTGAGATACTCATCCCTCTTACACTCCAGCTCAACACGATACCATATTGGACCTTGGTACTTAAGCTCTGTCTCGCATTTTCCTGTGCTTTCATCAAATTTGGAATGCAATTTAATGGGGCCACACTCAAAATTCACATTCCCTTGCCCGTCTTCCAGGGGAAGGTCAGGTTGAAACAAAGTTGCACCTTGGTGGTGGGATTTTGCACCTCCACCAATGACTGCGCATATGTCTCCTCTAACCACTCTCCATCTTAAGTCATTGGAGGGCCTCAGGTTCTCCACCCCTCGCCCCAAAGTGTACACCGCCGCCCTAATTTGGAGAGAAAGGCGGTCACATACGAGCTGTACCGAAAGACAGAAAATAATGTTTATGTGGGTATAGAGCCATACCCTCAAATGCGTGCTGAACTCCAGTATTGCAGCTGTAAAACTCAGCAAAGTAGGAACAAGCCACTGGACATGATGCTTCGATTGGAGTGACACCCCCACCAAATTGAAAAATTTTAATAGCTTTTCCTCCGAGATCGACAAATTAACAGGGAGAACCCAAATCTTGGTGCCTAATAGTGTGCTGATGTGCTTTTCAAGAATCAAACAATCCAACACCTCATGCATGCTCATCACCCCGCCTGTAATCACACCGTCCCATATGAAGTCCTTATGACCTTTGACAAATACACTTCCAGAGGCTACTTTTCCCATATCAAGCAGAGAATCCCAAATTAGATCCGTTATATAATAGGACATTTTTCCGTTGAGGAACAACCTGTTGTCATTCCTTCGCTGCAAACGAAAATTCTCTCCAAAGTAAGATATTGTGATCTCAGATCTCTTATCTGACATTGTGACCTCAGATTTTTCATCGCCAACGAGCTTTGTCACGGTAGACTGATCCGCTGGCTTGGTGACATAGCAAGGTCCTTCTTTGAAAACGAAGATATTAGTGCGGAATCCCTTCAGTCGGTGATAATCTGGGGAGAGGCAGGAGCCTATCCCACAGGGTAGCATGCTCATCCATGAGAGTACTATACATTTTATGAAGGCCCCCAGTGGCGTCAGTTTCATAATCTGCCAAAACCCCAGACAGAACTGGAAAGCAAGTAACACGCTACTCAATATTAGTTTGGCTTCAGACATACTCGTCTTCACCCACAAAGGTTGAAACCCATTGACCCTCTTCTCATCTTCCTCCTTCCCTTCCTTAGATAACTTCACAGTTTTTTTCCCGAATCTTCCTTCTGTTTTCAATTCCCCGTCCTTTCATTTCTGAAGAAGACATGATAAGAATTTAGTTCCCCACACGCATACGTTGAGGGCGTAGAAAATTTCCCATGAAATCAACGCGTATACAGTCACTTCACTTTCAAGGTTCTCAATTTGTTTTGGTTCCACTTTAACATGTTTGTCTCACATAACGGCTCTTGTACAAGTGGGGCGTTTTCAAGTCAATTATCTAGAACTTTGACTGAGTTTAATTGGGGAATTGGGGAATTTTTTCCACATTATTGGTGAACCCTTTGATTAAATTTAATTAAATGTATTCTAATGATTCAAATTTAATTTGTAGATTTTTCATTTCTTAATGTAGGTTGAATTCACAAATGTGATTTTGAATTGTAATTATAACTTTGATTTTTAAAATTTTAATTCAAATTTAATGTTGAATTTACAAGTTTGGTTTTAAATTGTAATTGTATTTTGTATTCTTAAATTTTTAACTCAAATTTAATTATAGATTGAAGTAGATCTTGTGTCAATTAACTATTATTTATTGAAGCAGGCTAACTCCTAAACAAAACACACCTATGTACATACAAAAATGCATAAAAACATGCATATCATGATGGATGATGCAACATAAGGCCCAGCACAAATGAAGCAGGCTACGTAGCATACAAAATGGTATGCCCATCCCATGGCTTGCCATGCCCTGCCTGCCTCTAACAGTTGTCAGCTGTCAGAACGATGGAATTCATCCCATGCACCAACCCGCCTTCCGTAAATCCGTGCATAATATAACGCAACCCTGACATTTTTTATTTATTTTGGAGCCCATAGTTTGTAGCAGTAACAAGATTTTTTATATATTTTGTTTAATATATTTATTAAATATTAATAATATAAAAAAAATTTAATATATTTTATAAAATATCAATAATATAAAACAATTTTTTAATATATTAAACAAATATATAAAAAATACTTTAATATTTTTTATTACAGATTTTAATGATGTATTAATAAAATATATATATTAAAAGAATATATTATTAAATAAATTTTTTTAAATAAAATAAAATAATATTTAGTAAATTAAAAAAAAAATTAAAGTAAAATAAAATAATTCTTTAACATATAAAAAAAGTAATGAAATATATTTTTAATAAATATACTAATTCAAAATTTATATTAAATATATTTACATTAATAAAATAATTTTTTAATCAATTTTTTAATTTAAATTCTATAAAATATTCAATTAATTAGTTGTATTGTTTGTTATTGTTTAACTTATGATGTCATTTTATGAGTATAAATAATGTTTTTATTTTAGGCAATGCGTAAACAATAATGTGATCATCTTAGATCTAAAACATAAATGAAAAGGTATAGATATATAATTTTCAAAATTACATCTATATTTGATCTTTAATCAAAACATAAACTAATATAATTAATTAAAACTATTAAGTATCTTTAATATATAATAAATTATGTGTTTGTATGTATATATGTTATAGATAATATTTTAATATATATTAAAATTTAAGATATATTTTTTTAAATCTACCGAGTATTGATTAATTGATTGAGCCAAATCAAGTCTAAATAGAATATAAAAATAATAAAAAAGTACATTAATAATTGTTAATATTTTAAATCAATATTTAATTTGTGTTTTGTATTGAATTGTTAAAAAAAAAAAAAAAGTCTATTGAAGTGTAAATAAAATGTTTTCTTTTCAATTTTACTTTTAGTTAGTGATTTTAAAAATTAAAAAAATTATAGATATATATTTTTATTTAAAAACATTTTATTTTTATTAGTATTAATTGGTAATATTCATTTAAAGATGAATTAATTGTATTGTTTGTTATTATTTAAATTATGATGTTATTGGTTTTTATTTTATTATTTAATTTATTAACTGTATTTTATTTGTATTATATATTGAATTGTTAAAAGATGTAAAAATCTTAATATTAAATGTATAGAAAAATGGTTAAAAAATTACATATTTTTCAAAAAATATAATATAATATGTAATTTAAAATATAAATTATATAATTCTTATAATATTTATATTATAATTTATTGAATATTTTATAGAATTTAAACTAAAAAATTGATTTTATTAATATAAATATATTTAATATAAATTTTGAATTAGTATATTTATTAAAAATATATTTTGAATTAATTTTTTTATATAATAAAATTATTTTTTATATGTTAAAGAATTATTTTATTTTACTTCAAAACTAATTTATTTGTATTTACTAATATTATTTTATTTTATTTTATTAAAAATGATTTAATAATATATTTTTTTAATATATATATTTTATTAATATATCATTAAAATCTCTAATAAAAAATATCAAAGAATTTTTATATATTTTGTTTAATATATTAAAAAAATGTTTTATATTATTGATATTTTATAAAATATATTAAAAAAATGTTTTATATTATTAATATTTAATAAATAATTTATTAAATATTTTATAAATATATTAAACAAAATATATAAAAATTCTTTTTACTGCCACAAACCATGGGCTCGAAAATAAAAAATGGCAGGGCTGCGTTATATTCTGCACGGGGCTGCTGCACGGGATGGGTCCCATCGTTTTGACAACTGACAACCGTTAGAGGCAGGCAGGGCATGGCATGGCAGGGCATCGGATGGGCATACCATTTTGTATGCTGCGTAGCCTGCTCCAGCGCGAATAGCAAGTGGAAGTTACGGAGGTTGCCTCGGGAGTAAACGGCCGTTAGCAAACAGACGGAGGAAATTTTTAAAAAACCAACGGCAGTTTTAAACTTTAACAACAAAAAATACAACGGCAGTTTTAAACTTTAACACCATTGTACACCCGTGGGACGCTGTCAGAGATGTAGGACTGGAACGCTGTCAGAGATGGAGGACTGGATTTTCGCAAACAACTCCTCCCCGTCCTTATTCTTTTTACCTTGGGTTTTATATAAAATTTAAATGAAATTTATTTTTAAAATAAGATTATATTTTATTTTATTTTTTATTAAATATATATTATATTTATTACTATTATTATTTTTAAATTTGAATATTTAATCATAGTTCTAAAATTATAAAAAGTACTTTAAATATTAATAAAATTAATAAAAATTTGAAATTTTATTTTAAAGTAAAGTACATAAAATATTTAGCTTAAAATGTATTTAATTTTTAAAAAAATGTTTTCATTAAGTTAATTTAAATATTAAAATTTTCATATCTTTAATATATATTAATACTAAAATTTTCGAAAAAAATAAGTTTAAAATTTAATATTTAATTTAATATTAAAAATTTTATATCTTTAATATATATAATATTAAAAAAATTGATAAAAATAAGTTTAAAATTTAATATTTAATATTTAGTATAAAAAATATTTAAATTTAAAATTTAAAGATTTACGTAAGTTTAAAATGAGTTAGGTAAATCTAAGTACTAAAGATTTACCTAACTCATTTTAAACTTAGGTAAATTTTTAAATTTTAATCTTTAAATGTAAACTTTTACCTAAGTTTAAAATTTAAAGATTTAGGTAAGTTTAAAATGAGTTAGATAAATCTTTAATACTTACATAAATCTTTAAATCTTTAAATTTTAATATTTTTTATACTAAATATTTTACATTAAAATAAATCTTTAAAATGAGTTAGGTAAATCTTTAAATTTAAATATTTTTTATATTAAATATTAAATTTTAAACTTATTTTTATATAAAAAAAAAATAGTATTAATATATATTAAAGATATGAAAATTTTAATATTTAAATTAATTTAATAGAAACATTTTTTAAAAATTAAAATTATACTTAATATTTACATTAAAATAAAATTTAAAATTTTTACTAATTTTATTAATATTTAAAATATTTTTATAATTTTAAAATTATGATTAAATATTGAAATTAAAAAAAAAAAGAATAATATATAATATATATTTAATAAAAAATAAAATAAAATATAATCTTATTTTTTAAATAAATTTCATTTAAATTTTATACAAAACCCAAGGCAAAATATAATCTAATGTATTCTAACCTGCAATTTTACAAAATATTTGGATGTAATTAAAATATTTTTTATTTAGACAATAAGAATGTAATGTAAGGTGCCTTCAAAATTTATAACAATTGTTAGAAATAGTAAAATTGTGTTTCAATTTATTCATATGATTGAAAAATAAATGCATAAAATAATTGCATGTCAGAAGTGTGGGTTTTATGTTACTTCATTTTGGATGTTCAAAGCTAAATGGTGGAGAGCACGAGAAGGAGTTGCATTTTGGGGAAACATAAAACTAACCAAATTGAGGTGAGGGGTAACTAACAAATTGGGTTGTTGTGTGTTTACAATTTTAAAACAATATGTGGGTTGCAAGTTTCATAACACCTAGTGTTTTCCAACCTGTTGTTTTACATAATGAATGTAATAAAAAAAAAAATTGTTATTTACACAGTAATAATGTAATGAAATTTACCACAACTATTAGTTAGGGTGAAAATTGTATTTCATTTTCTTCATATGATCAAAAAATAAATGAAAAATATAATTGGAGGTTGGAAAACACAATGTTAGTTATTAGTCAGTTAATTGTGCTTGTTCAAAGCTCAAGGGCAAAGAGGTCAGGGAGGATTTATAGGTGGGGAATACACAAAACTAACAAAATTGAGCTAAGGGATAACTAACCAATAGGGAATTTACATGTAGAGGGTTTTACAATAGTACGTGGGTTGCATGTTTCATAACATGCAATGTTTTCCAACTTGCAATTTTACAAAAGAGTAAGAATGTAATGAAAAACTTTTGTTATTTACATAGTAGGAATGTAATGAAATTCACCTTCAAAATTTATAGCAAGTCTTATTTAGAGTAAAAATTATGTTTCAATTTCTTCATATGCTCGAAAAATAAATGCAAGATATAATTGCATGTTGGAAAACACGGTGGGTTAAATGAGTAGATGGTTTATGAAGCTTGCAACCAATACATTATTTATCTCATTCACTTTGGTTTGTATCTTTTCAAGTGTTTTTAGAGCAGATTCCTTTTTCATTTCATACATTCTAGTACCTACACAAAATAGTTGCATGATCAATGAAAACACAATGTCAGTTGTTCGCCATTTCATTTTACATGTTCAAATTTAAACAATGGAGAGTACGAGGAGTTGTATTTTGGGGATACATAAAACTAATCAAATTGAGTTGAGGAGTGACTAACTATAGTCTCAATATACTTCCTCTAGTTTAATCATAATTTCTTATTATTTATATTTCTATGTATTTATATACCAAGGATGAATCTTATAGCACCTACATATTTCATCTCAAACCAATAAACCAACTAAACCTTGAGTTCTCTAATGAACACTTAATTATTCCTAATTATTAAGATATCATCAATATGTAAAATTATGATTAACTCATCTCAATTCCTAGGAAAACCCAATTCTAATGCATATGGATCAAATTTTTGATACAACATACATGGTGACTACTTTAATGCATACAAAGACCCTTATATTTTACAATCTAAATATTCTATATCCCTTATCTGAAATTATGTACCCTTTTAAGCCATCTCCTATTTATAGAACTAATTTTCTTGTATGACACATAATTTGAGTCAAGGATCTTGTATCTCCCCTTAAGTCACTCTCTTAACTCCCCTTAAGCCATCCTCTTAGAAGCCCTTAAGTCATTGTGTTAGCTACCCTAAATCCATCCTCTTGCATCCCCTAAAATAATTATCTTAACTCCCCTTAATTCATCCTCTTAGGACCCCTTAAGTCGTCTCTTAGTTACTATATCATCCTCCATCTATATAATATTCATCTATCCTTTTATTTCGTTATGAACTACTGCTTCCTCTTTCTTCAATTTCTTCATTATAAGGCTTTTCAACACCATCTTTATTTCTCTCTTTGGATTTATTCGTCATCATCATTGCATTAATCCATTAGGTTCATTTTAGGCTAATATAAATTTATTAATCTAATCATCTTTCGCTAATATAAATTTATTAATCTAAGCATCTTTCATTTGTCATAGTCCTTTCATTATCCATGCATATTTCCATCCTAATCATTACATATATCCCATCTCATTAGCCAAATAATCTTGAATCCAAAATCTTTATTTTGGATGGAAATGATTCTTGTACCTATTCAACCATATTATTTTTGATCTAATGGAATAAAAGGAAAGCTTCACTTGTATGATGATATCTAGAGATAAACTGGATGTACCTTAGCATAGTAGGTTGAAAAAGTACTCAATTAACATCTTTTTTAGATATTTTAAAGACATCTTGGATTAATGTGTATATTTTTTTGTGACAAGTATTACACCCATTTTATTGAAGATAGGGTCCTCTAGTTACAATTTAATTTAGAGAAATAAGTTCATCCAAACTACATTGAAATCTTTTTATTTGTAACTCTTAATAATAATTTGTAAAAGATAAAAATGGAGGGGATTTTCATATGGAATGATATCTCATTAATGCAACCAATTCTTTCACGAAATTCTCACCTCTCCTAAAAACTAAAGACTAGGTACAAGGTTCTAGTACATGTTATTCCCCACTCCAAGATCACTGGACCTACTATCCCAATTACCTCCCTCTTTCTCTCCCTCACTCTCTCTACCTACTAACAGGGGATAGTAAGTGGGATAGAGGGAGGGAGATAAAGATGGAGGTAATTGGAACCTAGGTACAAGGTTCTAGTGCATGTTATTCCCCTCACTCTCTCTACCTACCTCCCCTATATCTCTCATTTCCTCTCTCTCCCTTTATCCCTCCCATGCCACCTCTCTACACCTCTCCCTCCCCCATACCTCTATAATTATCTATATCTCTAATCTCCCACCATCCCTCCTAACCTTTCTCTCCTTTCTCTCCTCCCTTTTTCCCTCTTTCTCCCCTCTCTCTTTCCACCTACCCCTCCCTTTATCTCTCACTCACTCCTTCCCTCTCTCTCCCTCCCTCCATCCCTCCCACACCACATCTCCCTCACTCTACCTACCCCTCTCTCTCTACCTCTCCCTCCCCTCCTCTGTCTCTCTCTCACACACCACCTCTCTCTACCTCTCCCACCCTACATAGATCCCTATCTCTACCTACCTCTATTATTTTTACCTTACCTCTCTCTACCTACCTCTCCATATCTCCCTCCTTCCCTCTATCTCTCCTTCCTTCCCACACAACCCCCCCCTCTCTCTCTCTCCCATTTACACACATAACCTCTCTCTGCCTATCCCTCGCCCCCTCCTTCCCTCTCTCACTCTCTCTATACATAGCTCTTCCACCCTAGAACTAGAATTTTAATCCTACAAAAAAATATTAAGAATATTTGATATAAACATGATAACAAATTATATAGTAATAATTATAAATGGGAAATGGTATGGAAACAAAAAAAATTAATATCTTATACTTAGTAGGAGGGGGAGATGTGATGGTGGATTATGGGACATAGGCACCCAAATTGGATTTATAGCATCAAGGAGGGATAGGGATAATGTTTTTGGATAGGGATAGGGATAACATTTTTGGGCTAGTATAATGGAGGGGGATGGTGAAAAATGGTTTGGAAGAATGATTTAACACATAATGTATTGACTTAGGAGATTCTTCCTTCTCTTGAGAAGTTGAAATGGAAAAGGAATTTGAAGAAGCAAACCAAAGTGAATGAGATAGATAGTGCATTGACTGAAGAGATTCTTCCCACTCTTGAGAAGTTGAGGAAGGTGCATATGCAGTATGTGCAGTGGGAAAATGGCAATGTAGAAGTGGATAAAGTCAAGAGGTTTTTCATTGCATATGAATTTGTGCGTAAATAATGTGAGAGATGATGCTATAAGTGGAGTTAAACAAATGAGGTCAAAGATTCTTGAACTTAAGAATTCCATGGAACAAATACAATTTGATATAGATGACAAGGAAAAGGAAAAATCATATCTACGTGCAAAAAAAGAGAATCAATTGGGTGGAGACATGAAAGTCTTATCTAAAAAGGTAGAAAATTCTTGTAAAGAACTTGATAAAGAAACATCTAAATTCTCTAATCGTAAAGACACTCTCAAAGCTGAGAAAAAGGTGGCTACAAAGCTACATAAAATTATTCAAGACATTGAAAACTCTATCCAAGAAAGGGATGTCTCTATCCTAAGGATTGATGAGGGAGCAGCTGATCTAAAGATTCAAGTAAAAGATATGAAAAAAAAAGTTAGATAATATATTGACTAGAGAGATCCTTCCTACTCTTGAGAAGTTCATGAAGGAGCATGTGCACTATGTGCAATGGATAAATAGAAACGTTAATCCTTCCTTCCTTCATATCTTTTACTTGAAGCTTTAGATCAATTGCTCTCTCTCTCTCGCTCAGGTCTCTCCCACTCCCTCTCTCTCTCAGGTCTCTATCTCTCTCTCTCTCTCCCTATCTCAAGTTCTCTCTCTCTCTCCCTAATGCACACACAACCTCTCTCCACCTACCCCTCCCACGATCTCGCCCTTCCTCCCTCCCTCCTCTCTTTCTAACTATCTCTATACATACCTCTCCCACCCTCTCTATATGTACTTCTATCCCTCCCACCTTACCACTCCCTATCTCCCTCATTTCTCCTCTCTCTCCCTCACACACACAACCTCTCACCACCTACCCCTCCCTCTCTCCTTAACTATCTCCCTACCTCTCTCTATCTCCCTCCTTGCCTCTTTCTCTCCCTCCCTCTCTCCCTCACACACACACAACCTCTCTCCACCTAGCCCTACCTCTCTCCATAACTTTGTGAATACCTCTCCTACCTTACCTTTCTCTATCTCCCTCCTTCCATCTTTCTTTCCCTCCCTCTATCTATCTCACCCTACCACTCCTTATCTCCCTCCTTCAATCAATACATTATCTATCTCATTCACTTTGGTATGATTCTTTTCAATTGTTTTTAGAGAAGATTCCTTTTTCATTTCATACATTCTAGTACATGTTGCCTCCAATTCTACATTTCCATTTTCCCATTATACATAGTGCACATGCTCCTTCCTCAACTTCTCAAGAGTAGGAATAATCTCTTTAGTCAATACATTATTTATCTCATTCACTTTGGTATTCTTCTTTTCAAGTGCTTTTAGAGTAGATTCCTTTTTTCATTTCATACATTCTACTACCTACTATGAAGGATAGCCTATGAAATCCCTAATAATTTTCTTATATTAAGCAACACACACTTTGGTCTTCTTTTGCATAATGAGAAACTGTTGGTTGTTGACATTGACCAATTTATTATATTAAGCAACATGTACAGTGTGAAGTGTGTAGTATGAAGGATACCCTATGAAATCCCTACCCCTCCTTTCCTCCCTCCCTAACTCTCTCTATACCTATCCCTCCCATGCTACCACTCCCTATCTCCCTCCTTCCCTCTATCCCTCCCACCCTGCCACTTTCTATACCTATCCCTATCTATCTCCTTCCATCTTTCTCTCCCTCCCACCCTACCACTTCCTATCTACCTCCTTCCCCCCGCTCTCTCTCCCTCCCTCTCTCCCTCCCTCTATTATGATCTAGTCATAACTACTTTCAAATCTAGGTCTTGGAAAAATAGTTTATGACATTCAAATAGTTTATCAAATCATCCATCCCTAAAAATAGGAAGCTTGGAATCTACACCACTCTTGGAATTCTAAAATAACCATAAGAATCCATTAGCATGGATTTCTTGAACATAATACCTACAACAAATCACCAACATGAGTAAATATGCATTATGGTCGATGGGTTCTCCATGATGTCTACCATATCACATGCATAAATATCTCACCATGATAAATATCTTGTGTCTTTTCTTCACTCATTTTTGGGTGAATTTTGGTTTACCAACATCCATTATTTATGATTATGATCCATGATTTTTTTACTTTTTGTAAACATTGTGGACCATGTTAAATACATAAAGGAACTAGAAAGAGGGGATGGGATGTACTAGGGGAAAGGTAGGTAGAGAGGGAGAGGATGAGTGGAGATAGAGATAGGGAGGGAGGGAGAGATAGGGAAAGAGGGAGGTGTAGGAAGAGAGGTAAGGGTGTGTGCTTGGGAGAGAGAGAGAGAGAGAAGGACAGAGATAGGGGGTGGTAGGGTGGGAGGGATAGAAGGACCCAAAATAGACTTAGTACGAGGGGGAGATGTGATGGTGGATTATGGGACATAGGAACCCAAGTTGGATTTATAGCTTCAAGGAGGGATAGGGATAATGTTTTTGGATATGGATAGGGATAATGTTTTTGAGCTGGTATAATGGAGGGGGATGGTGACAAATGGTTTAGAAGAATGATAACACATAATGTATTGACTTAAGAGATTCTTCCTTCTCTTGAGAAGTTGAAATGGAAAAGGAATCTGAAGAAGCAGAACAAAGTGAATGAGATAGATAGTGTATTAACTAAAGAGATTCTTCCCACTCTTGAGAAGTTGAAAAAGGAATCTTCTCTAAAAAAAACTTAAAAAGAAGCATCTACCAAAGTGAATTATATCATAAAATTTGAGCAAGCCAAGAAAGTGAGAGATGATGCTATATAAGTGGATTTGAACAAATGAAGTCAAAGATTCTTAAACTTAAGAATTCCATGGAACAAATACAATTGGAAATAATTCTCCCTATCTCTCATCTCTCACTATCCCTCCTAATGTGATGAAAGGAACTTTCAAAATTTACCACAACTATTACTTAGAGTAAAAATTGTGTTTCAATTTCTTCATATGATGGAAAAAGAAATGCACAAAATAACTACAGGTTGAAAAACATAGTGGATTGTGAGTGATTACATTCTTCCTTTTCTAAGTTCAAGGGTGGAGAGCTTGAAGAGGATTTCTAGGTGGGTGATACATAAAAATTATAAGGGACTTAAAATTTGGTGCAGTAAAAATGACATTTCCCTTTCTTCGTCTGATTGGAACAAAAAAATGCTCACATTATTTGTACTGTTGGAAAACACACTATCCCTTGTAAATTATTTCCTTACGATTTTTTTTTGTTTCGTACACACCAACAATGTAATGAAGTACACCTTCAAATTTTATAACAACTCTTTGGTACAAAACAAAATACATTTCACTTTCTTCATTTGATTGGAACAAAAAAATGCTCACATTAATTGCAATGTTGGAAAATACACTATCCTTTGTCAGTTATTTCCTTATGAATTTGCAGTGTTGGAAAACACACTATCCCTTGTTAGTTATGTAATGAAGTTCACCTTCAAATTTTAGAACAACATTGGAAATAACTAACAGGGGACAATGTGTTTTCCAATAGGGGATAGTGTGTTTTCCAATAGGGGACAGTGTGTTTTCCAACAGGGAACAAAAGAATGCTCACATTATTTATAGTGTTGGAAAACACACTGTCCCTTGTCAATTATTTCCTTATGAATTTGCAGTGTTGGAAAACACACCATCCAATGTGTAGGAATAATTGATAAGGGATAGTGTGTTTTCCAACAATGCAAATAATGTAAGTATTTTTTGTTCCCTGTTGGAAAACACACTATCCCCTATTGGAAAACACACTATCCCCTATTAGTTTATTCTGATGTTGGAAAACACACTGTCCCTCATTAGTTATTTCCACTGTTAGAAAACACACTATCCCCTATTAGTTTTTTCCAATGTTGGAAAACACATTGTCCCCTATTAGTTATTTCCCCTATTGGAAAACACACTATCCCCTATTAGTTATTTCCCCTCTTCTATCTATGTCTCCCTCATTCCCAACTTCCCCCCTCTATCTACTTCTCTTGAGCCCCTTCCCTCTCTACTTTTCCCTCTATTTATTCAACCTTACCTCTCTTATCAAGTGTTTTAGAGTAGATCCATTTTTCATTTCATACATTATAGTACCTATTTCTCTAGTTTTTCATTGCCATTTTCCCATTGCACATACTACACATGCACCTTCCTCAACTTCTCAAGAGCAGGAAGAATCTCTTAAGTCAATACATTGTCTATCTTATTCGCTTTGGTTTACTTCTTTTCAAGTGTTTTTAGAATTACTAAGTTTAAGGAATACTAAGTCAACAAGGAATTCTAGTATAAGAATTTAGAAGTAACCATTAATTTGAGAAATCATTATGAAAAATTCTCACATTATTTCTAGTATTGGGAAACACATTGTCCCCTGTCAATTATTTTCTTTTAAAAAATGTTCACATTATTGCAATGTTGGAAAACACACCGTCCCTTATCAAATATTTCCTTATAAAAAGTTTTTGATCCATACACACCAACAATGAAATGAAGTCCACCTTAAAATTTTAGAACAACTATTTGGTATAGTAAAAATGGCATTTCACTTTCTTCATTTCATTGGAATAAAAAAATGCTCACATTATTTGCAGTTTTGGAAAACACACTATCCATAGTCAATTATTTTGTTATGAAAAATGCTCACATTATTTCCAGTGTTGGAAAACACACTGTCCCCTGTCAATTATTTCCTTATGAAAGATGCTCACATTATTGGAGTGTTGGAAAACAAACTATCCCTTTTCAGATATTTCCTTATGAAAAGTTTTTGATTTGTACACACCAACAATGTAATGAAGTCCATCTTAAAATTTTAGAACTATTTGGTATAGTAAAACTAAAATTTCACTTTCTTCATTTGATCGAAACAAAAAAATGCTCACATTATTTGCAGTGTTGGAAAATACACTATCCCTTGTTAGTTATTTCCTTATGAATTTTCAGTGTTGGAAAACACACTGTCCCTTGTCAGTTATATAATGAATGTTGAAGTTGTGAAAGCCAACCTCACAGGCCCCGAAGATCACCTGCATGCAAATAACCTGTCACATAAAGAAGACATTCTAGACAAAAGGAAAAGGTGCTCTGAAAGCTGAAAATGTATTAATCAGAGAGAGATAAAATACAATGGTCAATCCTTATAAAAGGAGATTGTGCAACCCTAAAGAAACCCTAATAGGTAGACATTTAATAATTAATATAATTATTAAATGTCACAATATGCAAACTAAAGTGAAATCTTAAGAGAGGAATAAAGGTAACTTAATTAACATAACTAAGTTAAAACCTTTACTCTAACACCCCCCTTAAGATGAGCGAGAGTGTAGCTACAAACATGTGCAAGAAAGCAAAGGTAACTACAATGCATGAAAGCAAACAAGGGTCCCGACAACTAGGCCTGATTAGGTACCTAAATAAAACCAAATCTCTGTAAAGTGGAGAAAGGGGGAAAACCTCATGGGAACAAAACTCCCCCCCAAAAGAGAGAAAAGAAAAGAATGAAATGCACTAATGAAAGAAGGATAGGAGGTGGATTACATGATACCCCCCATAGACAACTTCTATCATATAAGTACATACACAATGGTCTCCATAGGAGAGATATAAAGAGACAAGAAGGCCCCCCCACAATGAAGAAACTCTTGTCGCAATGGTGGATGCCTGATGTAGAATCCAAAAAGAGATCTTGAAGCGGAAAATAACATTCCTCCCCTTGGGAAGAAACGGATCCAAAGGATGATGTCGAAGAAACCCTATGAAGAGTGAGGAACCAATATGTCTCAAGATGTGTGCCATGATAGGATGCTGAAGAATATTTGTGTCTGAACTGAAACAAACAAATCCAAATTGATGTGAAGACTCTTGAAATGCAACCTCTAAATGCACTGATAATGGTGGGTGGATAGTGATAACCTGACTATCAACAAAGAGGAGATGAAAATCCTCAAAGTAATCCTCCAGATTTGCAATATAGGACTCTACAAAGAAGGATGATATGTCTGTGAAATACGAATCCCAAGTAGCTATGTTTGGAAGATGGATGATGTCCTGTTGTACTAAATCAATAGGGGCCAAAGATGTGGTGATGTCAAACTAATTAGGAACAACAGGAGATGCTAATATAGTCTCCATCTCAAGAGTGGGAACATGAATACAGGTCTCTAAACCATCATCACATGCAAGACCTGTAATATACTAAAGCTCCTCTAAAGTACAGTTACCATAGGGTATGAAATCTACATCTGCAAGAGGGATGAGACAATCTACAACGGGATCCTCTGGGAATGGAGAGATATGAGAGTCTCCAAAATTCTCCCAAAGACGTTGCCAAAGTGTGTGAGGACAACTAATGTCAGATAAAACACACAAAGTGTCAAAATCAACACTACAACCAATAACCCCTACAATATGATCTCGAATAATAACCCATGTTGAGAAACTCCTTGATATGTCTGGTGTAGGTATGAGTCCATATAAATGAGGCAAAATACCAAGCCACCTAAGATGTGTCAGGATGCCATGATGCCAAGACTCATAATTGTCCTTATCCAGGTTGATCACAGAAGGATGAATAGAAAAACCCATGATACTCACTCAAATGAAAAAATTAGAGACTAAAACCCTCAGTAGTAATAAAGCAGATCAAATAATGCCTTCTCAAGCAAACAGATCCTTTCCAGGTGCCAAAACGTCCAAGTAATTGAAAGAACTGTGAAAACAAAAAATACTAAATAAAATTTACCTAGGGTAGTTTCTAGAAAAATAAATGATAGATCTAAAAAGAGAATAGAAACACCTTTCCAATGCCTATTTGTTTGTGAAAAACAAAGTCTGTACGCAAAAGTTATGCCCCCGAAAGTGCAAAAACACATGTTCTAACTTTGACTAAGACAAAAAGCATCAAAATGGAAAAATCCAGAAACCACACCTACTCCATCAGATTAGCATCGGAATCAGCTTTCCAACGGTATCTCATTTTTGAAAAACTAACGTTGTATGCTCAAGATATGATGATTTTACTAAATATGTTCATTTAGGCTTTAAACCAAACATTTTATTAATTTAAAGATTAAAAAATAAATAAAATATTTAGCTATACCTTCATGGCACAAAAATCAAGGCGACACAAAAATCAAGAGGGCATAGAAATCAATGCAAAATGGCACGAAAATTGAGACAACTCAAAATTGATGCAACACCAAAAAAATTGGCATGAAAATCGAGGTGTCCATACATATCCGTACAATCGTACGGATTTTTTGACTTTTTTTTAGATTCCCCAAAAACACTAAAAAATCAATTTTCAGCAAACCCTATCATATTTTATATGAAAATAGGGGTTTTTGGGCCTTCTGAGCGCACCCATGGGGTCCGTTTTGCACTGATTGAGAGATCAATGTCAAAATTTCTCAAAAAATAATGGAAAACCCTCTAATCTGGCAAAAAAAAAAACTTGGAATGAAACCCTTGGATAGAAGAAAACTCTGTAAGCTAATATCTTCAAAAAATGAATAGACAGTTGCAGATCTGGAGCTCTAATACCATGTTGAAGTTGTGAAATCCAACCTCACAGGCCCCGAAGATCACCTGCATGCAAATAACCTGTCACAGAAAGAAGACATTCTAGATAAAAGGAAAAGGTGCTCTGAAAGCTGAAAATGTATTAATCAGAGAGAGATAAAATATAATGATCAATCCTTATAAAAGGAGATTGTGCAACCCTAAAGAAACCCTAATAGGTAGACATTTAATAATTAATATAATTATTAAATGTCACAATATACAAACTAAAGTAAAATCTTAAGAGAGGAATAAAGGTAACTTAATTAACATAATTAAGTTAAAACCTTTACTCTAAAAATGAACTCCACCTTCAAATTTTAGAACAACATTGGAAATAACTAACAGGGGACAATGTGTTTTCCAACAGGGGACAATGTTTTTTCCAATAAGGGATAGTGTGTTTTCCAATAAGGAACAAAAAAAGCTCACATTATTTGCAATGTTGGAAAACACACTGTCCCTTGTCAATTATTTCCTTATGAATTTGCAATGTTGGAAAACACACTATCCCCTGTGTAGGAAATAATTGACAAGGGACAATGTGCTTTCCAACACTGCAAATAATGTGAGCATTTTTTTGTTCCCTGTTGGAAAACACACTATCCCCTATTGGAAAACACACTATTCTTTTTTGAAAAACATTGTCCCTTGTTAGTTATTTCCACTATTGGAAAACACACTATCCCCTATTAATTTATTCCAATGTTGGAAAACACATTGTCCCTTGTTGGAAAACACACTATCCCATGTTAGTTATTTATAGACATCTTACATTCTAATGATGTCCCTATCCAAAAACATTATCCCTATATCTCCTTGAAGCTATAAATTCAATTTGGGTGCCTATGTCCCATAATCCAACATCACATCTCCCCCTCCTACTAAGTCTATTTTGGGTCCTTTTATCACTCCCACCCTACCACCCCTATCTCCCTCCTTCCCTCTATCCCTCACACACACCCTTACCTCTCTTCCTACACCTCCCTCTTTCCCTCTCTCTCCCTCCCTCCCTATCTTTATCTCCACTCACCCTCTCCCTCTCTACCTACCTTTCCCTTAATCCATCCCATCCCACCTCTCTTTCTACCTACATCTCCCTCCTTCCCAACTTCCCCCCTCTATCTACTCTCTCCCCTTCCCTCTTTAATTTCCCGATCTTTATCTACTTCTCTTTTCTACCATTGTTTATGATGAATTTATAACACTTATATTTATTCTTGTATGTATTTCTAAAGAGACTTCTCCTTTGTACTAGATATTTATCAATACCATCATTGTTTTAAAAAACTCTAGTTGCTCTATCACTTTCTTCTTTAATAATTCATAGCTTCTATAAGGAATTTGAATATTTCAAACTCTCATCCACATGCCTTATAAACACATTTGAGGAAAATTATGAATGATTAATTATGATGATTGCATCAATTACATGGCAAAAAGATCCTTCTTCAATTGTTTAATTAATCAATTATAGTGTAAATATGGATAACATTAATCATTTATAGTTTCATCAATTCATTATTCAATTTAATTAATTAATCATTTATAATGTAAATATGGAAAATAGTGGTAAAAAAAATGTATTAACTAAAAAGCTATATTGAACTTAAGAATTCCATGGAATAAATACATTCCTCTATACTTCACTCTATTGCTTCTCTCTCACCATCCCTCCTAACCTTCCTCTTCCCATAGGTGGAGAGAGGTATAGAGGGATAGAGGGATAGGGGGAGGGAGATACATGGAGAGGTAGGTAAAGAGAGGTAAGGTTGAAGGAATATAGGGATAGGTAGGTAGAGAGAGTGATGGGACATAGGGAAAGTAGAAAGGGAAGATGAATAATAAAGTGTTGATTTTTACAAGACTTGTCTATCATTTTAGATAAGGGTTGATTTTTTGTTTTCCTTATCATATATTTCCAATTGTATTTGTTCCATGGAATTCTTAAGTTTAAGAATATTTTACTTCATTTATTCTACTCCACTTATAGCATCATCTCTAAATTTATTTTCTTGCACAAATTCATATGCAATACAAAACCTCTTGACAAAGGGATAAACGGAGTGACAAAGAGAGGGATAGGTGGAAAGAGAGAGAGGAGGGAATAGGGATGAAGGGAGGAAGAGTAAGGTTAGGAGGGATGGTGAGGTACATATAGAAAGAAATAAGTTTTTCCAAACTATATTGAAATCATTTGTTTGTAACTCTTAATAAACATATATGCAAAGTATGGTGCGATAATAGGTCACAACTCCAGAAGGTGTTTCTTATAGAGGTAAATTTGATTAGTTTTATGTATCCCCCACTTGTAAATCCTCCCCACACTCTCCACTCTTTAGCTTAGAACGAGAAGAAGACAATCACTCACAACCCACTGTGTTTTCCAACTTGCAATTATTTTGTGCATTTCTTTTTCCATCATACGAGGAAATTGAAATGCAATTTTCTCTAAGTAACAGCTGTGATAAATTTTGAAATTTCCTTTCATTACATTCATACTCAAGCTAAATAAGAAAAAAAATTCATTACTATAATATCATGTTGGAAAAAACTTGGTGTTATGAAACCTACAACCCACATATTGTTGTAAAACCCTCTACACGTAACAACTCAATTGGTTAGTCACCCTTCATCTCAATTTGATAATTTTTATGTATCCACCACCTTGAAATCCTCTCGAATCTCTCCATACTTAAGCTTAGAATAAAAAGAATGCAATCACTCACAACCCATTGTGTTTTCCAACCTGCAATTATTTATTTATCTCTCAACTTCTCAAGAGCAGGAAGAATCTCTTCAATCAATGCATTATCTATCTCATTCACTTTCTTCTACTTATTTTCAAGTTTTTTTGGGTCCCTATTTCCCACAATCCACCAACATATCTCCCTCTCCTACTAAGTCCATTTTGGGTCCTTCTATTCCTCCCACCTTACCAATCCCTATCTCCCCCCGTCCCTCTCTCTCTCTCTCCCTAGAGTATGTTTATTTTTGTCCTTCATCATAGTTTAAGTATTCTCTTTATAAAAATGTATGGATTTATTGATTTGGCTATTCTAAAGATACTTATATAATTTAGTCTTGTATATATTTCTAAAGATACTTCTCCTTTGTACTAGTTCTTTATTGATACCATCATTGTTTAAAAAAACTCTTTTCATAATAAATGACACACACAACACCTCTAGAGAGTTAAGGAGGGAGGGAAAGAGGGGTAGGTGGAGAGAGGTTGTGTGTGAGAGATGGAGAGAGAGGGGGAAGGAGAGAGATAGGAAGTGGTAGGGTGGGAGGGATAGAGGGAGGTGTTGAATGAAAAATTTTAGGACATTTGTCCCTCTTTCCCCCATCTCTCTCTTTCCATCTACCCCTCCCTTTATTTTTCACTCCCTCCTTCCCAGATAAGACTTTCAAATAAGACTTGTCTACCTTTTTAGATAAGAATTTCATGTCTCCACCCAATTAATTCTCTTTTTTTCACTAAGATCTAATTTTTCGTTTTCCTTATCATCTATTTCCAATTGTATTTATTTCATAAAATTCTTAAGCTCAAGAATATTTGACTTCATTTGTTCAACTCCACTTATAGCATCATCTCTCACTTTATTTTCTTACACAAATTCATATGCAATACAAAACCACTTGACTTTATCCACTTTTTCATTGCCATTGCTCCTTGCACATATTGTACATAAAAGGAATATCTCACTCTCTCCCTCACACATAAAAGGAAAGTCTCACTCTCTCTATGTATAGCTCTCCCACCCTACCACTTCCTATAAGAAATAAATTTAGAGAACATCAAGATCAAATAGAAGCTATGAAATATTAAAGAAGAAAGTGATAGATAAATTAGGTCAATTTGATTAGTTTTCACCATAAACTATGAATATGCATTTCAATGCTTTTGGATCCAATTGATTAGTTTTCACCATAACCTATGAATATTCCTCCAATTCTGCATTTCTATTTTCTCATTGCACATAGTGCACATGCTCCTTCCTCTTTCTTCAATTTCTTCATTATAAGGCCTTTCAACACCATCTTTATGTCTCTCTTTAGATTAATTTGTCATCATAATTGTATTAATCCATTGGGTTAAACCTTAAACCCTAAACCCTAAACCTAACATCCATCACCGTTGGTTTAATCCATTAGGTTCATTTTAGGCTAATATAGATTTATTAATCTAAGCATCTTTCTTCCATTATAGTCCTTTCATTATCCATGCATATTTCCATCCTAATCATTACATATCTCCCATCTAATTAACCAAATAATCTTGAATCCAAAAGCTTTATTTTGGATGGAAATGATTCTTGTACCTATTCAAACATATTATTTTGATCTAATGGAATAGAAGGAAAGCTTCACTTGTATGATGATATCTAGAGATAAGGTGGATGTGCCTCAACATAGTAGGTTGAAAAAGTACTCAATTAACATCTTTTCTAGATATTTTAAAGACATCTTGGACTAATGTGTGCATTTTTTGTGACAAGTATTACACCCATTTTATTGGAGATAGGGTCCTCTAGTTACACATTACTTTAGAAAAATAAGTTCTTCCAAACTATATTGAATTATTTTTTCTACAACTCTTAATAAATAATTTGTAAAGGATAAAAAATGGAGGGGATTTTCATATAGAATCATATCTCATTAATGCAACCAATTCTTTCATGAAATTCTCACCTCCCCTAAAAATTAAAGGTTGGGTACAAGGTTCTAGTACATGTTATTCCCCACTCTAAGATCACCACCTACTATCCCAATTACCTCCCTCTTTCTCTCCCTTACTCTCTCTACCTACTAATAGGGGATAGTAAGTGGGATAGAGGGAGGGAGAGAAAGAGGGAGGTAATTGGAACCTAGGTATAGGGTTCTAGTGCATGTTATTCCCATCACTCTCTCTACCTACCTCTCCCTCTATTCCTTCAGCCTTACTTCTCTCTACCTACCTCCCCATATCTCCCTCATTTCCTCTCTCTCCCTTTATCCCTCCCATGCCACCTCGCTAGACCTCTCCCTCCCCCATACCTCTATACTTCTCTCTATCTCTCATCTCTCACCATCCCTCCTAACCTTTCTCTCCTTCCTTTCTCTCTCTTTCCCCCCTCTCTCTTTCCACCTACCCCTCCCTTTATCTCTCACTCCCTCATCCCCTCTCCCTCCCTCCCTCCATACCTCCCACCCCACATCTCCCTCACTCTACCTCTCCCACTCTACATAGATCCCTATCTCTACCCACCTCTCTCTACCTACCTCTCCATATCTCCCTCCTTCCCCCTCTCTCTCCCTAATTCCCACACAACCTCTCTCCACCTACCCCTCCCTCCCTCCCTACTTTCATCTCTCACTCTCTCTATACCTACATGTCCCACCTTACCCCCCCTCTCTCTCTTATTTGTACACACAACCTCTCTCCACCTATCCCTCCCATTATCCCTCCTTCCCTCTCTCACTCTCTCTATACATAGCTCTCCCACCCTACCACTTCCTATAAGAAATAATTTTAGAGAACATCAAGATCAAATAGAAGCTATGAAATATTAAAAAAAAAAGTGATAGAGCAACTAGGTCAATTTGATTAGTTTTAGTGCAAGAGAAGTACATAAGGAGCTCATGGTGAAGAGGAATGCAATATAAAAATAAATAAACTCAGATATTTAAGTAAGTTATTTGATTGATAGAGCTGACTACTATATAAGTACTCATCATGGGTTGAAGGTACTCTCATTGGTCCTCATATCTTACCTATCTACATGTGCTCCTTGGGTTGCCAACTATGAAATGTATTTTCAATTCTCTAATTCAATTGATTATATTTTGTGTCAAATAAATATATGAATATCCCTATCACTCCATCCAAAATCATGGGATAAACTTATAACTTTATGTAATTTCAAATATTGGAGATATAATTAGATCTTTTAGTTTTGATAAATTACTATAAATATGTTACAACCAATAGGGTAGAATTAGAATTTTAATCCTACAAAAAAATATTAAGAATATTTTATATAAAAATGATAAAAAACTATATAGTAATAATTATAATATATAAGGGTTGTTCAATAAGAATCCATCTCTCTACCTCTCCCTCCCCCTCACTCTCTCTCTCTCTCACACACACACTCTAGATCTCTCTCTTTGTACCTCTCCCACTCTACCTTTGTATCTATCTTTACTTACATCACTCTTTATTTCTTACACCTTACCTCTCTCTACCAACACCTATCTCCCACCATATTTCCCTCTCTCTCTCTCCCCCTCCCTCCCTCTCTCTATCTGCACTCACCCTCTCCCTCTCAACCTACCTTTCCCTCAATCCATACCACCCCACCTCTTTTTGTACAAGAATCATTTCCATCCAAAATAAAGCTTTGAAATTTAAGATTATTTAGTTAATGGGATGGGAGATATGTAATTATTAGGATGGAAAGATGCATGGATAGTGAAAGGAATATGATAGAAAAAAGATGCTTAGATTAATAAATTTATATTAGCCTAAAAGAAACCTAATGGATTAATACAATGATGATAGATGTTATGTTTAGGGTTTAGGGCTTAAGGTATAACCTAATGAATTAATACAATGATGATGATGGATTAATCCAAAGATAATGGGAGAGAGGTTGTGTGTGTGTGAGGGAGAGAGAGAGGGAACTTGAGGTATGGAGAGAGAGGTAGAGAGAGAGGGAGAAGTAAGGTGGGACATGTAGGTATAGAGAGAGTGAGAGAGGGAACCATGGAGGGATAAATGGAGAGAGGTAGGTGGATAATCAGTTGGGTGGAGACATGAAAGGCTTATCTAAAAAAGGTAGACAATTCTTGTAAAGAACTTGTTAAAAGAAACATCTACATTCTCTAATCGTAAAGACACTTTCAAAGCTGAGAAAAAAGTGGCTAAAAAGCTACATAAAAGTATTAAAGACATTAAAAAATCTATCCAATAAAGGGGTGTTTTTATCCTAAGGGTTGATGAGGGAGAAAATGATCTAAAGATTCTAGTAAAAGATATGAAAAAATGTTAGATCATGAAAATGAATAGTAGGGGGTGTTAATAGGTAAGAGCAATGGAGATGAGAAAAAAATTGTGTTGCATCTTTTCCTCACTCTCTCTACCTACATCTCCATCTATTCCTTCAACCTTACCTCTCTCTACCTACCTCTCCATGTCTCCAATATTTTAGGCTAATATGCATCTAAGAATGAAGACAATTTGTTATACTAAATTCCAAATACAACAATCTCTTATTACATAAGCCACAATCTCTCCTCCCATCTTTCTCTCCCTCCTATCCCTCCCACCCTACCACTTCCTATCTCCCTCCTTCCCTCTCTCTCTCTCCCTCTAAAGTCTCTCTCTCTCTTTCTCCATCTCCCTCTCAGGTCTTTCTCTCTCTCTCCCTCTCAAGTCTCTCAATTTGTCACTCTCCATATTCATCTTAGGTCTCTTTGTCTCTCACTCTCCATATTCCTCTTAGGTCTCTCTCTCTCTCTCTCTCTCTCTCTCTCTAGTCTCTCCCACCCCCCTCTCTTTCAGGTCACTCTCTGTCTTTGGTCTTTCCCACTCCCTCTCTCTTAGTTCCTTTGGGATTTAAAACTACTACTTCGATACCATGTGATAAAATTGTGACTAGAGAATTTATTTAAGGAATATCCAACTGTGAACGGGTCAAAATACTTGTTAGAAAATGAGAAGAAAACAAAAGAGTCCAAATAACAACTATAGACACCCTACACCTCAAGATTAGCCTAGTTGGATTCAAAACAAAATGAAAACAACAAATAGAGTGGATTCACCTTGTCTTGAATCGATCCTTTGGTTGACCCTTCGGTCTTTGATGTTGTATGCTCCTTTGGTGGCAAGAGATGTAAGCTATGAGATGAGATGAGGATGGAAAATGAGTGAAAATGGATGAAAGTATGAGAATTTGGCTAAGTATGGCTCAAGAGAAAATTTTGTAAGAGTTTGGCTAGCATAAATGATCTCTTTCAAAATGAGAGAAAAGAGGGGGGTATTTATAGAGAATTCAAAAATTCTCTAGAGAAATGGATGGTTGGGATTAAGCCAACAAAGCCAAGATGTAGGGCTATGGTGAGTTGAGAACTCACAAGCCCTCACATCTTGACATGTGGCATGTGAAGTGGCTTGAAAAAGATGATGTGTAAATGAGATGGAAGGAGAGTACATGACATGGAGGTACTACATAGTACCTTGGGATTGAACAAGATCTCCTCATAAAGGAGGTCCTTGTCCCCATGTGGATGAAAGGACATGTGAGGAATTAAAAATTCCTTAAATATTCACATGGGAATGAGAGAAAGAATTTAAAATACTTTGAGATGCATTGGGGGGTTAAATGTGAATTAAAAATTCACATGGGGAATGGAGTGCCTTCTCCAAAAGGAGAAAGCCTTTAATAGGGTTGACTTAGGAAACATGACATGGAGATTAGGTTTGCCTAATTAAGTGATTAAGGTTGTGCAAGTACTTGATTAGAAAAATTAATGACAGATTAAAGGAAAGTGGGAGATTATGGAGTTCACATGTGACTTGATGTGATAAGTCAAAGATCACATGAGGAAGAGAAAATGAATTTAATATTCCTTGGAAGGATAAAATGAATTAAAAATTCCTTGAGAGGTTGATTAGGCTAGTTAATGAAGGATTACAAGAGGGTTAGGTAGCTAAGAGAGATTAGAGGCCAACTTGCAAAAGTTGGAGGATGTGACACATCCTAATCAAGGATTAGGCATGTGCACATCCCTAATGATGAGATTAGGGGAATAATTAGGATTAAGAAATCGGATGGAGGATGTGACATGTGAGGAATTAAATAAATGCCATATTTATTTAATTAATTTGATAAAAAAGAAGGAGGATTAAAGAGATAAGGTATTTATTTATTAATTAAATACCTTAGGGATTTGGTAGAATTAAGGATATTAATTAAATAATAGTGATATTACTTAATTAATGCAAATAAGGGAAAGTTTACATGAAAGGGGATAAATTTGGATGAATTAAGTGTCCAAATTTAGGTGTCTACATTTTTCCCCTCTTTGAGATGGTGTTACGAAGTAGCATCATTTCAAATAATATTAAAACATAGAACCTAGAAGAAGATGGTTAGATTGGGAAAGATGCCTTAGTCATCAAAGGATTGACTAGGAAGGAAGGTGATGGGGGTGAAGATGAAAGTTAGGGATTGAGGATGCCCCCTCGAGAGGACATGTGGTTCAAGAGAACATGGGTGTGCTCTCGAAATGGATGAGATGATGCAAGGGGAGATGAGGAAGAGGATGTAAAGTGATGGATAAGAGAGGATGAAAAGGCAGAAGGAGATTGGGAGGGGAGAGGGATGAAGGATGAATGGATGGAAGGGATTTTGATAGATGAGAGGATGGAGATGAAATGCAATCCAAATACAATTTTCCATCATTAGGAGCACTGATTTTTGCTATAGCAGAAAACACGATACACCAAGGTATAAAGGAACAAGGCAGATTAGTGTCTAATGCATGAAACAAACACATCAAACAAGAAGGATATCCCAACACCCCAAAGTCACGATGACCTTGGTCGGGCCAGGTATTGGGATAACCACAAGCACACAAGGATGCCCCAACATAACACAAGACCTTAGGGATCTTGGTGGGTACTACGTGGGACAATCGAGAAGACACCATCAAAGAAAAGATCAAGATATGCCCCTATGTTGACTAGTCAAAGCACACCATGCTATGATGGATCAAGGCGACCATGACAAGTGATGATAGGGAGCTCAAATGGTAAACAAAAGCCAAAAGCATCAAAATATCACAATCAATTTCAAACATCCTTTGCCATAGGATCAAGGGGATGGATTGGATTGATGAGGTCTGTTAGGAAGGATGCATCTTGTTGAGACCGATGGTGGATACTAAATTAAAAGATTGATATGACGCAGGATATTCAGAACCGATTGGATCTTGATGATACAAGTGAATCTTGTTTGTTAAGAACTAGCTAGATAAGGGCATAGCTCAATGACGCGACACAAGAGACATGACACAAGACTGACACACCCTAAATACCTAGGGGCTCGGGGGCCTATCAAATATTAGCCTTGCTTACGTGAAAGTGCAAAGCCCTCGTAGTTTGATAAAAGGCTGACGACGGACCATGGATAAAATTGGAAAGTGGATGATGGAGACCTCGATGGATGACAGGATGGAAAAAGAAGAAAGACTGATGATAGATGATAAAGGAGTAGACAGACAAATCCTTGGGGGTGGATCAAATGATCGACCTTGCCTATGTGAAAGCGTAGGGGAAATGTAGTTCAGCGAAAGACCAATGATAGACAATGGATGAAGGATGATGAGATAACCCTAGATAAGGGGATAAGATGATGGGACCGAGATGATGAGCCAAGATAGACCCATTGGATTGGATTGAAGGATGGTGACTACACAAAGCTCAAAATGAGAGAAGGAGGTTCAAAATAGATGAAAGATTACTCAGAACGAGTAAATAGATGATCGAGAGGGATGAATGGCTACTCAAAATGAGTAAACAACTGCTCACAATGGATGAATGATTCTTGGAATGAGAAAATGAAGGTTTGGAATAGATGAAAGATTACTCAGAAAGAGTAAACGATTGATCAGGATTGTTGAATGAGAGTTTGAGATGATAGAAGGAGGTTTGAAATGGATGAATGTTTACTCAGATTGAGTAAAGCCATGTTTGAGATGATAGATGAAGGTTTGAAATAGATGAATGGTTACTCAGAATGAATGAAAAGATTATTAGAATGGATGAATAGGACAAAATTGAAGAAGATGGAGGGAGGGATCTTAAGATTTGTTTCGATATCCAAAGATCTTGACTGCAGATGGACTAAAGCTCGGATTAAGGTTTCGGTTAAGCTCAGATTGGGATTAGATTAAAGCTCAGATTAGGGTTGGATTGAAGCCTAGATTAGAATGATTGGATGATGTGATGGGATTGATTCTACGCCAAGTTCTGGAGTTTAAGGGATGTAAGGTGTTGACAATCAGATTTTTCCAAATTTGGCAATTTTCAAAAAAAATCAAATTTTGCCATTTTAGGAAACTTCACGATCATACATTTGAGAGCTCAGTTTTTTCCCAAAAAATACCCAAAACTAGGATAGGATGAATTTCCAACTAACATCCCAAATTTGAGACATGCATTCTGAGTTATTGACAAAACTATTTTTTCAAAAACTGAAAAAAAACACTAAATCACGATTTTGAGGGTCAAGATGAAAGTTTAAGGCCCTGAAAATGTGGCGAGATGGGGTCAGTTCGACTCGAGGTCTGTTGGGAATCCACATGCCACCTCATAATGCAACCACCCATAAATTTTTAGCTCAAATAGACACCCAAGTCAAAAGTTATGGCCCCTGAAAGTTTTAGCATAAAAATCAATCAACAAAGATGAAGTGGGAGGACGACAAGATGGATAAATTAGTCGAGAACGCCCCCAAAAGAGGGCTAAATAGCGGGTGGGAAAAAGAACTAGAGGAGTGGGGGACCTTTGCTTGGGTCCCATGGAAGAGTGGATCCGTCCACGCCCGAGCAGGTCCGCCCACATACGGGAGTGGGTCCACCTGAGCCCAGGCGGGTCCTCCCATAGACGGGGGCGAGTCCACCTGCGACTCGGGTGGGTCCGCCTGGGGACTCGGGCAGGTCCGCCTGCGGCTCGGGTGGGTCTTCCCATGGACTCAGGCAGGTCTGCTCGAGCTTGGGTAGATCCGCCCGGGCTCAAGTGGGTCCGCCCATGGACCAAGGCGAGTCCGTTCGAGTTGGGGAGGGTCCACCCATGGACTAGGGTGGGTCCGCCCGAGCTGGGGTGGGTCCGCCCACGGACCAGGGCAAGTTCTGTTAGAGTAAAGTAATTAATTAACTTTACTCTCCTCTTAATACTTCACTTTATGCACACATATTATTAATTTAATAATTAATATTAATTATTAAATGCACTCACCTTAGGGTTAGGTTTTCCTTTCACTTTAGATCTCCTTTTATAAGGATTGATCTCTTGTATTCTATTATTCTTCAGATTCATTTTTTCTCTATTAATGTATTTTGCACATTGTCAGAGCCAAAACCCTTGTTTTGTTCCCTTTCTTTCTCTGTGACAAGTTTCTTGCATGCAGGTGTTCTTTGGGTTATGTGGATTTGCATTTCTCAAATCCTACATGGTATCAGAGCCAGATCTGCTGTAGCTTGTTCAGTTTTTTGAAAGAATTAGAGATCTAGGTTTTGGTTGCATTAGATTTGTGTTTGTCTTCTATTTTTTATTTGGAATAGGGGGGTTTTTTTTTGGTGCATTTTGAGCTCAAACGGACCTCACGGTTGAGCTTGCAGCATCCAAAATCCCCTATTTTCATATAAAACACGTTCGATTCAGACACTGTTGCATCAGAAGGCAAAAAAATTATTTCCCCAAGGTCGTACGGCCCCAGGGCACATAGATCGAGGTGAAAATTTGCAAAAAAAATTGAAAAAAACCAATTTTTTGGTTTAAATTCTTGCGCTGCTAGTTTAGACGGGGAGCACCGCCGGCCCACCGCCAAGCGGCCACCAGTAGTGGCGGCAGCTGCTAGCACTGCCGCCGGGTTGCCCAGCCACTATCGATGCTCCACCTGGCAACCACCGCCCACTCCGCCGGCCCACGCGCCACCCACGCCCCACCCATGCACCGCCTGCCTCCGGAGCGCCACCAGAGAGCCACCAGGGTCTTCTATAAAATTTTTTACCTCCTGTCACTCAAATGGGCATAACTTAGGCATTTTAACTCCATTTTTCAAACGAGAATAGGCGTTGGAAAGCTGGCTCCGAGCCCATTCTAATGGTATAGGAAATTTTTTAATAATTTTTTAGTTTAATTACATTTTTTTGCAGTCAAATTCTGATGATATTTTTGCACTCCGAGGGGCATAACTTGCTCAATTTTGCTTCATTTTTTGAAAGCAAATAAGCGTCAGAAAGGTGGTTCTGTGCTCTTTCCAGATATTCAGTCTATTTCATCAAAAAAAAGTTCAAGTAGATAGAGATTTGTCTCAAACATTTACTGCTTTCCATTGTTTTATGGCTTTTAGTTTGTAATAGGGATTGGATTTTTGCATTGTGGGGGGGTGTTTTTTCTTGCTTTCTATCATTTACATCAAAAAACCAGAATCTATAAACACCAAAAAAAAAAAAACAAACCCCTTCTACATCTTCTGTCTAGTTCTAAAAGACCACTAAATAATAATAATAAAAAATTCAAAGCAGTTGAGGCACAGTTCACAGGATGGCCGATAGATCTATTGAATCTCTCACACCGCATAATTATCACACTTGGAAGGGTCGCATGATGACTCTTCTCTAGTCTCGAGGGTTATGGTCCTGTTTGGATGAGGTTCAGCCTCAGTTGACTGACCCCTTTGAGGTTATTGGTCGCGCCCACAAAAAGATATGAAAATCACGACAAAACCTATCCTGGGAATTGGACATTCCAGCAAGTGACTAATACCTCTTCGTGGTCGTTCATTTACTTGTCAAACCAGGGAATGTAAACTTTAAATGGAGCGGCACTATATGTGCACTAAGAACCGGTTTCAGTCACAACCTATTGAAAATAAACACTTGGAAAGAAATTATATCTATGCTACAGGAAGATAATGCAAAGTTCTCTTAACTCAACCATAATATAACCAAAGCAAAAATCGTAATAGCTACAATTGAGATACAAACTATAAACTGGCCTTATGTTGTAGGAACAAACACGGATGGATTCCTGATGCTGCAGGAACAGTATAAGACTGAGCTTGTGCTAAAACTTCTAAAATGAAATCTAACTTGAATTAACAAAGGATAAACAACTACTCTCCTATAGATACTTACTAAGTGGGCCCCCTTAGCAAGCATCAACTAATTTACACAAAATATTGTGCTCAAAACTCCATCAACTTTTATTCATAATGTGAAATCATTTACATTGATTGTTCTGCTTCAGAAAACTAACAAAAACTCTTATTCATATTATAACTCTAACTCTTACATAATTTGCTTCTCTATCTATCTCCTTCTTGTTCACCTGCGTAGGAGGAACGCTTATTTTAAATCAGGAGAACAACTAACTAACTAACCCTAACAGAGAAAGACGTGGATACAAAATGTATCCCAAAATTAAGGAACAGACTTCATAAATGAGTTTATCCGTTCAACCCGATCCAGAGAGAATCTAGCACTCCACTCTTTCTAGATTAAATGTCATTTAAAATCCCTCCCAATAGTTTTAGTCAAATATTCTTCACCAGAGCTTCCTCGAAGTCATGCAAGAAATGGACTTTACTGCAAGGCCGAGATTGGTTGTGCTTGACTCGATCATACTTTCTTCAACAACCTGTGAAACACAAGGTAACATATGCGAAAGAAAATGCGCATGGCACATACACAATATCCATTCATTAATCACATATTTAAATCTATTTCATCATTCAAAAACTACATGTGTTATACCAGTCATTTGGGAAGTCAAACAAAGTAATAAATATAGACATGTCAACATGATAGGCTGTAGGAACATGAAAGTGTATTGCTACAGGATATCCCCCAATAAAAGGTTTCAAGAGAGTTAAACAACCATGAACAACAAAAGTAAAGGTATTAAAAGTACACCATGATATCCAAATTATGAGTATATTTTGGGCTCATCATTTGCCCCCTACTTAACCCAATGCTGGTCCTCCAGCATTAAACTTCCTGGTGGTCTCTCTAAAATCAGTGGTTGAGGCATGACCCTGAAATGGAATTCCAAATTTGTAACAAAAACCTTTGTAACTCTTCCACCTTTCATACCTACGGGCTTTTGTATCTTCATTAAGATTTGTAGCCTGGTAGGGATAAAGGGGCCACATTAGCACAAGAGGTCTAAATGTTAATGGCAACCACAATTCAAACCTCTTTTGAAGTCCCAACTATATATATTTTCTTGATCGTTTCAAAGCTGCCATAAAATTTAGGGGACTGTGAGGCTCAGACTTTCTTAACCCAACAGTTAATCTCTCCCACCTCTTTTCAATTCTAGAGTATGACAATCTCCAAAATGAGTATGTCTGTTCCTAGAACTCGTCATATACCTATTTCCTGAGATCAAATATTTTCATCCTAGTTGTATCATTATTAAAACCGTATGCCACAGTAAGCCAGGTTTTCAACATTGTGTGGGGGTTTGAACTCTCAGAACGCAATGGAACAGGCTCATTCCTTTCGGCTTCTTCATATGTTTCCCATTACCTACCATAATTTGCTTCATTTTCAGCCCAAGACATAAGTGATCTCAAATAGATGTTTCCAATATACAGAAGGGGATTCCACTCTATTTCAAATGGAATTAAAAAGCCATGTAAATAAAATTCACACAAAGAATTTCTGAGCCAATTAGGGGCTGCCTGGTATGCATCGTAGAATTCTTTAGCAGTGTGAAGAATAGGATCTTGATTTCTGGAAATTCTCATTAGTTGGAACCACAAGAATTGTTCCTTGAGGCACAGAGCATAAACTCCGGATGGTGGTCTGCATTCCATAATCTGACCAGTTACCTTCAACATTTCATCCATTTTCTCTTTTAATTCCCGAATTTCCTATTTCTGCCCTTTAATTTCCTTTTTTAGTTTCTTCTTTTCCTCCTCCCAAAGACTTTGTTGCATTTCAGTCTTGGCCAGGTGGTGGAAACTCAGGGTTTGTAATGTAACCGGTCTCCATGTAGTTTTGAAATATTCCAAAAATTCAATTAAAAATATCTTTTTATAAACAACAATGGCTTGACAAGTTGCAGGGGGAATTGAGGCTTTATTGGCCACTTCCAATGGTTCAGTCTGTTCTTCCTCTTGCTACAAGATGAATTCTTGTTGCTGCAATGGAGAAGACTGTGCTTCCTCCGAAATCTGCATAGCCATAGTAGCCAAGTCATCAAGACTTGGTACCCCCCTTTCATTATGCTCAACTTCCCTTATCTCAACTTGTTCTTCTTCAAGAATAACAAATGAACTTTGTGCAGCACTCTCAGACACATTCTAAGAAACATCATATTCAGACTCTACAGATTCTTCTAAAATTATAATAACCTCAGGTTGAGGTGAAGCAGGGGATACTTTACACTATTTTTGGTGGAAACTCTTCTTGGCAATGTTGCAGTTGTAGGAGGTGCTCTCGTAGCCTTTCTCTTTTTGAATTGCCTAGAAGGTTCTGCCTTGTCAGAGGATTATGGTGAACTGGTGATGACAATAGGTGTTGTTGTAGGAGACAATGCTGCATGGGAAGAAGTTGCAGGAGAAGAGTGTTTCCTTTTCTGAGAACGAGGGTCAAATTCTGGGGTTTGTTCCACCCCAGATGACTCTCCGACCTTTTTCTTCCTCTCTCTATCCTACTGGCAGCCCTAGTTTACACTCGGGCAGAGGAATTTGGTGTGAGAGCTGCAGGATCAGATGCTATAGGAGTAGATGACCCTTGCCCTGTTCTCCTACTGGTAGATGCCATTTCCTCTTTCTTTTTCTGAGGCTGTGGGGTAAGTTCCCTAGGGAGTTCTAGATGTTGTAGGCTCTTATGGGCAACAAATTCTTGCCAGGAAAGAGGTGATACATCTCTCAAAGAGCATTCAATCAACAATTTTATGAGGCCATGGTGAGCAATAGAATTATCTTTCCCCTATTGGGTTCCGTGGGCACATTGTTCCAGAAATTTTAACAAAAAGTTCATAATATTAACAGCTAATCCATGCCTCATATGACTTAGCAATTTGAAGTGGTAAGAATGCAGGTAAGAGAAACGACCTTCACAAGTTAAATACCTGATTATGAAAGCAACATATTCTGGGTATGGAGGAGGCAACGTCACTCGCTTGCATCCCTGCTTTGAGACCTCCAAAGGTCCATCAGTGGGTATTGAAAATTCTGCCCTTGTAGAGGCAACATCCGAAGAAAAAATTTCTCCAACGGCTGGGAGCCCGGTTATTTCTACAATTCTTTCTTCAATTGCAACAACTATTAGACCCCATATAGTAGCCTCCCCTTCAGAAAGGGTTCTCAAAAATTTGCCTGCAGGCTCCTCATTAAAAGCATCTAAACTCAAAAAGTAAGAGGTTGAATGCCTGGACTGTTTGAGGATTTTGCATTAATAACTCATGAGCTACAGGCTCATGCCTTACCAGCTGACCACCCATGTTCACAGTTTTTCCCTAGCTGAACTCAACTCTTTTCTAAAAATCAAAAATTTCCATGTTCTGCTCTGGTTCTTTTCTATCCCGCCGTCACTTTTCTCTTCTTTTCTAAAAATGAACTTTTTAAACAAGCAGTTTTTGAATATGATTTTCAATGAAAAACATGCAATAAAAAAGACATGCGATCATATTTGGAAAGTACCAGAAAAAATAATAAAGAAATATTATCTAAGCAGTTGTGATAGCGGTGAAAGGACAAGTTTGAAAAGTGGATTATCCCACCCCCTACTTAAAGTATGACATGTGTCTACACATGTGCTAGGGAATAGGTGAAAATTGAGTAATAATGACTGATACAGACATAGTAATAAATGAATAGAATGAAATAAATCAAAAATACGATAATCAAAAGATATTGCGTACATTTCATTAAATGCTTGTACGTGCTGAGAAAGTTGACAGCTTCGGCATGAGATGATAGTTGGGAATGAGATCATAATTAAGGGTGGTGTAGATGAATGAGGTGGATGGGTGACGTGGACGGATGAGATGAATGGATGGAATGGATGGATGGTACGGAAGATAAAGAAGTGAAATGTGGCGACAAGTGGAAACAAAGAAAAAGGGGTTCCCTTAAAAAGGAAACCTTTATTATGAGCATGCATTACAAAATCATGGAGAAGCTGCGGGAGAAAGGCTAAAGCCTTGGGCTGCAAGAGAATTAGTGGCAGGATCCTGAACGAACTGTTGCATGAATTATTTTTTTGAGATTGATTTATGGTACAACCGGAGGCGGTGTCCATTAACTAACAACTTGAATCTAACATGATCAATTGTAACAAGTTGCACTGAACCATTAGCAAATACATTCTCAATTTCATACAGGCCCAACCATCTAGTTTGTAATTTACTTGGATTGTCCTTATATCGTAAGTCATAAAGCAGAGCCCAATCTCCTACTTTGAATTTCTTCTCCTTAATGTATTTATCATGCCACCTTATTCTCTGATTTTGTATTATCTCAGTGTGCTGCAGGGCATTCTTTCGGAGCTCATCCAGAGCATTGAGCTGCATGATTCTGTCCTTTTTTGCATTTGTTAAATCCATGTCCATCTCCAATGTTGTTCTTAGAGTCTTATGTTCAAATTCTATCAGCATCACAGCTGTTTTACCATACACCATTTCAAAAGGTGTATATCCTGTAGCAGTCTTCCAGGTAGTACGGTAGGCCCATATAGCTTCTAGTAACCTTGTGGCCCAGTCCTTCCTATGCAAATCTACAGTTTTAGTCAAAATGGCCTCTATGTCCCTATTGGTGACCTCAACCTGGCCATTGGCTTGGGGGTGATAAGGATTTGATTTCTTGTGCCGTATATTATATTCATTGACTAAAGCTGTGATAAGTGTAGAAGCAAATTGTACTCCTTGATCTGTCACTATTTCCCTAGGGACACCAAACCTAGTAAATATTTCCTCATAGAGGAATTCAACCACTTTATTGTCCCTAGCATGTTTCATTGGCTTAGCCTCTACTCATTTTGTGACATAATCTGTGCATACAAGGATGTAGGACTTACCATTGGAAGGTGGATCAATTGGTCCTACAAAATCCAGTCCCCATTTTTCGAACGGTGCAACTACAACTTGTGGAAATAGAGGCATCTCATCAGATCGAGTTGGTCTTCCCATCTTCTGGCATCTGTCACACCTCCTAGTATATTTGGCTGCATCTCTATGCAAATTTGGCCAATGGTAACTAGTATTTAAAATTTTCATCGCTGTCCTTTTGGCAGCAAAATGTCCACCACACAGCTCATCATGGCTAGCATGCAGTATATCATAAGTGTCCTCCTCTGGTACACATCTCCTCATAACTTGATTTGGCCCTGTATAAAACATGCAATCTTCAATCCAACAAAAGTTAAAGCTTTTCTCTACCAATAATCTCTTTTCCTTAGGGGAGAATTGAGGAGGAGTTCTTCCTGTGGCCAGATAATTTTCTATATCAACATACCATGGGTGAATAACGTTGATTGCAAACAGGTGCTCATCAGGAAAGGAGTCTTAAATAAGTGTAGAGTCATCTTGCCTTTGAATTCTAGAGAGGAAATCAGCAACCACGTTGGCTTTACCTGGCTTGTCCACAATTGTAATGTCAAATTCCTGCATCAGCAATAACCATCTTACCAGTCTCCCGGATATTGTGGCTTTGTTCATGAGATACCGGATTGCGGCATGATCAGTATGAAAAAATATCTGATAACCGGTGATATAATTCCTAAATTTATTGAGGGCGTAAATGATTGCCAACATTTCTTTTTCTGTAATAGTGTAGTTTAATTCAGCCCCTTGCAGATTTTTGCTTATGTAATAGAGTGCATGTTCTATTGAACCATCCTTCTACCCTAACACTGCACCAATGGCATAATTTGATGCATCAGTATGAATATGAAATGGAAGTGACCAATCAGGTCCTTTTAGAACAGGTGCCTGTGTAAGGGCGACTTTTAAGTCAAGGAATGCTTTTTCACATTCCTCTGTCCAAGAAAAATCTGCATCTTTCTTCAGCAGACTGTATAAGGGGCTTACTATTTGGCTGAAGTTCTTGATTAATCTTATGTATTATTCGACATAGCCTAGAAAGATTCGTACCTCTTTTTGCTTCGCAGGAGAGGGTAGCTTAGAGATGACCTCAATCTTAGCAGGATCAACTTGAATTCCTACAGCAGAAATATAGTGACCAAGCACTATTCCCTCCTGCATCATCATGAAGCACTTTTGACTATTCAGTGATAGGTTGTGATCTTCACATCTCTGTAGTACTTTCTCCAAGTTGGCTTGAGCTTCCTCAAATGTCATACCATAAACAGTAAAGTCATCCATATATATTTCCATGCAATCATATGAGATGTTTGAGAAGATACTTATGACTTCCCTCTGGAAAGTTGTAGGAGCATTACAGAGACCAAAAGGAAAAACTGAATAGTAAAATGTTCTCTAAGGGCATGTAAAAGTAGTATTTTCTTGATCCTCAGGAGCAATCTTGATTTGATTGTACCCACTGAAGCCATCTAAGAATGAGTACTTTTTCCCAGCTAAATTATCTAGAACTTGATCAATGAATGGAAGAGGAAAGTAATCTTTCTTTGTTGCCAAGTTGAGATCTCTATAATCTACACATACCCTCCATTTTCCTCCTTTCTTAGGAACAATGACCAATGGGGAAACCCACTGACTATTGGAGATTGGGTAGATAAAGCCAGCTGCTAACATTTTCTGTAATTCTTCTTTAACAATTTCTCTCAAAGCTGGATTAATTCTTCTTTGAGGCTGCCTGATAAGTTTGAAGTCACTGTTAATATATATGCGATGTGTACAAATTTTTGGGTCTAAACCCCTCATATCCCCATAGTCCCATGCAAAAGCTCTTTTGTGGGCTTGCAGCATTGTGGCTAGGGCAGTTTGTTGAGACAGAGTAAACTTATTATTAATATACAAACAATGACCTGGAGATACTTTTATCTGTTTGGTGAGATCATTTATTGAGGTTGTTGATAAAGGTGGTGCCTGTAAATCACATAATAGCAAATCATGATGGCTCTTAGAATCCAGTTGCTGCAAGAAACATTGTTGAGAACGGCTATCCAAAATAGATGGGCTATTCAAACTAGAACTAAACTGCAAAATGTGTAGAAACAAGTTATCTTCACTCTGAAGCTGGGAAAATGGATCAGTTCATAGCATCATTTAACTGAGCTAATGAATTGACTTCTTCAGATTCCTCTCCTAGATCTGGCCAAACTGGTTGATTCAAATCTGGCAAAGGTTGTGCAGGTGGGTATAAAGTCAATTTCTTCCTTGACTAACCATTAGAAATTGTCATGTCTCTTGAATGACATCCTATAAGGGCATCAACTGTAGCTAACCAAGGTCTTCCTAGGATAATAGGATATCCTCCTAAGGTTGCCTTAGTGGACAATATGGTGAAATCAACAGGGTATTCCCAAGATTCAAGGGTGACAATGACATCTTCTATCACTCCATCAGGTGTAACCGTGGAACTATCAGCGAGCTGCAGGACAGTCGGTGTAGACCGAATGCTTGGAATACTCAAACACTCCATAGTGTGCTTGGTCATCACATTAATGGCTGCACCAAGGTCAACCAAAACATTTCTTACAACTTGACCATTGATATTTATTTTTACTATAGGACTTCCAGGATCAGTATATTTTGGAATGACAACCTTCCCCAACATAATATCAGCTAACTATCCTAGGACATGGATAGTTTGGGGATCCTTTTTCTTTCTTCCTTGTTTCTTTAAACAAGCCTCTTTAATGGCTTTTCCATAAACTAGAACATCTTTAATAGCTTGAAAAAGAGGAATTTGGACTTGTACATTCTTTAGCTATTCCAAAATATCAAAGGTGGGCTCTTCAATGGTCTTGGGTGTAGTAATTTGCAATCTCTGAGGAAAAGGTGGTGTAGCCTAAGGCTACAGGATAGGTTCCTTAGAGGCAGTAGCTGATATAGGTATATCTTCTACATGATCAGTAGGTTGTTCAGCAGCAGAGTCTAGAATCTCTATTATTACAGGTGGTTGTGGAGCAAGGAGAGTGGTTCCAGACCTAAGATGGATATCATTGATATTTAGGGCATAAGCTAGATATTGGTTGACTTCTACAGAATACATAGGTTGTTGTTGTTGCTGCTACTTATTATTAGGATTTGGAAATGGTTGAGTAGGCATAGGCATTTATTTTGGAGGGCCAGTATTTGTTGCAGGTGCTGCAGGAGGAGGCATAAGGGTTAGAGGTTGTGGCTACTAAGACTGCAGGAATCCAGAGGGTTGGTTCTACCATTGCTGAGAACCTCTCCATTGAGGGTTCTGCTGCCAGTTACCTAGAGGTGGAGTCCATTGTCCTTGTGGGTCCTGCCAACCTCCTTGAGGGGGTTACCATTGAGGGCTCTGATAGTTAGGCTAGTATGGTTGAGGAGCATTCCAAGGTGGAGATGGGCCATATGTAGGTTGCCATTGGTTATTATAATTAGAGTAAGGATTACCAATATTCAAAGGATCTTGAGGCATACCTTGTCTTCGAGCCCATGGTCTCCTTTTGTGCAACAAAGAAGACTTGGTCATCATCACCTTCTGTCATCTTAAAATTAGTAGGTAACTGTTTAGCCTCCATGTTGACCACCATCTTGCATTTGTAGTCACGTTTCTTCTGTCTACAATGTGGACAGAACTCAGCCAGGATTGCCTCAGCCTCTGCATGTTTCTTGCGAGCTTGCATGGTATCCAACTATGTAGCCATGTTGTTTATGATTTCCTGCTTGAAATCAAACAGCAAATTTGTGATCTCCATCTGAGAAACTCCACTGGAAGAAGACTTTCCCACTGTAGCTTGATGACCTCTACCCTTCTTCACATTTACTCGGGAGTAATTAAGACATATCTTCATGAGATCATCCCAAGATGCTTGAGTGATATCTCCGCCTCCCATCAAGTCCAAGGCATCTATGCAGGTATCATTGATTCCCCTTAGAAAAAGTAATTTCTGAGATTCTTCATTAAGAGTATGGTTTGAATTCTTTTTCAGAGAAAACAAGAATCTTGATATATAATCCTCCAGACTTTCATCTTCCTTCTGTTGAATTCAAAATATATCATCACCTTTACTGCCACTCTTACAATATTCCTTGTATTTCTCAAGAAATTTTGTTTGCATGGCTACCCAACTATCAACAACACCCCTTCCCAAATTCATGAACCATCTGAGAGCTCCCTCCTTCAAGGTAGCAGGAAACAATTTCAGTTTGTAAGCATCTAAAGTGTAGTCATAACTGCGATAGAGGATATCAAACTCGAACAAGAAGGTCTCTGGGTCTTCTATAACTAAGCCATAGAACTTGGGAAGTAATGAGGAAGGAATATTCTTAAGGTTGTCATTGTTTTGTTGAGCAATAATGGGGAATTCAAAAGCAGGAGGTCGATTCGGTGGATTACGTGCCATGTTCACCTGACCAAGTATAGGAGCAAATGAATTTTCTTCAGGTTCTTCATCAAATGGGCCGAATAGCAAGTCAACACACAGACCTTCAGCAAATGGGTCAATATCTAAGTCTCCTTTGTCCTCAAATAGGCTATAAGCTGGTTCAGTTTTCTTAGCAATGGATGGTAGGTTAGAGAGAAATCTTCCCTGAGCGTCTCTTCTTCTATGCATGCATCAAAAATGGATGGTATTTTAAAATATTTTTAAAATACTTGAAAAACTAACTAAACTACTACTAACAATGACTATAGCAGGTTCTTAGATTGACACCAACCCTAGCAACGGCGCCAAAAATGGTCGTGCCCACTGAAAGGATATGAAAATCATGGCAAAACCTATCCTAGGAATTGGACATTCCAACAGGTGACTAATACCTCTTCGTGGTCGTTCATTTACTTGTCAAACCAAGGAACATAAACTTTAAATGGAGCGGCACTATATGTGCACTAAGAACCGGTTTCAGTCACAACCTATTGAAAATAAACATTTGGAAAGAAATTCTATCTATGCTACAGGAAGATAATGCAAAGTTCTCTTAACTCAACCATAATCTAACCAAAGCAGAAATCGTAATAGCTACAATTGAGAGACAAACTATAAACTGGCCTTATGCTACAAGAACAAACACAGGGATGGATTCCCGATGCTGCAGGAACAGTATAAGACTGAGCTTGTGCTAAAACTTCTAAAATGAAATCTAACTTGAATTAAAAAAGGATAAACAACTACTCTCCTACAGATACTTACTAAGTGGGCCCCCTTAGCAAGCATCAACTAATTTACACAGAAGATTGTGCTCAGAACTCCATCAACTTTTATTCATAATGTGAAATCATTTACATTGATTGTTCTGCTTCAGAAAAATAACAAAAACTCTTATTCATATTATAACTCTAACTCTTACATAATCTGCTTCTCTATCTATCTCCTTCTTGTTCACCCACGCAGGAGGAACACTTATTTTAAATCAGGAGAACAACTAACTAACTAACCCTAACAGAGAAAGACATGGATATAAAATGTATCCCGAAATCAAGGAACAGACTTCATAAATGAGTTTATCCATTCAACCCGATCCAGAGAGAATCTAGCACTCCACTCTTTCCAGATTAAATGTCATTTAAAATCCCTCCCAATAGTTTCGGTCAAAGATTCTTCGCCAAAGCTTCCTCGAAGTCGTGCAGGAAATGGACTTTACTGCAAGGTCAAGATTGGCTATGCTTGACTCGATCATACTTTCTTCAACAATCTGTGAAATAGAAGGTAACAGATGCGAAAGAAAAGGCGCATGGCACATACACAATATTCATTCATTAATCACATATTTAAATCTATTTCATCATTCAAAAACTACATGCGTTATACCAGTCATTTGGGAAGTCAAACAAGGTAATAAATATAGACATGTCAACATGATAGGCTATAGGAACATGAAAGTGTATTGCTACAGGATATCCCCCAATAAAAGGTTTCAAGAGAGTTAAACAACCATGAACAACAAAAGTAAAGGTATTAAAATTACACCATGATATCCAAATTATGAGCATATTTTGGGCTCATTAGTTATGTACCACAGGAACCATATGGATCAAGCTATGGGATTGATGGCTTTACACATTTCAGACAGTCTCTTGTTTCATCTTGATGGGTGTCTCACTCCTCGAGCCATTTGGACCAAGTTTGATGGAATTTTTGGCACTATCAACGAGTTTAGAGCATTGCAACTTGAGGCCAAGTTGACTTCCTTGGTACCTGATTTGTTTCCCTCCATTGAGGACTTTTTGATGAAGTTCAAACAACAAAGATCTATCTTGCAGGGTTGTAGCAAGACTAAGACTGATACAGAGTGCATCTTCCTAATCCTCTCCAAGCTTCGGGGTCCATTTCAAATCTTCTCTTCGACCTTCTATTCCACCATGGATGCCTTGGGTGCTCAACATGTCATGCCTACTTTTGAGGTGTTTTGTGATCATCTGACTCATGAGCAAGCCAAGCTCAAGCAGATGGATTCACTTTCAGGTTTATAGAACAAAGCGTTGGTAGCCCAGTCCTCTACGGGAAAACAAAAACAAAAACCAAAGACCACAAAGCATTGGAAGGATTCCAGTTCATAGCACACCTTTGATTCACCTTCTCCTAAGGGGGAATCATCAAAGAAAGATAGACCTAAGTGTGCTTATTGTAATAAGCTAGGACATTCTAAGTCCAAGTGCTATGAGAAGAAGATAGATGGATATGCCAAACAGGTTTCAGATTTGACAACTCTTCTTGAGAGGAATAATATTCATCACTCTTCTTCATCTATATCAGGTGAGTCTTCTTCTTCATCTTCATCATCATTCCAGACAAATGGACAGGCCCCACATAAGGGTCATGCATTATGTGCAACCTCCAGTTCACATTCATCCAGATGGCTACTAGATTCAAGTGCTTCACACCATATGGCATCTTCTCAGGACATGTTCTCATCTTTTGAGGCTGCATCCTCACCACACATATTGATGGGTAATAACACTTATATGAGTGTATGTGGGAAAGGTTCTATCGACATTGATGATGGTACATTCAATGATGTACTATGTGTTCCATCTTTTTCCACTAACCTTCTCCCCATCTATCAGATTGCTCACAGTGGGACAGGGAAGACAGTTGAGTTTACACCTGATTCAGTGCACATCAGAGACATTCAGACTGGCAACATTGTTGCAATAGGGACAGTTGATCATTCTTCCCAGTTGTATGCATTCACACACTTTGGTCCACCATCTCCATTTTCTGAGTTTTCCTCTCCTTCCACAAGAGAGCATGCAGTATCTGAGGTGAAGTTTGGTCACTTGAACTTATGTGTTCTTCCATCTATTCATGAGACTAGTGTTGCGACTTCTACACCTCTACCTTTTGTTGAGATCACATCTGTTCAGCAGGATTCCTCTTCAGCTATGACTGACATTGTTGCTCCACTCATCGAGCCATCAAGTGTAGTTGTTGAGGCCATATCAGAGGAAATTCCTTTCCTCACGGATGACAGTTTCAACACACCTGTTATCCCATCTTCATTGGAGATTCCATTTCAGGATCATCTTGAGTTTTTTGATTCACCATCCTATTATTCAAACACTCATACTGCAGTTCCGTTCTTCAGTGAGCATCATCCAGGACTTCCATTTTCACCTCACATTCAGGGATTTCCTCTTCCTCGATTGCTGGATCTGTTTCTTCCTCCGAGGAGACACATTGTTTTAATCATTGGCATAGGGGTTCTCTCATTCTGGGGGGGCTTTGGAGTCTCTTCTCTCTCCTATGGGGGGAACATATTTTGTACTTGTGTGATAGAAGCAGTTCTTGGGGGGTCATGTTGAGTCCTCCTTCTATCTCTCTTCTTCTTTCACTCTTTTTCATCTCTTTTTGGAGAGGAGTTTTTTTTCCCACTGGGTTTTCTCCTTTACTCCGCTTTATAGAGATTTTGTTGTATTTGGGTACTTGATCAGGCCATGTTGCTGGGACCCTCAGTTGCATTGTAGTTCCTTTGCTTTCTTTTGCATTGTTTGTAGTTGCATTGTAGCTCATATTAAGGGGGGGTGTTAGAGTAAAGTAATTAATTAACTTTACTCTCCTCTTAAGACTTCACTTTATGCACACATATTAGTCATTTAATAATTAATATTAATTCTTAAATGCACTCACCTTAGGCTTAGGTTTTCCTTTCGGTTTAGATCTCCTTTTATAAGGATTGATCTCTTGTATTCTATTATTCTTTAGATTCATTTTTTCTCTGTTAATATATTTTGCACATTGTCAAAGCCAAAACCCTTGTTTTGTTCTCTTTCTTTCTCTGTGACAAGTTTCTTGCATGCAAGTGTTCTTTGGGTTCTATGGATTTGCATTTCTCAAATCCTACAAGTTCGCCCGTACCCAGGGCAGGGTCAGGGATTCAAGAGGACCGACAAAAAAAGGGGAAAGATGAATGACGATAAAGGATAGGAGATTGACAAGATGTGTAAAAGAAACCGAAGTGATGACGATAAGATAGATGACATTGGATTGCATGGGGATTATTAGATGGGATGAGGAGAAGGAGATGAGGATTGGGAGATGAAAAGGATTGGTTGGATTGATGGATAGGAAGATAAGGATTTGGATGAGGAAAAGGTGACCAGATGGATAGATGAAAAGGGATGTTATGATGGACAGATAGGAAGATAGGGATGGGGAGATGGATATATTGATAAGGAGATGAGGATAGGGAAATAGAAGGGATTGCTCTGATGGAATGAATGATGTCTCCAAGGACTATATCACCAAGGAAGATAAATTCCCCCACTCTAGGTATGTCATGTGTGAGGAGGCATGAAGGATGCAATATAGAAGGATAGGAAATTAAAGGAGTGAGATGGATGAAGATAGGATGCATTGATAAGGAAGGGAGATTGAAGGTAGAATGACGGGTGGATAAGGAAGGTAGACGAGTGCAAATGAGGATTATGATAGTGTGAAGATGAGGGGAATGTATGCTAAGAGGTGCCCAAAGTATGTTTATATGTTTTCCCCTGTCGTTATCAAGATCACAAGGAGGATGGAAGGATTGTGATAAATGAGATATGCCAAGCAGGATGTGTAAGATAGGTGGGATGGAGGGGATGAATGAAGAGGATGTATAGCAAGAAGACAGGTGCATAGCAAGAAGCATAGCGGATGGAGGAAATGCATATCAAGGAGCTGCCCCCAAGTGTAGATGAGGAATTATGCATGACGCCTATTTTCTAGGTTTTTATCATGGTACTTATCCAAGGTGCTTGTTTGCTAAGTTTTCACCATTGGACAGATTATTTCTCTTTACTATATATATATATTTTTTTACTTTTTGACTTTTTTGGATTTTTGGATAGCAGGGGGATGAAAATGGATACGGATAGGGATGTGGATAAGGGAATTTAGAAGATACGTGATAAGGATATGGATGAAGGACTCAAGCATCAAGTTCTATATGAGGTATTAAGATCCCATGTGTGAAACGACTGTTGGATGTTGGTACAACCTTATTAGGATAAATGGATTATGCAAGAGGATGAATTAGAGGGATTTTATGGGGAAGATATGAAGGATAATGGATGGGATGTTGGAAAGTGTATGGATGAAATGATGGGGTGTATGTGTGGTGGGGTGATGTGTTCAGGACCAACATTGGCACATGTGGTGGTGGATGTGAAAAGATAAGAGGATGAATGGATGGAGAATGTGGGGATAATGGAGGAGATGGGATGGTGAATCTTGGAACATAAGGACCCAAAATAGATTTAGGAGATGAAGAGGGTGTATGATTAGCTTTTGGATTAGCAACTTTGGATGTTGTAATGGATGCTTCATTGGAGGACATGGCATCTTTTTTCTTTGGGATCCACATGGTTTTGATCTTTTCTTTGGTGGGCCTTTGTGGTAGATGGATTTGATTTGAATTTATGGATTTGATTTTTCTTTTCACCTTGTCTTTTTAGAGGGACATGTGGAGGTTTTAGATTTATGTGGATGTTTAGATTCATGCATTTCTTTAGCATCCAAAGTGATTTTGATAGCGATGGGATTTTGATAGCGATGGGATGGGTGCGAGGAGATGGAGGATGTGGAATGGTGGAGGTGGGATTTTGAGGATTATATGTGGATGGAGGATGTGTAGATATGCGCCTTTGTTGATCCTGACTATGAGATATGAAAGTGGGATGTGTTATGATGGGTGACATGGATGGGTGATGAATGGATGAAGGGATGAATAGGACAAGATGGAGGAGGTGATTTTAGGATATAGGGGTCCAGAATAGATGTAGGACCTAGAGGAAGCATGGACAGAGTAGATGGAGGATGTGAGATGGTAGATGGAGGGATGTAAGGACCCAAAATGGATGGAGTAGATGAAGGAGGAATATGGACGGTTGTTTTGAGGTGATATGATAGAGGAGGAGGGATGGCAGTATATGATTTGGTGGAGCGATGGGAAGAGCCGAAATTTCTTTTGGAAAAGGCTCATTGGGGACATCTAGAGATTGTACCAACATCTTTAGATTGTGAGTCTTGGGAAATAGGTCCAAGACCTTGCATGCAGATTTTTTCTTTGACTTGGATGGGCTCTAAAATACCTTGCTCATGAAGGCCTAGACCTTTTCCTTGATAGTTCATTTTCTTGAGCATGCGATCCATGATAGGATTTGTGTTATTCTGAAAACATGATGCAAGTCCATTATTAGGTGGAGGATGATGGGTGGTATATACACTATGTTTTTCTTCTACAAGGAGGCCACCATGGAAGAATGTGAGAGTTCCAAGAGGATATGCAAGCAGTGTGTGGATAACATTTTTAGGCGATGATGGGGGATTATGAGAGGGATATGATGGGATAGCAGCATTTGGATGGGTGGTATTAGGAGAGGGATCAGGGGATATGATAGGATCTGGATTTGTGGTAGTGGGCTCATGCAATGGAGATGGAGATTGAGAAGTAGAAGCTTGAATGACAAGGGGATCATGGGATGGAATGGATGGGGGACTGTGATCTTGAGGTGGACTAGATGGGATGGTAGGATCTTGATCTGGAGAAGGGGATATGTTGGCATGCTTTGGATTAGGCTCTTGGCATGACTCATCATGTGTGGGAGGCATGATAATGGAGTCTTGGTGGAACTCTTCAAGTGGGGAAGATGGAGGGATGGAGGATTCAAAACATTCATGGGAATTGATTTTAGTGACACTAGGAGTGGGAGAAGTGGATTGGATTTGGGTTTCGTTGATGGATTTGACGGCTCTCGAAGTAGGAAGTGGGTGTTCAATGGATTTGGTAGGAGATGGGGGCTTAGTGGATTCAGAGGATGTGATGGTTTTAATAGTTTGAGTGGTGCTAGGGATGGTATCATCAATGATAGTTGTTGGGTGGAGAAGGGTCCCATCACTAATGACCATGGATGATGGGTTGGGATGGCATGATTCCACAACTTCAAGGTGTGGAGTGGGAGATGTCTTCTTTGTTATAAGTCCTTGGAGAACTTCTAGAGTGAGAAACTCGCATACTCTAGGTTTGGATGGCATGGTAGGAGTGGATGAAGGATTATGGATTGGTGGGAGATTAGGACTAGGGATTGGTGGACTAGAATTAGATGGGGGAATGGTATTGGATGCAGGACTAGGAATAGATGGGGGATTAATATTAGATGAAGGGTTAAGATAGGGGTATTGGAATGGTGAATTAGGACATGAGGATGTGGGTGGTGGATTGTAGTAAGGGTATTGGGATGGTGGATTAGGATGGGAAGATTGAGGTGGCGAATTGAGATAGGGAAATGTGGATGTCGGATTAGGATAAGAAGATGTGTATGTTAGATTAGGATGAGAAAATTGGTATGGAAGATTAGGGTAGTGCGTATATGCAGATGAAGGATTGAGATAAGAGGATGTGGATGAGGGATTAGGATAGGGGTGTTGTGATGGCGGACTAGGATAAGAGGATGTGGGTGTTGGATAAGACGATGATGTAGATGAAGGATATGATGGATATCCCTTGTCAAAGGTAGCATAAGGAGCATGATTAGGAATGGATGAAGACATAACGAGATAACTCAAAGGGGTGATTGGATTTTGGAAAGCAGGTGGAGAAAGCTTACTAGCAATGACACTGTCAAGGGAATCCATGTCGTATACCTCTTGATCGACAAGACTTTCGTTATCGTTGTTGATGTAATTAGGGTTTTCCTTGACTACTATTGATGGAGGATAAGCATTCATGATAATGAAAGGATAAAGAGGATGGATTAAAGATTTTGGATGGGAACGGACTAAAGCTCAAATCGAGATTTTGGTCAAGCTCAGATCAAGATTGGATTAAAGCTCAGATTAGGATGATCGGATGATGCAATGGAATTGATTTTGATGATCGGATTTGATTATCAAAAGATGATTACGAAACTGAATTTGCTTCGAGATGGAAGTAGATTGATTGGGTCAAAGGTGATTGGATAGGGATACAATTGGATTGGATTGAATAAGATCGATCGATAATTGATAAGATCTACTGATGGATCAGATAGGATGATGAAAGGGACTGTAAACCTCATTCAGAGATTACCCTAGGTGACGTAAGATACTGATTGATCAAATTAAAGGAAAAATGGATGATTGCGGCACCGAATCCACTTTGAAAATGGATTGATTGGGCTGACGACAATGATTAACTTAGGATGGATGACAATCCTAAGAAGATGTTGATGATGACAATCGGATCAGACACTTAGGTCAATTTGGATAATAACCTGAAACGAAGTTCAAAGGATTTGGATTGGGAAAATGATGATTTGATTGGAGAAATGGATGATAGAAATGGAAAAATGACTGCTCAGAATGAGAGAAGGAGGTTTAGAATAGATGAAAGATTACTTAGAATGAGAATAAAAAAGCTCAAAATGAATGATAGATTACTCGGAACGAGTAGATGATTGATCGAAATAGGTGAAAAAGAGCTCAAAGTGCTAGAAGAAGGTTCAGAATGGATGGACGTTTACTCAGAATGAGTAAACAGATGATCAAGAGCGATGAACGACTACTCGAAATGAGTAAACGATCGGTCACAATGGATGAATGATTCTCAAAATGAGGAGATGAAGGTTTGAAAGATTACTTGAAATAATTGAACGAATAATCAGAATTGCAGAATGAGGGCTCAAAATGATGAAACTAGGGGCTAGAATGATGAAACAGATGATAAAACTGACTGGTCAAGGGTTAGGTCCACCCCTGGAGGGTAGGTCTACCTGTCGGGAGGGCAAGTCCGCCTATCAAGAGGGTAGGTCCGCCTGTCAAACAAAAGTTGGTCAAAACAGGCTGAAAAAGGCTCAAAAGGGCTAGTTCATAGGTCAAGTCCACCCCTGGATGGGTTAGGTCCACTCCTAGAGGGAAGGTCTGCCAGTCGGGCGGGTAGGTCCACCTATGGAGCAAAAGTTGGTCAAAATTGGCTAAAACTGGCTCAAAAGTGTTGGTTCACAAGTCAAGTTTGCCCCTGGAGGGTAGGTCCACCTGTCGGGAGGGAAGGTCCACCTATGGAGCAAAAGTTGGTCAAAATTGGCTAAAACGGGCTTAAAAGGGCTATTCATAGGTCAATTCCACCCCTGGATGGGTCAGGTCCACCTCTGGAGGTTAGGTCCTCCTGTCCAGAGGTTAGGTCTGCCTGTCGGGAGGGTAGGTCTACCTATCAAGAGGGCAGGTTCACCTATGGAGCAAAATTTGGTCAAAAATGGTTAAAATAGACTGAAAAAGGCTGGATCAAAGGTCAAGTTTTCCCCTGGATGGGTCAAGTCTGCCCCTAGACAGGTTTAAACTTGACTTTTGAAAAGATGACTAAGGAAAAGGACCCAAAACACAACAAACATCAATCAAAAGGATATGGCTGAGTCAATTAATTAGACAATCACTAGTTTTGTATAAAGAAGACAATTCAGACAACACAATCCTAAGTCTAGTAGACAGGGTATGGCCGATAAAGTCCTCTATTTTAGGATGAACATGGTTGCTAAGGAGTCCTCAATATACACCCGGTATGTGAGGCCCAAACAGTGAACACCAACCCGTTACAAGCATGAGTCAGGAACCTTAGCGAGATACTAAAGGCTCAGACCAACTCTTCATGTCATCCTGACGCTTCACCAATTACAACGTGGTTGGATTGAGGTACAAATTTTTCCCTCCCTCCTTTATATACCCTGTCGATACGCATGGTTGGAATCGTCCCTTGGGGTGATGAAATCCCCAAGCAGGTCCCACTAAGAAAAAAAAAAGAGGGTGACTCAAAGGACTTGGTAAGCTATGATTTCTCATCACCCAGGATCACCAAATGGTGCAAGGAGATTGGATACGTCAAATAGCTTACCAACAAGCACCACAAACAAGGTTAATTGACACCCATAGTTAAACTATGTGCCTAAGCTATGCAAGACAACAAGCAAAAATTGATAAATAACTAACCTTGCAAGGAAAATTACTAGTGAGTCTCCTCCTTGTTCCTCGCCAAATTCCAATTAGATTTTTGCACAAACTAAAACAAAGCATGTTAGGGGGTTATAAACACTTAAAATAGCCAAAAAAGGTGCTAAAAAATGAAATTTCACCTTCTGGAAAAAGTTCTCTACTATGGGTCTGCCTATCTGGAGGGAAAGTCCACCTGTTTGTAGGTTAGGTCTACCTATCTGCAAGTTAGGTCCACCTGTCTATAGGTCAGGTCCACCTCTTTGTGAAAAAATTTCAAAAAACACTTTTTTGGAGTCTGTGGAGGGCAAGTCCGCCCCTGGAAAAGGTCGGTTCTGCCTATGGAGGGTAGGTCCACCTGTTGGTCAGGTCAGGTCTACCCCTCAAGGTCGGGTCTGCCCCTTTGTAGGTCGGGTTCACCCCTTTGCAACCTGCACCTACAAAAAGTGAAAAAAAATAGCAAACATGAAAGATAGAGCCCTGTTTGTGGGTCCCACCAGGCGTGCCAAAAATGTGAACGAGCAAAAATACTTGTTAGAAAACAAGCAGCAAACAAAAGAGTGCCAATAACAACTATAAACACCCTACACCTCAAGATTAGCCTAGTTGGATTCAAAAAAACAAAAAAAAAACAAATAGAGTGAATTCACCTTGTCTTGAATCAATCCTTTGGTTGGCCCTTCGGTCTTTGATGTTGTATGCTCATTTGGTGGCAAGAGATGCAAACTATGAGATGAGATGGGGATGTAAAATGAATTAAAATGGATGCAAGTATGAGAATTTGACTAAGTATGGCTCAAGAGAAAATTTTGCAAGAGTTTGGCTAGCATAAATGATCTCTTTCAAAATGAGAGAAAAGAGGGGGGTATTTATAGAGAATTCAAAAATTCTCTAGATAAATGGATGGTTGGGATTAATACAACAAAGCCAAGATGTAGGGCTATGGTGAGTTGAGAACTCACAAGCCCTCACATCTTGACATGCAGCATGTGAAGTGGCTTGAAAAAGATGATGTGTAAATGAGGTGGAAGGAGAGTACATGACATGGAGGTACTACATAGTACCTTGGGGTTGGACAAGATCTCCTCATAAAGGAGTTCCTTGTCCCCATGTGGGTGAAAGGACATGTGAGGAATTAAAAATTCCTCAAATATCCACATGGGAATGAGAGAAAGAATTTAAAATTCTGTGAGATGCATTGGGGGATTAAATGTGAATTAAAAATTCACATGGAGAATGGAGTGCCTTCTCCAAAAGGAGAAAGCCTATAATAGGGTTGACTTAGGACACATGACATGGAGATTAGGTTTACCTAATTAAGTGATTAAGGTTGTGCAAGTACTTGATTAGACAAATTAATGACAAATTAAAGGCAAGTGGGAGATTATAGAGGAGTTCACATGTGACTTGATGTGACAAGTCAAAGATCACATGGGGAAGAGAAAATGAATTTAATATTCCTTGGAAGGATAAAATGAATTAAAAATTCTTTGAGAGGTTGATTAGGCTAGTTAATGAAGGTTTACAAAAGGGTTAGGTAGCTAAGAGAGATTAGATACCAACTTGCAAAAGTTGGAGGATGTGACACATCCTAATCAAGGATTAGACATGTGCACATCCCTAATGATGAGATTAGGGGAATAATTAGGATTAAGAAAGGGATGGAAGATGTGACATATGAGGAATTAAATAAATGTCATATTTATTTAATTCATTTGATAAAAAAAAGGAGGATTAAAGAGATAATGTATTTATTAATTAATTAAATACCTTAGGGATTTGGTAGAATTAAGGATATTAATTAAATAATAGCGATATTACTTAATTAATGCAAATAAAGGGAAGTTTAGATGAAAGGGGATAAATTTGGATGAATTAAGTGTCCAAATTTAGGTGTCTACACCAACCATACAACCAACTACACAAACACTCACAGTAGAATTCGATGACATAATAAATTAATAAAAATATGAATTATTAATTCATATAATTGCATTTACTATCTTGTCTTCAAGGCTTACAACATGAAACCTCAACCTTTAATGAATCGCACACACAACCTCTATATCAAATATAATCTTTTGAGTTGATATGTGATATAACACTCTTCACAATGTGCTACTAAACTTCATCAATATTAACAAAATAATATCTTTTGGAGCTATTAAAAAATCACCTTTGAGTGATGACCAATGATATTTATATAGAGTGAATCCATTTCTTATTTAGACTATAAAGAAATTATGAGGGTGATCCTTGAGACCTTAATACATGACAAAAAATAGAATAATAATTTCACTACAATAACTTAATGGTAATCAAGAATAATAATAATTTCTAAAGAGGGTGTATCGTACTATCCCCTGTCAATTATATCCTTATAAAAAAAAATTGTTGCGTACACACCAAGAATACAATGAAGTCCACCTTCACATTTATAACAAATCTTTAGTACAGTAAAAATGGTATTTCACTTCTTCATCTAATTCGAACAAAAAAATGCTCACATTATTTGTACTATTGGAAAACACGCTGTCCCTTGTCAATTATTTCATTATGAAAGATGCTCACATTATTTGAGTGTATTAAGACCTAAAATTTGTATTGCTACTTATTATGGTAGTTTGATTTTGAAATAATTGAATGATTAGAGAAACTATCTTAAAAATATTTTTTGTATGAGGAAATTGTAGATTAGGTTTATTAAGACTAAATTGAAGTGATATATTGCAATACGGTGGAAATAAGTATAAATGGAAAGGAATGGAGAGATGGGGATTATATAGAGAGAGAAATATAGAATAATTTTAAAGTTGAAGAGTCAAACTATAAAAATTTATTACCACTTATAATTGTTGAAAATTTTACAAAATTTGTGATAAAAGAATAAGGGTGTGAGGAAATATATTGAAGATTCTATAAGATGATAATTGGCTTAGACATAGTGTAGTAGATGAAGAAAAGGTGTCTAGATAAATAAGTAGGTTAAGAGGAACCATGCAAGAATAATTGAGTATGGTAAGACAAATGAAAATTAAAGAAACATATCAATTTGTATTAAAGGAAGAAGAGAAGTCAAATAAAATATTTGAGAATGAATAATAGATACAAAATAATATTCCAAAGAGAAATACATAAAGATGGTGTTGGTACACCTTATAAAGAAGAAACTAAATAAATAAATAGTAGTTCATAATGAAATAAAAGAATAGATGAATATTGATCAGATAGATGGAGGAAGATATGGTAGATGTAGTGAAAGATCCTTCATATGATCTTATTTAAGATGTGCAATAGGACATAGAGTATTTGAATGCTTCCAAAGAAAATGGAGTATTGGTAGAAGACCTAAAGGTTGTACATGAGTTACAATGCTCATGAAGAATCAAGTAGATGATAAATCACAATAAATAAATTAGATAGAGGTGATTCATTGATCATGAAAAGAGTTTTGGTAAATAGTGATGGTATAGGTAAAGAACTAGTATAAAGGAGAAGTCTATTTAGAACTATATGCAAGATTAAATATAAGTGTTATAAATTCATCATAAACAATGGTAGTAAAGATATTTTAGCATCAAAAGAGATGGTTGATAAGTTAAAATTAAAAAGGTTAGAATATACAAATCTATATAAAATTTCATAATTGTAGAAATAACATAAGGTTCTAGTAAGTGATCAATGTTTGTTCAAATTTACGATTATCATGACGAATTATTGCATCATGTTAAAGGATATATTATTGTTGGAAATCTTGGCCAAGGTAGTATGAGAATAAATTCATAAGTTTATATAAAGAGAATACTTACACTATAATGATAAGATCCAAATCAAAAATTTAGATGTAGATATGTACCCCCAATATAAAGTAAGTGATATGGAAGGGTAGGAGGTGAAGATGTGGTAAGGTATCCTAGGATGGGATGGATTGACACATAATCAAGAAATGATTGGTTTATGGGGCTTGATAGGTATATGATGGGGTTTGCATCATAGATTTCTATACACATATTTATGAAAATATGGTTATGGGGGAGGATGGTATATGGTATGATAGAGGAGGGGGGTGGTGAAAATGGTTTGACCATGTTTCATAACACCCAATGTTTTCCAACTTTCAATTATTGTAATGAAAACCTTTTCTTATTTAGAGAGTATGAATATAATGAAAGGTACTTTCAAAAGTTACCACAACTATTACTTAGAGTAAAATTATGTTTCAATTTCCTCCTATGATGGAAAAAAAATGCACAAAATTGTAAGTTACAAAACACAGTGGGTTGTGACTGATTTCATTTTTCTTATTTTGAGCTCAAGGGTGGAGAGCTTGGGGAGGATTTTAAAGTGGGGGATACATAAAACTAATAAAATTGACATGAGGGGTGACTAACCAAGGGATAGTATGTTTTCCAACATTATAAATTTGTAAGGAAATAATTGACAAGGGACAGCGTGTTTTTCAACACTGCAAATAATGTGAGCATTTTTTTGTTCCTTGTTGGACAACACATTGTCCCCTACTGGAAAATACACTGTCCGTTGTTATTTTTTTCCAATGTTGGAAAACACATTGTCCCTTGTTGAAAACACATTGTCCCTTGTTAGTTTTTTCCAATGTTGGAAAACACACTGTCCACTATTGGAAAACACATTGTCCCTTGTTAGTTATTTCCAAAGTTGGAAAACACACTACCCCCTGTTAGTTATTTCTAAAGTTGGAAAACACATTGTCCCCTGTTAGTTATTTCTAGACATCTTACAAACAATGTGTTTTCCAACACTGCAAATAATGTGAGCATTTTTCCTACATAGGGGATAGTGTGTTTTCCAACACTACAAGTTCATAAGGAAGTAATTCACAAGGGACGGTGTGTTTTCCAACACTACAAATTCATAAGGAAATAATTGACAAGGGACAATGTGTTTTCCAACACTGCAAATAATGTGAGCATTTTTTTGTTCCTTGTTCAAAAACACACTATCCCCTATTGGAAAACACAATGTCCCTTGTTAGTTATTTCCAATGTTGTTCTAAAATTTGAAGGTGGACTTCATTACATAACAGACAAGGGACAGTGTGTTTTCCAACACTGCAAATTCATAAGGAAATAATTGACAAGGGACAGTGTGTTTTCTAACACTACAAATAATGTGAGCATCTTTTTGTTCCAATCATATCAAGAAAGTGAAAAACACACTATCCCCTATCAAGGGACAGTTGGAAATGTCATTTTTACTGTGACCAAAGAGTTGTTCTAAAATTTTAAGGTGGACTTCATTACATAGCCGACCCAAGGGATATGCTTTACATCTTTACCAAATTCATAGAAAAACCAAATGAGGGAGGTGTATTTTCCAACCTTAAATAATGTGAGAGCATTTTTTTGTTCCACTGAATTTCAAAAGCACTATCCCCTATTGGAAAACACAATGTCCCTTGTTAGTTATTTCCAATGTTGTTCTAAAATTTGAAGGTGGACTTCATTACATAACAGACAAGGGACAGTGTGTTTTCCAACAGTGCAAATTCATAAGGAAATAATTGACAAGGGGCAGTGTGTTTTCTAACACTACAAATAATGTGAGCATTTTTTTGTTCCAATCATATCAAGAAAGTGAAAAACACACTATCCCCTATCAAGGGACAGTTGGAAATGTCATTTTTACTGTGACCAAAGAGTTGTTCTAAAATTTTAAGGTGGACTTCATTACATAACTGACAAGGGATAGTGTGTTTTCCATCACTGCAAATTCATAAGGAAATAATTGACAAGGGACAATGTGTTTTCCAACACTACAAATAATGTGAGCATTTTTTTGTTCCCTATTCGAAAACACACTATCCCCTATTGGAAAACACAATGTCCCTTGTTAGTTATTTCCAATGTTGTTCTAAAATTTGAAGGTGGACTTCATTACATAACAGATAAGGGACAGTGTGTTTTCCAACACTACAAATTCATAAGGAAATAATTGACAAGGGACAGTGTGTTTTCTAACACTACAAATAATGTGAGTATTTTTTTGTTCCAATCATATCAAGAAAGTGAAAAACACAATATCCCCTATCAAGGGATAGTTGGAAATGTCATTTTTACTATGACCAAAGAGTTGTTCTAAAATTTTAAGGTGGACTTCATTACATAACTGACAAGGGATAGTGTGTTTTCCATCACTGCAAATTCATAAGGAAATAATTCACAAGGGATAGTGTGTTTTCCAATACTACAAATAATGTGAGCATTTTTTTGTTTCGATCAAATGTAGAAAGTGAAATTCTAGTTTTACTGTAACAAATAGTTGTTCTAAAATTTTAAGGTACTACCAGTGTGTTTTCCAACCTTTGGCTTTCTAACAACCCACTATGTTTTCTAACCTAAAATTATTTATTTATCTCTTAACTTCTCAAGAGCGGGAAGAATATCTTCATTCAATACATTATCTATCTCATTCAGTTTGGTCTACTTATTTTCAAGTGCTTTTGGGCCCCTATATCCCACAATCCATTTTGGGTTCTTATGCCCCACAATCCACCAAAATATCTCCCTCTCCTACTAAGTCCATTTTGGGTCCTTCTATCCCTCCCACCCTACCACACCCTATATCCCCCCATCACTCTCTCTCTCTCTCTCTCTCTCTCTCTCTCTCTCTCTCTCTCTCTCTCTCTCTAGAGTAGGTTTATTTTTATCCTTCATAATAGTGTGAGTATTCTCTTTATACAAATGTATGGATTTATTTATTTGGATATTCTAAAGATACTTATACAATTTAGTCTTGTATATATTTCTAAAGATACTCCTTCTTTGTACTAGTTCTTTATTGATACCATCATTTTTTAAAAAAACTCTTTTCATAATTTGAAAAATGTTTGGATAGTACATAGATAGGTTGGAGTATAAGTAGAACTCACCAATGTGTCAATAAAAACCAACATATGTTGGAGGTTCCAAAAGGAAATGGAATACAGTATATTGTATGACACTATGTGTCAAATCAATAGAAGTTGTAAGGAAACAAACCAAATTGGGTTCTGATTTATTTCATTGTGCTTGTTTAAAGCTCAAGGGTGGAGAGCTTGGGGAGGAGTTACAAGTTGGGGATACAAAAAACTAACCAAATTGACCTGAGGGGTGACTAAACAATTGGCTTGTTACGTGTAGAGGGTTTTCCAACAATATGTGGGTTTCAAGTTTCATACAACCCAGTGTTTTCCAACCTGCAATTTTAGAAAATAGAATTAATGTAATTAAAACCTTTTGTTATTTACAGAGCATGAGTATAATGAAAGGAACCTTCAAAAATTACCATTAATTTAGTTTAAAATTTTATGAGTTTTGCAACAACACCTTTGATTTTTGATCTATCAAAATTGTTCACAAGATTATTATAAGTAAATTGAACATTTCCTACTTGATCCTTGAGGTGTTTGATATTAGCCTTCAACTATAAAATACCTCGAATTCTTGTAAATTCTATTTTTCTAATGTTTCCATGTGTCCTTCATAAGCAACACCTTCCATTTTTTGTCTTTATTTTCTCAACTTCATGTCTTTTAGATTGCATCTCTCTCTCAATATCCTTAAGCTCATTTTATCTTGATGATAAAATCTTCTTCTTATCTTTTACTTCCTTTCCTAAGTGGTTAATTTTAGTTGTCTGTTGTTTTGCTATAATTTCAACACTTCCAACTATTGCTTTTGCATCTGCAAGTTGATCATGACACATTTTTCCTCATCCCCATTGCTCTTACCTATTAACATCCCATACTATTCCTTTTCACTATCTTCTAACTTCCTTTTCATATATTTTACTTGAAGCTTTAGATCATCTTCTCCCTCATCAACCCATAGGACAACAAAATTCCTTTCTTGGATAGAGTTTTGAATGTATTGAATACTTTTATGTAGCTTTTCAACCACTTTTTTCTCAACTTTGAGAGTGTCTTTATGATTAGAGAATGCAAATGTTTCTTTTAACAGGTTCTTTACAAGACTTGTCTACCTTTTTAGATTAGACTTTCATGTCTCCACGCAATTGATTATATTTTTCTATACTTAAATCTGATTTTACCTTTTCCTTATCATATATTTCCAATTGTATTTTTTCCATGGATTTCTTAAGTTAAAAAATATTTTGTGATAAGTATTACACCCATTTTATTGGAGATAGAGTCCTCTAGTTACACATTACTTTAGAGAAATAAGTTCTTCCAAACTATATTAAAATATTTTTTTTGTAACTCTTCCTACTCTTGAGAAGTTGATGAAGGAGCATGTGCACTATGTGCAATGGGAAAATGGAAATGAAAAACTAGAGGCAAAAGGTACTAGAATGTATTAAATGAAAAAGGAGTTCGCTCTAAAAACACTTGAAAAGAGGTAGACCAAAATGAATGAGATAGATTGTCTAAAGAGATTCTTCCTAATCTTAAGAAGTTGTAGAAGGAGCATGTGCACTATGTGCAATGGTAAAATGGAAATGCAAAATTGTATAGATAATGTATGAAAAGAAGTAGACCAAAGTGAATGAGATAGATAATGTATTGACTGGAGAGATAGATGATTTCTAGTTTTGGCTTACACCCATGTTCTTCTTGTGGTTATCATACTCATGGTTCTTCCCACTTAATTTAAAAAATTTCCAAACATGTTTCATGTGTCACAAATCCCTTGTTTGAGCTAGTTACTGGGGAGGTGTCAGATGCTTGTTATACTCAAATTATGGCATTTTTGCTAGATGATACAAATGAAAATTTGTTTATCAATTGTTGTTGATGCTTCTCCTTGTGATGCCAATAATATTCTTTAAGATAATGTTATAGATTCAATACATGTTTGATATTCCATCCCTAGAGTATGTTTCTTTTTGTCCTTCATCATAGTGTAATTATTCTCTTTATACAAATGTATGAATATATTCTCATACTACCATGACCAAGATTCCAAAAAATAAATGACATATATCCTTTAACGTGATGCAATACTTCCTCATGATATGTACCTATCTTAAATTTTAACAATTTTTTCTCACTTACTAATACCTTATGTTATTTCTGCAATTGAGTTTTTATTTATGAGAGATATCGAGAAAGAGGAAATAACCAATTGTCAAGAGGAGGTTTATTGGAAAGGTTGGCTAATGTTATGGATTGGACAAAGAAAGGGGAGATCTTTGTAGGATTTCCAAAAGAGAAAATATTTAACTTTTTGACTACTCACATTATTTGCAGTGTTGGAAAACACACTATCCCCTGTCAATTATATCCTTATGAAAAAAAAATTGTTGCGTACACACCAAGAATGCAATGAATTCCACCTTAAAATTTTATAACAATTCTTTGGTATAGTAAAAATGGCATTTCAATTCTTCATCTGATTGGAACAAAAAAATGCTCATACTATTTGTAGGGTTGGAAAACACACTGTCCCATATAATTTATTTCCTTATGAAAACACACTCCCTCTCTCTTTAACTCTCTCTATACCTACCTCACCTACCCTACCTCTCTATATCTCCCTCCTTTCCTTTTTCTCTGCCACACTCTCTCTACCTACTGACAACGAATAGTAAGTGGGATAGAGGGAGGGAGAGAAAGAGGGAGGTAATTGGAACCTAGTTACAAGGTTCTAGTGCATGTTGTTCCCTCACTCTCTCTACCTACCTCTCCCTGTATTCCTTCAAACTTACCTCTCTCTACCTAACACCTAGAACAACATTATAAATAATTAACAGGGGAAAGTGTGTTTTCCAACAAGGAAAAAAAAAATGCTCACATTATTTGCAGTGCTATAAAACACATTGTCCTTTGTCAATTATTTCCTTATGAATTTGTAGTGTTGGAAAACACACTATCCCCTATGAAGGAAAAATGCTCACATTGTTTGCACTGTTGGAAAACACACTGTCCCCTATGTAGGAAAAGTGAACAAGGGACATCATTAGAATGTAAGATGTCTAGAAATAACTAACAGGGGATAGTTTTTTTTCCAACATTGGAAATAACTAGCAGGGGACAACATGTTTTCCAACATTGGAAATAACTAAAAAGGGACAATATGTTTTCCAACAAGGGATAGTGTGGTTTCCAATGTAAGATGTCTAGAAATAACTAACAGGGGATAGTTTGTTTTCCAACATTGGAAATAACTAACAGGGGACAACATGTTTTCCAACATTGGAAATAACTAACAAGGGATAGTGTGTTTTCCAACAAGGGACAGTATGTTTTCCAATAAGGGACAGTGTGTTTTCCAACATTGGAAATAACTAACAGGGGAAAATGTGTTTTCCAATAGGGGATAATGCGTTTTCCAACATCGGATAGTGTGTTTTCCAACATTGGGAATAAATAATAGGGGAGAGTTTGTTTTCCAACATTGGAAATAACTAATAGGGGACAGTGTGTTTTCTAATAGGGGACAGTGTGTTTCCCAACATTGGAAATAACTAGCAGGGGACAATCTGTTTTCCAACATTTGAAATAACTAACAAGGGACAATGTGTTTTCCAACATTAGAAATAACTAACAAGGGACAGTGTGTTTTCCAACAGGGAACAAAAAAATGCTCACATTATTTGCAGTGTTGGAAAACACACTGCCCCTTGTCAATTATTTCCTTATGAATTTGCAGTGTTGGAAACACACTGTCCCTTGTCAGATATTTCCTTATGAAAAGTTTTTGATTCGTACACACCAAAAATTTAATGAAGTCCACCTTAAAATTTTGGAACAACTATTTCCAATACAGTAAAAATGGCATTTCACTTTCTTCATTTGATTGGAAAAAAAAATGCTCACATGATTTGCAGTGTTGGAAAACACACTGCCCCTTGTCAATTATTTCCTTATGAAAAATGCTCACATTATTTTCAGTGTTGGAAAACACATTGTCCCCTGTCAGTTATTTCCTTATGAAAAATGCTCACATTATTCTAGTGTTGGAAAACACTATTGTCCCTTGTCAGATATTTCATTATGAATTTTTTTTATTTGTACATACAATGTAATGAAGTCCACCTTAAAATTTTAGAACTATTTGGTATAGTAAAAATGGCATTCCACTTTCTTCATTTGATTGGAACAAAAAAATGCTCACATTATTTATAGTGTTAGAAAACACACTATCCCTTGTCAATTATTTCCTTATGAAAAATGCTCACATTATTTCCAGTGTTGGAAAACACACTATGCCCTATCAATTATTTCCTTATGAAAATGATCACTCAATTTGCAACGTTAGAAAATGCACTGTCCCTTATCAATTATTTCTTTATTAAAAATGCTCACATTATATCTAGTGTTGGAAAACACACTGTCCCCTGTCAATTATTTCCTTATGAAAAATGCTCACATTATTGCAGTGTTGGAAAACACACTATCACTTGTCAAATATTTCCTTATGAATTTTTTTTGATTCATACACACCAACAATGTATTGAATTCCACCTTAGAATTTTAGAACAACTATTTGGTACAGTAAAAATGACATTTCACTTTCTTCATTTGATTGGAACAAAAAAGTGCTTACATTATTTATAGTGTTGGAAAACACACTGTCCCTTGTCAATTATTTCCTTATGAAAAATGCTCACATTATTTCCAGTGTTGAAAAATACAATGTCCCCTATCAATTATTTCCTTATGAAAATGCTCACATTATTACAATCTTGGAAAACACACTATTCCTTGTCAGATATTTCCTTATCAAAAATTTTTGATTTTAACACACCAACAATGTAATGAAGTTCGCCTTAAAATTTTAGAACTATTTGGTACAGTAAAAATAGAATTTCACTTTCTTCATTTGATTGGAATAAAAAATGCTCACATTATTTGCAGCGTACAAAAACACACTGTCCCCTGTCAATTATTTCCTTATGAAAAGTTATTTATTTTTCACACATATGAAGAAATTTAAACACAATGTTTACTCTAAGACTTGTTATAAATTTTCAAGGTGAATTTCATTACATTCTAATTTGTAAATAACAAAAGGTTTTTCATTACATTCTTATTATTTTATAAAATTATAGGTTGGAAAACATTGTGTTATGAAACTTGCAACCCACGTATTGTTGTAAAACCCTCTGCAAGTAATAACCCAATTGGTTAGTCACCCTTAGGTAAATTTGATTAGTTTTATGTACCCCTCACCTACAACTCCTCCTCGATATCTCCACCCTTGAGCTTAGAACAAGCACAATCATATCACTCAAAACCCACTATGTTTTTTCAACCTACAATTATACTTTGCATTTGTTTTTTCATCATATGAGGAAATTAAAACACAATTTTTACCTAAGCAAAAAATTTAAATTTTGAAGGTGACTTTCATTCATTTGTACTCTCTAAATAGCAAAAAAAATTCATTACAATAATTGTAGGGTGGAAAACACTGGGTGTTATGAAACCTACAACCCACATACTATTGTAAAACCCTCTACACCTAACAACCCAATTGGTTAGTCACCCCTTAGGGAAATTTGATTAGTTTTATGTATTCCCCACTTTCAAATCCTCCCCAAGCTCACCACCCTTGAGCTTAGAACAAGCACAATCATATCACTCACAACCCCATTGTGTATTTCGATCATATCATATGGTTAACTAGTTTCTATTTGCTGATTTTAGGCTTTCACGTTATATCTTAATGAACCCAATTTTGGATTGATAAAATTAGATTTGCATACATCTTGGAGCATTAAAATTTATAATATTTCACCTTATTCTAACAATATATAATTCAAACCTATATTTCCCCTATAAACAAGCCACCCTATATTGACATAAATCCTCACTATATTTCATTGCTCCACCTTCTTTACTCACTACCCCTTTGGTACCATTTCATTTTTGAAAATAATTTCTATTTCTTGCAAGCCCCTATCAAGTAACTAACCTTCTTTCATTTCATCCAAACATAACCAATGATCCTATACACATCATGGTGACCTCCCTAAATGTGTCTTATCCATTATTTTAGAATCTCAATTGATCATCCTACTTCCTCATGTGAATAAGAAAGGTCCTAATAATTGTCATTCAATACCTCTCTTGTGTGTATATCATTAAGTGCTAGTTCATTTTGCTAATCAATGCAAAGCATTAAAATGTGAATACAAAAACTAATTGATATAGGTGCCATCACTATATTCTAATAATGTACCCCTCCCTTGTTTATATGATGATGATATTAATTTGGTAGATAAACCCAAAAATATTGTGGCACATCTTTTTTCAATAATACAAATGTTATTACATAGACTTTGTGTTGTAAATTTTGACAACAATTTGCACAACCCTCACGGGTACAAATAAGTGCTAGATCAATGGCCACTTTGCACAACCCTCATGGGTACAAAACCCATTTCATATTTGCAACTCAATATCAGCAACCCATATTTTCTTATTATGCAAGGGTGCATCACTAAAGTTTTGAACACGAAGCCTCCTAAGATCTTGTTGATGCCAACTGGAACAACTGGTAATAGAATGTATGAAATGAAAAATGAATCTTCTCTAAAAATACTTGAAAAGAATCAAACCAAAGTGAATGAAATAAATAATGCATTAGTTGTAGGTTTCATAAACCATCTACTCAAAACCCACCATGTATTCCAACCTACAATTATACTCTTCATTTATTTTTCGAACATATGAAGAAATTGAAACATAATTTTTTCTCTAACTAAGACTTGCTATAAGTTTTGAAGGTGAATTTCATTACATTCATACTATGTAAATAACAAAAAAAATTCATTACATTCTTTTTGTTTTATTAAATTACAAGTTGGAAAATATGGTGTGTTATGAAATCTGTAACCCACGTACTGTTGTAAAACCCTCTACACATAAATACCCTAATGGTTAGTTACCCTCAACTCAATTTTGTTAGTTTTGTGTATACCTCACCCACAAATCCTCCTCGACCTCTTTTCCCTTGATCTTTGAACAAGAAAAATGAACTAATTGATAACGGACCTTGTGTTTTCCAACCTCCAATTATACTGTGCATTTATTTTTCGATCATATGAAGAAAATGAAATACAATTTTCACTGTAACTAATAGTTGTGGTAAATTTGGAAGGTGACTTCTATTGCATTTTTTGTCTAAATAACATTTTTTTTTCATTATAATGATACTGCCTATGTATAACTGGAAGTTAGAAAATACTTGGTATTATAAAACTTGCAACCCACATACTATTGTAAAAACCTCTACATATAACAACCCAATTGGGTAGTCACCCCTCAGGTCAATTTGGTTAATTTTATGTATCCCACACCTACAACTCCTCGAGCTCTCAACCCTTTAGCTTTGAACAAGCATAATGAAATAACTCACAACCCATTGTGTTTTTCCAACCTGATTATTTTGTGCATTTATTTTTCCATCATATGAGGAAATTGAGACATAATATATACTCTAAATAACCAGTGTGGTAAATTTTGAAGGTTTCTTTCATTACATCTTTACTCTCTAAATAACAAAAGGTTTTCATTACAATCATACTATCTATGCATAATTGGAGGTTGAAAAGCATAGGGTGATATAATTTTGTGTATATGAATTATTATAAATTGTAATATTTTATTAAATACTACACCAATGATTTTTATGACTACTCTATGTACCTACATGAAGATACATTCTAGCAACAAAAGGTTATTAAATACATAACAATATTGTCACCTTACATTTGTATAAAATGTAGAGTTTGTAACCTCAAAGATATTTAGATAGGATTATTATAATGCATCTAAGAATGAAGGCAATGTTATACTAAATGTCAAATACAACAATCTCTTATTACACCCATGCAATGTGAGTATATTAATACCAAGAAATTTAGTTTTATGAATACCTAATTGGTTTATTTAGAATTTATAATCTCACCAAACGGTTTGAAGATGGTAACAAAGAAGGTAAAGTAAATTTTTGAATTTCCTTCACCAACTAATATTATATAGGTACAAGAAGGACTTCAGTAGGTAGTGCTTCAAAAAAAATTCTACTAGCTTCACATGTGTGGAGGTGTTGAACATCATATTAAATCCTACATTCCTTAAATTTATTACAAAACCTAAAAACTGGAAGCTTGGAATCTACACCACTCTTGAAATTCTAACACAACCATAAGAATCCATTAGCATGGATTTTTTGAACATAGTACTACCTAAAAAAAATCACAAATATGAGTAAATATTCATTATGGTCAATGGGTTTGGCATGATGGCCATCATATCACATGCATAAAAGTTTCACCATGATAAATATCTTGTGTCTTTTCTTCACTCATGTTTGGGTCCATTTTGACTTAAACCAACATCCATTATTTATGAGTATGATCCATGATTTTTTTACTTTTGGTAGACATTATGGACCATGTTAAATACATAAACAAATTGGTCTATAAGCTTTCATTTGTAGATAAGGAACCAAATGGACAATGTGTTTTCCAACACTATGAATAAAGTGAGCATTTTTTTGTTCCAATCAAATGAAAAAAGTGAAATGTCATTTTTATTGTACCAAAGAGTTGTTCTAACATATACATATAGGTATTCACTTTAATTTGGATAATGTATGAAGGTAGAAAATAGATTTGTTTGATTAAAGAATACACAAAACAATCATGACACCTTTGAAATTCAATGTATGCAAGGAATCTATTATACATATACAGTTCTCCAAATGTTTTATTAAGTCAAAATCACATGATTGTTTATATCGAAGACTAAACACAATATTTACAAAGGGTCATTATCAATCAGACAAAGACATGATAAACTAGCAATGACCTCTCCATAATTCAATGACCAGTTGTTCAATTGGCCCTATAGCTTTTACCTATGACAGAGAGTTTTCTACTTAACAATCTATACTGATATGTGTA
>VDFB02373365.1:323174861-323232401 GCA_007258455.2 Sequoia sempervirens
CTGATCCATCAGTAGATCTTATCAATTATCGATCGATCTTATTCAATCCAATCCAATTGTATCCCTATCCAATCACCTTTGACCCAATCAATCTACTTCCATCTCGAAGCAAATTCAGTTTCGTAATCATCTTTTGATAATCAAATCCGATCATCAAAATCAATTCCATTGCATCATCCGATCATCCTAATCTGAGCTTTAATCCAATCTTGATCTGAGCTTGACCAAAATCTCGATTTGAGCTTTAGTCCGTTCCCATCCAAAATCTTTAATCCATCCTCTTTATCCTTTCATTATCATGAATGCTTATCCTCCATCAATAGTAGTCAAGGAAAACCCTAATTACATCAACAACGATAACGAAAGTCTTGTCGATCAAGAGGTATACGACATGGATTCCCTTGACAGTGTCATTGCTAGTAAGCTTTCTCCACCTGCTTTCCAAAATCCAATCACCCCTTTGAGTTATCTCGTTATGTCTTCATCCATTCCTAATCATGCTCCTTATGCTACCTTTGACAAGGGATATCCATCATATCCTTCATCTACATCATCGTCTTATCCAACACCCACATCCTCTTATCCTAGTCCGCCATCACAACACCCCTATCCTAATCCCTCATCCACATCCTCTTATCTCAATCCTTCATCTGCATATACGCACTACCCTAATCTTCCATACCAATTTTCTCATCCTAATCTAACATACACATCTTCTTATCCTAATCCGACATCCACATTTCCCTATCTCAATTCGCCACCTCAATCTTCCCATCCTAATCCACCATCCCAATACCCTTACTACAATCCACCACCCACATCCTCATGTCCTAATTCACCATTCCAATACCCCTATCTTAACCCTTCATCTAATATTAATCCCCCATCTATTCCTAGTCCTGCATCCAATACCATTCCCCCATCTAATTCTAGTCCACCAATCCCTAGTCCTAATCTCCCACCAATCCATAATCCTTCATCCACTCCTACCATGCCATCCAAACCTAGAGTATGCGAGTTTCTCACTCTAGAAGTTCTCCAAGGACTTATAACAAAGAAGACATCTCCCACTCCACACCTTGAAGTTGTGGAATCATGCCATCCCAACCCATCATCCATGGTCATTAGTGATGGGACCCTTCTCCACCCAACAACTATCATTGATGATACCATCCCTAGCACCACTCAAACTATTAAAACCATCACATCCTCTGAATCCACTAAGCCCCCATCTCCTACCGAATCCATTGAACACCCACCTCTTACCCTGAGAGCCATTGAACCCATCGATGAAACCCTAATCCAATCAACTTCTTCCACTCCTAGTGTCACTAAAATCCATTCCTATGAATGTTTTGAATCTTCCATCCCTCCCTCTTCCCCACTTGAAGAGTCCCAACAAGAGTCCATTACCATGCCTCCCGCACACGATGAGCCATGCCAAGAGTCTAATCCAAAGCATGCCAACATATCCCTTTCTCCAGATCAAGATCCTACCATCCCATCTAGTCCCACCTCAAGATCCGCGATCCCTAATATCCATTTCCATCCCATGATCTCCTTGTCATTCAAGCTTCCACTGCTCCATCTCCATCTCCATCACATGAGCCCACTATCACAAATCCAAATCCTATCATATCCCTTGATCCCTCTCCTGATACCACCCATCCAAATGCTGCTATCCCATCATCTCCTTCTCATAATCCCCGTAAATTTGCCTAAATTTATCCACACAACTGCTTGCATATCCTCTTGGAACTCTCACATTCTTCATGGTGGCCTCCTTGAAGAAGAAAAACATAGTCATTATGCCACCACCCATCATCCTCCACCTAATAATGGACTGCATCGTGTTCGGAATAACACAAATCCTATCATGGATCGCATGCTCAAGAAAATGAACTATCAAGGAAAAGGTCTAGGCCTTCATGAGCAAGGTATTTTAGAGCCCATCCAAGTCAAAGAAAAAATCTGCATGCAAGGTCTTGGACCTATTTCCCAAGACTCACAATCTAAAGATGTTGGTACAATCTCTAGATGTCCCCAATGAGCCTTTTCCAAAAGAAATTTCGGCTCTTCCCATCGCTCCACCAAATCATATACTGCCATCCCTCCTCCTCTATCATATCACCTCAAAACAACCGTCCATATTCCTCCTTCATCTACTCCATCCATTTTGGGTCCTTACATCCCTCCATCTACCATCTCACATCCTCCATCTACTCTGTCCATGCTTCCTCTAGGTCCTACATCTATTCTGGACCCCTATATCCTAAAATCACCTCCTCCATCTTGTCCTATTCATCCCTTCATCCATTCATCACCCATCCATGTCACCCATCATAACACATCCCACTTTCATATCTCATAGTCAGGATCAACAAAGGCGCATATCTACACATCCTCCATCCACATATAATCCTCAAAATCCCACCTCCACCATTCCACATCCTCCATCTCCTCGCACCCATCCCATCGCTATCAAAATCACTTTGGATGCTAAAGAAAAATGCATGAATCTAAACATCCACATAAATCTAAAACTCTCCATGTCCCCTCTAAAAGACATGGTGAAAAGAAAAATCAAATCCATAGTCCAAATCAAATCCATCGGCCACAAAGGCCCACCAAAGAAAAGATCAAAACCATGTGGATCCCAAAGAAAAAAGATGCCATGTCTTCCAATGAAGCATCCATTACAACATCCAAAGTTGCTAATCCAAAATCTAATCATACACTCCCTTCATCTCCTAAATCTATTTTGGGTCCTTATGTTCCAAGATCCACCATCCCATCTCCTCCATTATCCCCACATTCTCCATCCATTCATCCTCTTATCTTTTCACATCCACCACCACATGTGCCAATGCTGGTCCTAAACACATCGGACCACCACACATACACCCCATCATTCCATCCATACACTTTCCAACATCCCATCCATTATCCTTCATATCTTCCCCATAAAATCCCTCTAATTCATCCTCTTGCATAATCCATTTATCCTAATAAGGTTGTACCAACATCCAACAGTCGTTTCACAAATGGGATCTTAATACCTCATATAGAACTTGATGCTTGAGTCCTTCATCCATATCCTTATCACGTATCTTCTAAATTCCCTTATCCACATCCCTATCCATATCCATTTTCATCCCCCTACTATCCAAAAATCCAAAAAAGTCAAAAAGTCAATATATATATATAGTAAAGAGAAATAATCTATCCAATGGTGAAAACTTGGAAAACAAGAGCCTTGGATAAGTACCATGATAAAAACCTGGCAAATAGGTGTCATGCGTAATTCCCCATCTACACTTGGGGGCAGCTCCTTGATATGCATTTCCTCCATCTACTATGCTTCCAGCTATGCACCTGTCTTCCTGCTATACGTCCTCTTCATTCATCCCCTCCATCCCACCTATCTTACACATCCTGCTTGGCATATCTCATTTATCACAATCCTTCCATCCTCCTTGTGATCTTGATAACAATAGGGGAAAACATATAAACATACTTTGGGCACCTCTTAGCATACATTCCCCTCATCTTCACACTATCCTAATCCTCATTTGCACTTGTCTACCTTCCTTATCCACCTGTCATGCTACCTTCAATCTCCCTTCCTTATCAATGCATCCTATCTTCATCCATCTCACTCCTTTATTTTCCTATCCTTCTCTATTGCATCCTTCATGCCTCCTCACACATGACATAACTAGATTGGGGGAATTTATCTTCCTTGGTGATATAGTCCTTGGAGACATCATTCATTCCATCAGAGCAATCCCTTCTATTTCCCTATCCTCATCTCCGTATCAATATATCCATCTCCCCATCCCTATCTTCCTATTTGTCCATCATAACATCCCTTTTCATCTATCCATCTGGTCACCTTTTCCTCATCCAAATCCTTATCTTCCTATCCATCAATCCAACCGATCATTTTCATCTCCCAATCCTCATCTCCTTCTCCTCATCCCATCTAATAATCCCTTGTCATTGGTATCTGGCTATAGGCTACTCCCCATGCAATCCAATGTCGTCTATCTTATTGTCATCACTTCAGTTTCTTTTACACATCTTGTCAATCTCCTATCCTTTCTCGTCATTCATCTTTCCCATTTTTTTGTCAGTCCTCCTGAATCCTCGACCCTGCCTTGGGTATGGGAGAACTTGTAGGATTTGAGAAATGCAAATCCACAGAACCCAAAGAACACTTGCATGCAAGAAACTTGTCATAGAGAAAGAAAGAGAACAAAACAAGGGTTTTGGCTCTAACAATGTGCAAAATATATTAACAGAGAAAAAATGAATCTGAAGAATAATAGAATACAAGAGATCAATCCTTATAAAAGGAGATCTAAACCGAAAGGAAAACCTAACCCTAAGGTGAGTGCATTTAATAATTAATATTAATTATTAAATGACTAATATGTGCATAAAGTGAAGTCTTAAGAGGAGAGTAAAGTTAATTAATTACTTTCTCTAACACCCCCCCTTAAGATGAGCTACAATGTAGCTACAAACAATGCAAAAGAAAGCAAAGGAACTACAATGCAACTGAGGGTCCCGAAAACAAGGCTTGATCAAGTGCCTGAATACAACAAAATCTCTATAAAGCAGAGTAAAGGAGAAAACCCAGTGGGAAAAAAAACTCCTCTCAAAAAAGAGATGAACAAGAGTGAAAGAAGAAGAGAGATAGAAGGAGGACTCAACATGACCCCCCAAGAACTGCTTCTATCACACAAGTACAAAATATGTTCCCCCCATAGGAGAGAGAAGAGACTCCAAAGCCCCCCCAAAATGAGAGAACCCCTGTGCCAATGATCAAAACAATGTGTCTCCTCGGAGGAAGAAACAGATCCAACAGTCGAGGAAGAGGAAATCCCTGGATGTGAAGTGAAAATGGAAGTCCTGGATGATGCTCACTGAAGAACGGAACTACAGTATGAGTGTCTAAATAACAGGATGGTGAATCAAACAACTCAAGATGATCCTGAAATGGAATCTCCAATGAAGATGGGATAACAGGTGTGCTGAAACTGTCATCTGTGAGGAAAGGAATATCCTCTGATATGGCCTCAACAACTACACTTGATGGCTCGATGAGTGGAGCAACAATGTCAATCATAGTTGAAGAGGAATCCTGCTGAACAGATGTGATCTCAACAGGAGGTAGAGGTGTAGAAGTCTCAACACTAGTCTCATGAATAGATGGAAGAACACATAAGTTCAAGTGACCAAACTTCACCTCAGATACTGCATGCTCTCTTGTAGAAAGGGAGGAAAACTCAGACAATGGAGATGGTGGACCAAAGTGTGTGAATGCATACAATCGGGAAGAGTGATCAACTGTCCCTATTGCAACAATGTTGCCAGTCTGAATGTCTCTGATGTGCACTGAATCAGGTGTAAACTCAACTGTCTTCCCTGTCCCACTGTGAGCAATCTGATAGATGGAGAGAAGGTTAGTGGACAAAGATGGAACACATAGTACATCATTGAATGTACCATCATCAATGTTGATAGAACCTTTCCCACATACACTCATATAAGTGTTATTACCCATCAATATGTGTGGTGAGGATGTAGCCTCAAAGGATGAGAACATGTCCTGAGAAGATGCCATATGGTGTGAAGCACCTGAATCCAATAGCCATCTAGATGAATGTGAACTGGTGGTTGCACATAATGCATGACCCTTATGTGGGGCCTGTCCATCTAACTGGAATGAAGATGAAGAAGAAGACTCACCTAATGTAGATGAAGAAGAGTGATGAATATTGTTCCTCTCAAGAAGAGTTGTCAAATCTGAAACCTGTTTGGCATATCCATCTATCTTCTTCTCATAACACTTGGACGCAGAATGTCCTGGCTTATTACAATAAGCACACTTAGGTCTATCTTTCTTTGATGATTCCCCCTTAGGAGAAGGTGAATCAGAGGTTTGCTGTGAACTGGAATCCTTCCAATGCTCTGTGGTCTTTGGTTTCTATTTTTGTTTTCCTGTGGAGGACTGGGCTACCAACGCTTGGTTCTGTGAACCTGAAAGTGAATCCATCTGCTTGAGCTTGGCTTGCTCCTAAGTCAGACGATCACAAAACACCTCAAAGTAGGCATGACATGTTGAGCACCCAAGGCATCCATGGTGGAATAGAAGGTCGAAGAGAAGATCTAAAATGGACCCCAAAGCTTGGAGAGAATTAGGAAGATGCACTCTGTATCAGTCTTAGTCTTGCCACAACCCTGCAAGATAGATCTTTGCTGTTTGAACTTCATTAGAAATTCCTCAATGGAGGGAAATGAATCAGGTACCAAGGAAGTAAACTCGACCTCAAGCTGCAAGGCTTTGAACTCGTTGATAGTGCCAAAAAGTCCATCAAACTTGGTGGATAGGGGGATGTAAAAGCATCAATCCATAGCACGATCCGCCATAGTTTCTGTCTTTGCTTCAACCCTCAAAGAAATTGGAAATGGCCCGAGGCTGAACCTCATCCAAATAGGACCATAACCCTCGAGACTGGAGAAGAGTCATCATGCGACCCTTCCAAGTGTGATAATTATGCGGTGTGAGAGATTCAATAGATCTATCGGCCATCCTATGAACTGTGCCTCAACTGCTCTAAATTTTTTTATTATTATTTAGTGGTCTTTCAGAACTAGACAAAAGATGCAGAAGGGGTTTGTTTTTTTGTTTTGGTGTTTATAGATTCTGGTTTTCTGATGTAAACGATAGAAAGCAAGAAAAAACACCCCCCACAATACAAAAATCCAATCCCTATTTTAAGTGAAGCCAGAAAACAATAGAAAGCAGTAAATGTTTGAGACAAATCTCTATGTACATGAAGAATTTTTTGATGAAATAGACTAAATATCTGGAAATATCACAGAACAACCTTTTCGATGCCTATTCGCTTTCGAAAAATGGAGCAAAATTGAGCAAGTTATGCCCCTCAGAGTGCAAAAGATCATTGGACTTTGGTACCAAAAATGTAATCAAACTAGAAAATTCTAAAATTTCCCATACCATCAAAAGCGGGCTTGGAGCCCGGCTTAGCGCCTATTCTCATTGAAAAATGGAGTTAAATGCGGAGGAGTTATGCCCATTTAGTGGCCAGGAAGAGTAAAAAAATTATAGAAGACCACGGTGGCTCTTTGGTGGCACTCTGGGCGGTGTGGGGCGGAGACACGAGAGACACGAATTGTATGAGGCAATGTCATTTGTGTTGAATTGGTGTCGCGAGGCGACATAGCGGTGGATTTACTGAGTAGATCTGCGTGGCGGCTAGGTGACGGCAATGATCTTTGGCATTTGTCTGTGATTGGTAACCCACTTGGTGGCGGCAGTGCTCCGTCTAAAAGCCCGGCCAGGCGAGGGAATTTAAACCAAAAAATTGGTTTTTTTCAATTTTTTTTATTTTTTTGCAATTTTCACCTCGATCTGCGTGCCCCAGGGCCGTACGGCCTTGGGGAAATTTTTTTTTGCCTTCTAGTACATGAATTAATGCGAATCGGACATGTTTTATATGAAAATAGGGTTTTTGGATCTTTGCCAAGCTCAGCGGTGAGGAGTCGTTTGAGCTCAAAATGTACTTAAAAAACCCCCTATTCCAAATAAAAACTAGAAAACAAACACAGATCTGACATAACCAAAACCTAGATCTCTAATTCTTTCAAAAAACTAAACAAGTTGTAGCAGATCTGGCTCTGATACCATGTAGGATTTCATAAATACAAATCCACAGAACCCAAAGAACACCTGCATGCAAGAAACTTGTCACAGAGAAAGAGAGAGAACAAAACAAGGGTTTTGGCTCTAACAATGTGCAAAATGTATTATCAGAGAAAAAATGAATCGAGTGAGAATAGAATACAAGAGATCAATCCTTATAAAAGGAGATCTAAACCGAAAGGAAAACCTAACCCTAAAGGTGAGTGCATTTAATAATTAATATTAATTATTAAATGACTAATATATGTGCATAAAGTGAATTCTTAAGAGGGAAATGATTAATTAATTAATTTACTCCTACTTGAGGGCTTAGCAAATTATTGGGTGGACCCGCGGCAAATGAGACCCACCCTAGTCCATGGGTGGACCCTCTAGCTCAAGTGGACACGCCTTGGTCCGTGGTGATTCAGCTTGAGCGGGGCGGACACAGCAGAAGCTCGAGGCGGACCTACAGGATCCCGCAGGCCGGACCAGCCAAATTTGCTTGAGCGGACTGCTTTCGGAGTCCCAGAATGAACATGCAGTGTGAGTGGACGGCTTGGGTCCATGGCTTGAGACAGCCCTCCATGGGAGGACTGCTGAGCCTTGGCCGAGACCCACTCGTCGTGGGTGGACACCTTTCAGTGGAGGATCACTCTTCCATGGGACAAGCAAAAGGTCCCCCTCCTCTAGTTCTTTCACCAGCTGTTGTATCCCTCTTTTGGGGGCGTACTCGACTAATTTATCCATCTTGTCGTCCTCCCACTTCATCTTTGCTGATTGATTTTTATGATGGAACTTTCGAAGGCCATAAATTTTGACTTGGGTGTCTGTTTGAGCTAAAATTTTATGAGTGGTTGCATTATGAGGTGGCATGTGGATTCTATGGACTTCTCAGTGATTGGACCCCATCTAGCTACATTTTGGGGGCCTTAAACTTTCCATCTGACCCTGAAATCATGATTTAGTGTTTTTTTAGGTTTTGAAAAATTAGTTTGTCAATAACTTTCGAATGCATGTCTCAAATTTGGGATGTTAGTTGGAAATTCATCCTATCTTATTTTGGGGTTGACCGTGAAGTTTCCTAAAATGGAAAAATTTGATTTTTTTTGAAAATTGCCAAATTTGGAAAAATCTGATTGTCAACACCTTACATCCCTTAAACTCCAGAACTTGGCGTAGAATCAATCCCATCACATCATCCAATCATTCTAATCTAGGCTTCAATCCAACCCTAATCTGAGCTTTAATCTAATCCCAATCTGAGCTTAACCGAAACCTTAATCCGAGCTTTAGTCCATCTGCAGTCAAGATCTTTGGATATCGAAACAAATCTTAAGATCCCTCCCTCCATCTTCTTCAATTTTGTCCTATTCATCCATTCTAATAATCTTTTCATTCATTCTGAGTAACCATTCATCTATTTCAAACCTTCATCTATCATCTCAAACATGGCTTTACTCAATCTGAGTAAACATTCATCCATTTCAAACCTCCTTCTATCATCTCAAACTCTCATTCAACAATCCTGATCAATCGTTTACTCTTTCTGAGTAATCTTTCATCTATTCCAAACCTTCATTTTCTCATTCCAAGAATCATTCATCCATTGTGAGCAGTTGTTTACTCATTTTGAGTAGCCATTCATCCCTCTCGATCATCTATTTACTCGTTCTGAGTAATCTTTCATCTATTTTGAACCTCCTTCTCTCATTTTGAGCTTTGTGTAGTCACCATCCTTCAATCCAATCCAATGGGTCTATCTTGGCTCATCATCTCGGTCCCATCATCTTATCCCCTTATCTAGGGTTATCTCATCATCCTTCATCCATTGTCTATCATTGGTCTTTCGCTGAACTACATTTCCCCTACGCTTTCACATAGGCAAGGTCGATCATTTGATCCACCCCCAAGGATTTGTCTGTCTACTCCTTTATCATCTATCATCAGTCTTTCTTCTTTTTCCATCCTGTCATCCATCGAGGTCTCCATCGTCCACTTTCCAATTTTATCCATGGTCCGTCGTCAGCCTTTTATCAAACTACGAGGGCTTTGCACTTTCACGTAAGCAAGGCTAATATTTGATAGGCCCCCGAGCCCCTAGGTCTTTAGGGTGTGTCAGTCTTGTGTCATGTCTCTTGTGTCGCGTCATCGAGCTATGCCCTTATCTAGCTAGTTCTTAACAAACAAGATTCACTTGTATCATCAAGATCCAATCGGTTCTGAATATCCTGCGTCATATCAATCTTTTAATTTAGTATCCACCATCGGTCTCAACAAGATGCATCCTTCCTAACAGACCTCATCAATCCAATCCATCCCCTTGATCCTATGGCAAAGGATGTTTGAAATTGATTGTGATATTTTGATGCTTTTGGCTTTTGTTTACCATTTGAGCTCCCTATCATCACTTGTCATGGTCGCCTTGATCCATCATAGCATGGTGTGCTTTGACTAGTCAACATAGGGGCATATCTTGATCTTTTCTTTGATGGTGTCTTCTCGATTGTCCCACGTAGTACCCACCAAGATCCCTAAGGTCTTGTGTTATGTTGGGGCATCCTTGTGTGCTTGTGGTTATCCCAATACCTGGCCCGACCAAGGTCATCGTGACTTTGGGGTGTTGGGATATCCTTCTTGTTTGATGTGTTTGTTTCATGCATTAGACACTAATCTGCCTTGTTCCTTTATACCTTGGTGTATCGTGTTTTCTGCTATAGCAAAAATCAGTGCTCCTAATGATGGAAAATTGTATTTGGATTGCATTTCATCTCCATCCTCTCATCTATCAAAATCCCTTCCATCCATTCATCCTTCATCCCTCTCCCCTCCCAATCTCCTTCTGCCTTTTCATCCTCTCTTATCCATCACTTTACATCCTCTTCCTCATCTCCCCTTGCATCATCTCATCCATTTCGAGAGCACACCCATGTTCTCTTGAACCACATGTCCTCTCGAGGGGGCATCCTCAATCCCTAACTTTCATCTTCACCCCCATCACCTTCCTTCCTAGTCAATCCTTTGATGACTAAGGCATCTTTCCCAATCTAACCATCTTCTTCTAGGTTCTATGTTTTAATATTATTTGAAATGATGCTACTTCGTAACACCATCTCAAAGAGGGGAAAAATGTAGACACCTAAATTTGGACACTTAATTCATCCAAATTTATCCCCTTTCATGTAAACTTTCCCTTATTTGCATTAATTAAGTAATATCACTATTATTTAATTAATATCCTTAATTCTACCAAATCCCTAAGGTATTTAATTAATAAATAAATACCTTATCTCTTTAATCCTCCTTCTTTTTTATCAAATTAATTAAATAAATATGGCATTTATTTAATTCCTCACATGTCACATCCTCCATCCGATTTCTTAATCCTAATTATTCCCCTAATCTCATCATTAGGGATGTGCACATGCCTAATCCTTGATTAGGATGTGTCACATCCTCCAACTTTTGCAAGTTGGCCTCTAATCTCTCTTAGCTACCTAACCCTCTTGTAATCCTTCATTAACTAGCCTAATCAACCTCTCAAGGAATTTTTAATTCATTTTATCCTTCCAAGGAATATTAAATTCATTTTCTCTTCCTCATGTGATCTTTGACTTATCACATCAAGTCACATGTGAACTCCATAATCTCCCACTTTCCTTTAATCTGTCATTAATTTTTCTAATCAAGTACTTGCACAACCTTAATCACTTAATTAGGCAAACCTAATCTCCATGTCATGTTTCCTAAGTCAACCCTATTAAAGGCTTTCTCCTTTTGGAGAAGGCACTCCATTCCCCATGTGAATTTTTAATTCACATTTAACCCCCCAATGCATCTCAAAGTATTTTAAATTCTTTCTCTCATTCCCATGTGAATATTTAAGGAATTTTTAATTCCTCACATGTCCTTTCATCCACATGGGGACAAGGACCTCCTTTATGAGGAGATCTTGTTCAATCCCAAGGTACTATGTAGTACCTCCATGTCATGTACTCTCCTTCCATCTCATTTACACATCATCTTTTTCAAGCCACTTCACATGCCACATGTCAAGATGTGAGGGCTTGTGAGTTCTCAACTCACCATAGCCCTACATCTTGGCTTTGTTGGCTTAATCCCAACCATCCATTTCTCTAGAGAATTTTTGAATTCTCTATAAATACCCCCCTCTTTTCTCTCATTTTGAAAGAGATCATTTATGCTAGCCAAACTCTTACAAAATTTTCTCTTGAGCCATACTTAGCCAAATTCTCATACTTTCATCCATTTTCACTCATTTTCCATCCATCTCATAGCTTACATCTCTTGATCAAATTCAAGACAAGGTGAATCCACTCTATTTGTTGTTTTTATTTTGTTTTGAATCCAACTAGGCTAATCTTGAGGTGTAGGATGTTTATAGTTGTTATTTGCACTCTTTTGTTTGCTTCTCATTTTCTAACAAGTATTTTGACCCGTCAAGTTGGATATTCCTTAAATAACTCTCTAGTCACAGTTATCACATGGTATCAAGTAGTAGTTTTAATTCCAAAGGACTAAGAGAGAGGGGAGGGAAAGCCAAAGAGAGAGAGAGAGAGAGAGAGAGAGAGAGAGAGAGAGAGAGAGAGAGAGAGAGAGAGCTAAGAGGAATATGGAGAGTGAGAGACAAAGAGACCTAAGATGAATATGGAGAGTGACATATTGAGAGACTTGAGAGGGAGAGAGAGAAAGACCTAAGAGGGAGATGGAGAGTGTGAGAGAGAGACTTTAGAGGGAGAGAGAGGGAAGGAGGGAGATAGGAAGTGGTAGGGTGGGAGGGATAGAAGGAGGGAGAGAAAGATGGGAGGAGAGATTGTGGCTTATGTAATAAGAGATTGTTGTATTTGGAATTTAGTATAACAAATTGTCTTCATTCTTAGATGCATATTAGCCTAAAATATTGGAGACATGGAGAGGTAGGTAGAGAGAGGTAAGGTTGAAGGAATAGAGGGATATGTAGGTACAAAGAGTGAGGAAAAGATGCAACACAATTTTTTTCTCATCTCCATTGCTCTTACCTATTAACACCCCCTACTATTCATTTTCATGATCTTCTAACATTTTTTCATATCTTTTACTAGAATCTTTAGATCATTTGCTCCCTCATCAACCCTTAGGATAAAAACACCCCTTTCTTGGATAGATTTTTTAATGTCTTGAATACTTTTATGTAGCTTTGTAGCCACTTTTTTCTCAGCTTTGAAAGTGTCTTTACGATCAGAGAATGTAGATGTTTCTTTTAACAAATTCTTTACAAGAATTGTCTACCGTTTTTAGATAAGCCTTTCATGTCTCCACCCAACTGATTATCCACCTACCTCTCTCCATTTCTCCCTCCATGGTTCCCTCTCTCACTCTCTCTATACCTACATGTCCCACCTTACTTCTCCCTCTCTCTCTACCTCTCTCTCCATACCTCAAGTTCCCTCTCTCTCTCCCTCACACACACACAACCTCTCTCCCATTATCTTTGGATTAATCCATCATCATCATTGTATTAATTCATTAGGTTATACCTTAAGCCCTAAACCCTAAACATAACATCTATCATCATTGTATTAATCCATTAGGTTTATTTTAGGCTAATATAAATTTATTAATCTAAGCATCTTTTTTCCATCATATTCCTTTCACTATCCATGTATCTTTCCATCCTAATAATTACATATCTCCCATCCCATTAACCAAATAATCTTAAATTTAAAAGCTTTATTTTGGATGGAAATGATTCTTGTACAAAAATAGGTGGGGTGGTATGGATTTAGGGAAAGGTAGGTTGAGAGGGAGAGGGTGAGTGCAGATAGAGAGAGGGAGGGAGGGGGGGAGAGAGAGAGGGAAATATGGTGGGAGATAGGTGTTGGTAGAGAGAGGTAAGGTGTAAGAAATAAAGAGTGATGTAAGTAAAGATAGATACAAAGGTAGAGTGGGAGAGGTACAAAGAGAGAGATTTAGTGTGTGTGTGTGAGAGAGAGAGAGAGGGGGGGAGGGAGAGGTAGAGAGAGGGGGGGGAGGGAGAGGTAGAGAGATGGATTCTTATTGAACAACCCATATATATTATAATTATTACTATATAGTTTTTTATCATTTTTATATAAAATATTCTTAATATTTTTTTGTAGGATTAAAATTCTAATTCTACCCTATTGGTTGTAACATACTTATAGTAATTTATCAAAACTAAAAGATCTAATTATATCTCCAATATTTGAAATTACATAAAGTTATAAGTTTATCCCATGATTTTGGATGGAGTGATAGGGATATTCATATCTTTATTTGACACAAAATAAAATCAATTGAATTAGATAATTGAAAATACATTTCATAGTTGGCAACCCAAGGATCACATGTAGATAGGTAAGATATGAGGACCAATGAGAGTACCTTCAACCATGATGAGTACTTATATAGTAGTCAACTCTATCAATCAAATAACTTACTTAAATATATGAGTTTATTTATTTTTATATTGCATTCCTTTTCACCATGAGCTCCTTATGTACCTTCTCTTGCACTAAAACTAATCAAATTGACCTAGCTGCTCTATCACTTTTTTTTTTAATATTTCATAGCTTCTATTTGATCTTGATGTTCTCTAAAATTATTTCTTATAGGAAGTGGTAGGGTGGGAGATCTATGTATAGAGAGAGTGAGAGAGGGAGGGAGGGATAATGGGAGGGATAGGTGGAGAGAGGTTGTGTGTACAAATGGGAGAGAGAGGGGGGGTAAGGTGGGACATGTAGGTATAGAGAGAGTGAGAGATGAAAGTAGGGAGGGAGGGAGGGGTAGGTGGAGAGAGGTTGTGTGGGAATTAGGGAGAGACAGGGGGAAGGAGGGAGATATGGAGAGGTAGGTAGAGAGAGGTAAGGTAAAAATAATAGAGGTGGGTAGAGATAGGGATCTATGTAGAGTGGGAGAGGTAGAGAGAGGTGGTGTATGTGAGAGAGAGAGAGGAGGGGAGGGAGATGTAGAGAGAGAGGGTTAGGTAGAGTGAGGGAGATGTGGGGTGGGAGGTATGGAGGGAGGGAGGGAGAGGGGATGAGGGAGTGAGAGATAAAGGGAGGGGTAGGTGGGAAGAGAGAGGGGGGAAAGAGAGAGAAAGGGAGGAGAGAAAGGTTAGGAGGGATGGTGAGAGATGAGAGATAGAGAGAAGTATAGAGGTATGGGGGAGGGAGAGGTCTAGCGAGGTGGCATGGGAGGGATAAAGGGAGAGAGAGAGGAAATGAGGGAGATATGGGGAGGTAGGTAGAGAGAAGAAAGACTGAAGGAATAGAGGGAGAGGTAGGTAGAGAGAGTGATGGGAATAACATGCACTAGAACCCTATACCTAGGTTCCAATTACCTCCCTCTTTCTCTCCCTCCCTCTATCCCACTTACTATCCCCTATTAGTAGGTAGAGAGAGTAAGGGAGAGAAAGAGGGAGGTAATTGGGACAATAGGTGTTGATCTTAGAGTGGGGAATAACATGTACTAGAACCTTGTACCTAGCCTTTAATTTTTAGGGGAGGTGAGGATTTCATGAAAGAATTGGTTGCATTAATGAGATATGATTCTATATGAAAATCCCCTCCATTTTTTATCCTTCACAAATTATTTATTAAGAGTTACAGAAAAAAGAATTCAATATAGTTTGGAAGAACTTATTTTTCTAAAGTAATGTGTAACTAGAGGATCCTATCTCCAATAAAATGGGTGTAATACTTGTCACAAAAAATGTACACATTAGTCCAAGATGTCTTTAAAATATCTAGAAAAGATGTTAATTGAGTACTTTTTCAACCTACTATGTTGAGGCACATCCAACTTATCTCTAGATATCATCATACAAGTGAAGCTTTCCTTCTATTCCATTAGATCAAAATAATATGGTTAAATAGGTACAAGAATCATTTCCATCCAAAATAAAGCTTTTGGATTCAAGATTATTTGGTTAATTAGATGGGAGATATGTAATGATTAGGATGGAAATATGCATGGATAATGAAAGGACTATCATGGAAGAAAGATGCTTAGATTAATAAATCTATATTAGCCTAAAATGAACCTAATAGATTAAACCAATGGTGATGGATGTTAGGTTTAGGGTTTAAGGTTTAACCTAATGGATTAATACAATTATGATGACAAATTAATCTAAAGAGAGACACAAAGATGGTGTTGAAAGGCCTTATAATGAATAAATTGAAGAAAGAGGAAGGAGCATGTGCACTATGTGCAATGAGAAAATAGAAATGCAGAATTGGAGGAATATTCATAGGTTATGGTGAAAACTAATCAATTGGATCCAAAAGCATAGAAATGCATATTCATAGTTTATGGTGAAAACTAATCAAATTGACCTAATTTATCTATCACTTTCTTCTTTAATATTTCATAGCTTCTATTTGATCTTGATGTTCTCTAAATTTATTTCTTATAGGAAGTGGTAGGGTGGGAGAGCTATACATAGAGAGAGTGAGACTTTTCTTTTATGTGTGAGGGAGAGAGTGAGATATTCCTTTTATGTACAGTATGTGCAAGGGGCAATGAATATGCAAAAGTGGATAAAGTCAAGTGGTTTTGTATTGCATATGAATTTGTGTAAGAAAATAAAGTGAGAGATGATGCTATAAGTGGAGTTGAACAAATGAAGTCAAATATTCTTGAGCTTAAGAATTTTATGAAATAAATACAATTGGAAATAGATGATAAGGAAAAGGAAAAATTAGATCTTAGTGCAAAAAAGAGAATTAATTGGGTGGAGACATGAAATTCTTATCTAAAAAGGTAGACAAGTCTTATTTGAAAGTCTTATCTGGGAAGGAGGGAGTGAACAATAAAGGGAGGGGTAGATGGAAAGAGAGAGATGGGGGAAAGAGGGACAAATGTCCTAAATTTTTTCATTCAACACCTCCCTCTATCCCTCCCACCCTACCATTTCATATCTCTCTCCTTCCCCCTCTCCCTCCATCTCTCACACACAACCTCTCTCCACCTACCCATCTTTCCCTCCCTCCCTAACTCTCTAGAGGTGTTGTGTGTGTCATTTATTATGAAAAGAGTTTTTTTAAACAATGATGGTATCAATAAAGAACTAGTACAAAGGAGAAGTATCTTTAGAAATATATAGAAGACTAAATTATATAAGTATCTTTAGAATAGCCAAATCAATAAATCCATACATTTTTATAAAGAGAATACTTAAACTATGATGGACAAAAATAAACATACTCTAGGTAGAGAGAGAGAGAGAGGGACGGGGGGAGATAGGGATTGGTAAGCTGGGAGGAATAGAAGGATCCAAAATGGACTTAGTAGGAGAGGGAGATATGTTGGTGGATTGTGGGAAATAGGGACCCAGAAAAACTTGAAAATAAGTAGACGAAAGTGAATGAGATAGATAATGCATTGATTGAAGAGATTCTTCCTACTCTTGAGAAGTTGAGAGATAAATAAATAATTGCAGGTTGGAAAACACAATGGGTTGTGAGTGATTGCATTCTTTTTATTCTAAGCTTAAGTATGGAGAGATTCAAGAGTATTTCAAGGTGGTGGATACATAAAAATTATCAAATTGAGATGAAGGGTGACTAACCAATCGAGTTGTTACGTGTAGAGGGTTTTACAAGAATATGTGGGTTGCAGGTTTCATAACACCAAGTGTTTTCCAACATGAAATTATAGTAATGAAAACATTTTCTTATTTAGCTTGAGTATGAATGTAATGAAAGGAAATTTCAAAATTTATCACAGCTGTTACTTAGAGAAAATTGCATTTCAATTTGCTCGTATGATGGAAAAAGAAATGCACAAAATAATTGCAAGTTGGAAAACACAGTGGGTTGTGAGTGATTTTATTCTTCTCATTCTAAGCTAAAGAGTGGAGAGTGTGGGGAGGATTTACAAGTGGGGGATACATAAAACTAATAAAATTTACCTCTATAAGAAACACCTTATGGAGTTGTGACCTATTATCATACCATACCTTGCATATATGTTTATTAAGAGTTACAAACAAACGATTTCAATATAGTTTGGAAAAACTTATTTCTTTCTATATGTACCTCACCATCCCTCCTGACCTTACTCTTCCTCCCTTCGTCCCTATTCCCTCCTCTCTCTCTTTCCACCTATCCCTCTCTTTTTCACTCCCTTTATCCCTTTGTCAAGAGGTTTTGTATTGCATATGAATTTGTGCAAGAAAATAAATTTAGAGATGATGCTATAAGTGGAGTAGAATAAATGAAGTAAAAGATTCTTAAAATTAAGAATTCCATGGAACAAATACAATTAGAAATATATGATAAGGAAAACAAAAAATCAACCCTTATCTAAAATGGTAGACAAGTCTTGTAAAAATCAACACTTTATTATTCATCTTCCCTTTCTACTTTCCCTATCTCCCATCACTCTCTCTACCTACCTATCCCTATATTACTTCAACCTTACCTCTCTTTACCTACCTCTCCATGTATCTCCCTCCCTCTATCCCTCTATCCCTCTATACCTCTCTCCACCTATGGGAAGAGGAAGGTTAGGAGGGATGGTGAGAGAGAAGCAATAGAGTGAAGTATAGAGGAATGTATTTATTCCATGGAATTCTTAAGTTCAATATAGCTTTTTAGTTAATACATTTTTTTTACCACTATTTTCCATATTTGCATTATAAATGATTAATTAATTAAATTGAATAATGAATTGATGAAACTATAAATGATTAATGTTATCCATATTTACACTATAATTGATTAATTAAACAATTGAAGAAGGATCTTTTTTACCATGTAATTGATGCAATCATCATAATTAATCATTCATAATTTTCCTCAAATGTGTTTATAAGGCATGTGGATGAGAGTTTGAAATATTCAAATTCCTTATAGAAGCTATGAATTATTAAAGAAGAAATTGATAGAGCAACTAGAGTTTTTTAAAACAATGATGGTATTGATAAATATCTAGTACAAAGGAGAAGTCTCTTTAGAAATACATACAAGAATAAATATAAGTGTTATAAATTCATCATAAACAATGGTAGAAAAGAGAAGTAGATAAAGATCGGGAAATTAAAGAGGGAAGGGGAGAGAGTAGATAGAGGGGGGACGTTGGGAAGGAGGGAGATGTAGGTAGAAAGAGAGGTGGGATGGGATGGATTAAGGGAAAGGTAGGTAGAGAGGGAGAGGGTGAGTGGAGATAGAGATAGGGAGGGAGGGAGAGAGAGGGAAAGAGGGAGGTGTAGGAAGAGAGGTAAGGGTGTGTGTGAGGGAGAGAGGGAAGGAGGGAGATAGGGGTGGTAGGGTGGGAGTGATAAAAGGACCCAAAATAGACTTAGTAGGAGGGGGAGATGTGATGTTGGATTATGGGACATAGGCACCCAAATTGAATTTATAGCTTCAAGGAGAGATAGGGATAATGTTTTTGGATAGGGACATCATTAGAATGTAAGATGTCTATAAATAACTAACATGGGATAGTGTGTTTTCCAACAAGGGACAATGTGTTTTCCAACATTGGAATAAATTAATAGGGGACAGTGTGTTTTCCAATAGTGGAAATAACTAACAAGGGACAATGTTTTTCAAAAAAGGACAGTGTGTTTTCCAATAGGGGATAGTGTGTTTTCCAACAAGGAACAAAAAAATGCTCACATTATTTGCAGTGTTGGAAAACACACTATCCCTTGTCAATTATTTCCTACACAGGGGACAATGTGTTTTCCAACATTGCAAATTCATAAGGAAATAATTGACAAGGGACAGTGTGTTTTCCAACATTGCAAATAATGTGAGCATTTTTTTGTTCCTTATTGGAAAACACACTATCCCCTATTGGAAAAAACATTGTCCCTTGTTGGAAAACACATTGTCCCCTGTTAGTTATTTCCAATGTTGTTCTAAAATTTGAAGGTGGAGTTCATTGTTAGAGTAAAGGTTTTAACTTAATTATGTTAATTAAGTTACCTTTATTCCTCTCTTAAGATTTTACTTTAGTTTGCATATTGTGACATTTAATAATTATATTATTAAATGTCTACCTATTAGGGTTTCTTTAGGGTTGCACAATCTCCTTTTATAACGATTGATCATTATATTTTATCTCTCTCTGATTAATACATTTTTAGCTTTCAGAGCACCTTTTCCTTTTGTCTAGAATGTCTTCTTTCCGTGACAGGTTATTTGCATGTAGGTGATCTTCGGGGCCTGTAAGGTTGGCTTTCACAACTTCAACATGGTATTAGAGCTCTAGATCTGCAACTGTCTATTCATTTTTTGAAGATATTAGCTTACAGAGTTTTCTTCTATCCAAGGGTTTCATTCCAGATTTTTTTCCCAGATTAGAGGGTTTTCCATTATTTTTTGAGAAATTTTGACATTGATCTCTCAAACAGTGCAAAACGGACCCCATGGGTGCACTCAGAAGGCCCAAAAACCCCTATTTTCATATAAAATATGATAGGGTTTGCTGAAAATTGATTTTTTAGTGTTTTTGGGGAATCTCAAAAAAATGTCAAAAAGTCCGTACGATTGTACGGATCTATATGGACGCCTCGATTTTCATGCCAATTTTTTTGGTGTCACATCAATTTTGAGTTGTCTCAATTTTTGTGCCATTTTGCATTGATTTCCATGCCCTCTTGATTTTTGTGTCGCCTTGATTTTTGTGCCATGAAGGTATAGCTAAATATTTTATTAATTTTTTAATCTTTAAATTAATAAAATGTTTGGTTTAAAGCCTAAATGAGCATATTTAGTAAAATCATCATATCTTGAGCATACAGTGTCAGTTTTTCAAAAATGAGATACCGTTGGAAAGCTGATTCCGATGCTGATATGATGGAGTAGATTTGGTTTCTAGATTTTTCCGTTTTGATGCTTTTTTTCTTATTCAAAGTTAGAATATGTGTTTTTGCACTTTCGGGGGCATAAATTTTGCATACAGACTTTGTTTTTCGCAAACGAATAGGAATTGGAAAGGTGTTTCTATTCTCTTTTTAGATCTATCATTTATTTTTCTAGAAACTACCCTAAATAAATTTTATTTAGTATTTTTTGTTTTCACAATTCTTTCAATTACTTGGACGTTTTGGCACCTGGAAATGATCTGTTTGCTTGAGAAGGCATTATTTGATCTGCTTTATTAGTACTGAGGGTTTTAGTCTCTGATTTTTTCATTTGAGTGAGTATCATGGGTTTTTCTATTCATCCTTTTGTGATCAACCTGGATAAGGACAATTATGAGTCTTGGCGTCATGGCATCCTGATACATCTTAGGTGGCTTGGTCTTTTGCCTCATTTGTATGGACTCATACCTACACCAGACATATCAAGGATTTTATCAACATGGGTTATTATTCAAGATCATATTGTAGGGGTTATTGGTTGTAGTGTTGATTTTGACACTTTGTGTGTTTTATCAGACATTAGTTGTCCTCACACACTTTGGCAACGTCTTTGGGAGAATTTTGGAGACTCTCATATCTCTCCATTCCCAGAGGATCTCATTGCATATTGTCTCATCCCTCTTGCAGATGTATATTTCATACCCTATGATAACTGTACTTTAGAGGAGCTTGAGTATATTACAGGTCTTGCATGTGATGATGGTTTAGAGACCTATATTCATGTTCCCACTCTTGAGATCGAGACTATATTAGCATCTCCTTTTGTTCGTAATTAGTTTGACATCACCACATCTTTGGCCCCTATTGATTCAGTACAACAGGACATCGTCCATCTTCCAAACATAGCTACTTGGGATTCGTATTTCACAAACATATCATCCTTGTTTGTAGAGTCCTATATTGCAGATCTGGAGGATTAATTTGAGGATTTTCATCTCCTCTTTATTGACAGTCAGGTTATCACTATCCACCCACCATTATCAGTGCATTTAGAGGTTGAATTTCAAGAGTCTTCAAATCAATTTGGATTTGTTTGTTTCAGTTCAGACACAAAGATTCTTGAACATCCTATCATGGAACACATCTTGAGACATATTGGTTCCTCACTCTTCACAGGGTTTCTTCGACATCATCCTTCAAATATGTTTCTTCCCAAGGGGAGGAATGTTATTTGCCGCTTCAAGATCTCTTTTTGGATTCTACATCAGGCATCCACCATTACGACAAGAGTTTCTTCATTGTGGGGGGGCCTTCTTGTCTCTTTATATCTCTCCTATGGAGACCATTGTCTATGTACTTATATGATAGAAGTTGTCTATGGGGGTATCATGTAATCCACCTCCTATCCTTCTTTCATTAGTGCATTTCATTCTTTTCTTTTCTCTCTTTTGGGGGGGGAGTTTTGTTCCCATGAGGTTTTCTCCCTTTCTCCACTTTATAGAGATTTGGTTGTATTCAGGTACCTAATCAGGCCTTGTTGTCAAGACCCTTGTTTGCTTTCATGCGTTGTAGTTACCTTTGCTTTCTTGCACATGTTTGTAGCTGCACTCTCGCTCATCTTAAGGGGGGTGTTAGAGTAAAGGTTTTAACTTAATTATGTTAATTAAGTTACCTTTATTCCTCTCTTAAGATTTCACTTTAGTTTGCATATTGTGACATTTAATAATTATATTAATTATTAAATGTCTACCTATTAGGGTTTCTTTAGGGTTGCACAATCTCCTTTTATAAGGATTGATCATTGTATTTTATCTCTCTTTGATTAATACATTTTCAGCTTTCAGAGCACCTTTTCCTTTTGTTTGGAATGTCTTCTTTATGTGACAGGTTATTTGCATGTAGGTGATCTTTGAGGCCTGTGAGGTTGGCTTTCACAACTTCAACATTCATTATATAACTGACAAGGGACAGTGTGTTTTCCAACACTGCAAATTCATAAGGAAATAACTAACAAGGGATAGTGTATTTTCCAACACTATAAATAATGTGAGCATTTTTTTGTTTCGATCAAATGAAGAAAGTGAAATTTCAGTTTTACTATACCAAATAGTTCTAAAATTTTAAGATGGACTTCATTACATTGTTGGTGTGTACAAATCAAAAACTTTTCATAAGGAAATATCTGAAAAGGGATAGTTTGTTTTCCAACACTCCAATAATGTGAGCATCTTTCATAAGGAAATAATTGACAGGGGACAGTGTGTTTTCCAACACTGGAAATAATGTGAGCATTTTTCATAACGAAATAATTGACTATGGATAGTGTGTTTTCCAAAACTGCAAATAATGTGAGCATTCTTTTATTCCAATGAAATGAAGAAAGTGAAATGCCATTTTTACTATACCAAATAGTTGTTCTAAAATTTTAAGGTGGACTTCATTTCATTGTTGGTGTGTATGGATCAAAAACTTTTCATAAGGAAATATTTGATAAGGGACGGTGTGTTTTCCAACACTGCAATAATGTGAACATTTTTCAAAAGAAAATAATTGACAGGGGACAATGTGTTTCCCAATACTAGAAATAATGTGAGAATTTTTCATAATGATTTCTCAAATTAATGGTTACTTCTAAATTCTTATACTAGAATTCCTTGTTGACCTAGTATTCCTCAAGCTTAGTAATTCTAAAAACACTTGAAAAGAAGTAAACCAAAGTGAATAAGATCAACAATGTATTGACTTAAGAGATTCTTCCTGCTCTTGAGAAGTTGAGGAAGGTGCATGTGTAGTATGTGCAATGGGAAAATGGCAATGCAAAACTAGAGAAATAGGTACTATAATATATGAAATGAAAAATGGATCTACTCTAAAAACACTTGATAAGAGAGGTAAGGTTGAATGAATAGAAGGAAAAGTAGGTAGAGAGAGTGAGGGGAGATAGGAAAAGTAGAGAGGGAAGGGGCTCAAGAGAAGTAGATAGAGGGGGGAAGTTGGGAATGAGGGAGACATAGATAGAAGAGGAGAAATAACTAACAGGGGATAGTGTGTTTTCCAATAGGGGAAATAACTAATAGGGGACAATGTGTTTTCCAACATTGGAAAAAACTAATAGGGGATAGTGTGTTTTCTAATAGTGGAAATAACTAATGAGGGACAGTGTGTTTTCCAACATCGGAATAAACTAACAGGGGATAGTGTGTTTTCCAATAGGGGATAGTGTGTTTTCCAACAGGGAACAAAAAATACTTACATTATTTGCATTGTTGGAAAACACACTATCCCTTATCAATTATTCCTACACAGGGGACAGTGTGTTTTCCAACACTGCAAATTCATAAGGAAATAATTGACAAGGGACAGTGTGTTTTCCAACACTATAAATAATGTGAGCATTCTTTTGTTCCTTGTTGGAAAACACACTGTCCCCTATTGGAAAACACATTGTCCCCTGTTAGTTATTTCCAATGTTGTTCTTAAATTTGAAGGTGAACTTCATTACATAACTGACAAGGGATAGTGTGTTTTCCAACACTACAAATTCATAAGGAAATAACTGACAAAGGATAGTGTATTTTCCAACACTGCAAATAATGTGAGCATTTTTTTGTTCCAATCAAATGAAGAAAGTGAAATGTATTTTTTTTTGTACAAAAGAGTTATAAAATTTGAAGGTGTACTTCATTACATTGTTGGTGTGTACGAAAAAAAAAATATCATAAGGAAATAATTTACAAGGGATAGTGTGTTTTCCAACAATGCAAATAATGTGAGCATTTTTTTGTTCCAATCAGACGAAGAAAGGGAAATGTCATTTTTACTGCACCAAATTTTAAGTCCCTTATAATTTTTATGTATCACCCACCTAGAAATCCTCTTCAAGCTCTCCACCCTTGAACTTAGAAAAGGAAGAATGTAATCACTCACAACCCACTATGTTTTTCAACATGTAGTTATTTTGTGCATTTCTTTTTCCATCATATGAAGAAATTGAAACACAATTTTTACTCTAAGTAATAGTTGTGGTAAATTTTGAAAGTTCCTTTCATCACATTAGGAGGGAAAGTGAGAGATGAGAGATAGGGAGAATTATTTCCAATTGTATTTGTTCCATGGAATTCTTAAGTTTAAGAATCTTTGACTTCATTTGTTCAAATCCACTTATAGCATCATCTCTCACTTTCTTGGCTTGCTCAAATTTTATGATATAATTCACTTTGGTAGATGCTTCTTTTTAATTTTTTTTAGAGAAGATTCCTTTTTAAACTTCTCAAGAGTGGGAAGAATCTCTTTAGTTAATACACTATCTATCTCATTCACTTTGTTCTGCTTCTTCAGATTCCTTTTCCATTTCAACTTCTCAAGAGAAGGAAGAATCTCTTAAGTCAATACATTATGTGTTATCATTCTTCTAAACCATTTGTCACCATCCTCCTCCATTATACCAGCTCAAAAACATTATCCCTATGCATATCCAAAAACTTTATCCCTATCCCTCCTTGAAGCTATAAATCCAACTTGGGTTCCTATGTCCCATAATCCACCATCACATCTCCCCCTCGTACTAAGTCTATTTTGGGTCCTTCTATCCCTCCCACCCTACCACAGGTCCTATCTTCGTCCTTCTCTCTCTCTCCCAAGCACACACCCTTACCTCTCTTCCTACACCTCCCTCTTTCCCTGTCTCTCCCTCCCTCTCCCTCTCTACCTACCTTTCCCCTAATACATCCCATCCCCTCTTTCTAGTTCCTTTATGTATTTAACATGGTCCACAATGTTTACAAAAAGTAAAAAAATCATGGATCATAGTCATAAATAATGGATGTTGGTAAACCAAAATTCACCCAAAAATGAGTGAAGAAAAGAGACAAGATATTTATCATGGTGAGATATTTATGCATGTGATATGGTAGACATCATGGAGAACCCATTGACCATAATGCATATTTACTCATGTTGGTGATTTGTTGTAGGTATTATGTTCAAGAAATCCATGCTAATGGATTCTTATGGTTATTTTAGAATTTCAAGAGTGGTGTAGATTCCAAGCTTCCTATTTTTAGGGATGGATGATTTGATAAACTATTTGAATGTCATAAACTATTTTTCCAAGACCTAGATTTGAAAGTAGTTATGACTAGATCATAATAGAGGGAGGGAGGGGGGAGAGAGAGGGGGGGAAAGAGGTAGATAGGAAGTGGTAGGGTGGGAGGGATAGGAGGGAGAGAAAGATGGAAGGAGATAGATAGGGATAGGTATAGAAAGTGGCAGGGTGGGAGGGATAGAGGGAAGGAGGGAGATAGGGAGTGGTAGCATGGGAGGGATAGGTATAGAGAGAGTTAGGGAGGGAGGAAAGGAGGGGTAGGGATTTCATAGGGTATCCTTCATACTACACACTTCACACTGTACATGTTGCTTAATATAATAAATTGGTCAATGTCAACAACCAACAGTTTCTCATTATGCAAAAGAAGACCAAAGTGTGTGTTGCTTAATATAAGAAAATTATTAGGGATTTCATAGGCTATCCTTCATAGTAGGTAGTAGAATGTATGAAATGAAAAAAGGAATCTACTCTAAAAGCACTTGAAAAGAAGAATACCAAAGTGAATGAGATAAATAATGTATTGACTAAAGAGATTATTCCTACTCTTGAGAAGTTGAGGAAGGAGCATGTGCACTATGTATAATGGGAAAATGGAAATGTAGAATTGGAGGCAACATGTACTAGAATGTATGAAATGAAAAAGGAATCTTCTCTAAAAACAATTGAAAAGAATCATACCAAAGTGAATGAGATAGATAATGTATTGATTGAAGGAGGGAGATAAGGAGTGGTAGGGTGAGATAGATAGAGGGAGGGAAAGAAAGATGGAAGGAGGGAGATAGAGAAAGGTAAGGTAGGAGAGGTATTCACAAAGTTATGGAGAGAGGTAGGGCTAGGTGGAGAGAGGTTGTGTGTGTGTGAGGGAGAGAGGGAGGGAGAGAAAGAGGCAAGGAGGGAGATAGAGAGAGGTAGGGAGATAGTTAAGGAGAGAGGGAGGGGTAGGTGGTGAGAGGTTGTGTGTGTGAGGGAGAGAGAGGAGAAATGAGGGAGATAGGGAGTGGTAAGGTGGGAGGGATAGAAGTACATATAGAGAGGGTGGGAGAGGTATGTATAGAGATAGTTAGAGAGAGAGGAGGGAGGGAGGAAGGGCGATATAGTGGGAGGGGTAGGTGGAGAGAGGTTGTGTGTGCATTAGGGAGAGAGAGAGATAGAAACCTGAGAGAGAGGGAGTGGGAGAGACCTGAGCGAGAGAGACAGCAATTGATCTAAAGCTTCAAGTAAAAGATATGAAGGAAGGAAGGATTAATGTTTCTATTTATCCATTGCACATAGTGCACATGCTCCTTCATCAACTTCTCAAGAGTAGGAAGGATCTCTTTATTCAATATATTATCTAACTTTTTTTTTCATATCTTTTACTTGAATCTTTAGATCAGCTGCTCCCTCATCAATCCTTAGGATAGAGACATCCCTTGCTTGGATAGAGTTTTCAATGTCTTGAATAATTTTATGTAGCTTTGTAGCCACCTTTTTCTCAGCTTTGAGGGTGTCTTTACGATTAGAGAATGTAGATGTTTCTTTATCAAGTTCTTTACAAGAATTTTCTACCTTTTTAGATAAGACTTTCATGTCTCCACCCAATTGATTCTCTTTTTTTGCACGTAGATATGATTTTTCCTTTTCCTTGTCATCTATATCAAAATGTATTTGTTCCATGGAATTCTTAAGTTCAAGAATCTTTGACCTCATTTTTTCAAATCCACTTATAACATCATCTCTCACATTATTTATGCACAAATTCATATGCAATGAAAAACCTCTTGAATTTAAATCCACTTCTACATTGCCATTTTCCCATTTCACATATTGCATATGCACCTTCCTCAACTTCTCAAGAGTGGGAAGAATCTCTTCAGTCAATACACTATCTATCTCATTCACTTTGGTTTGCTTCTTCAGATTCCTTTTCCAATCCAACTTCTCAAGAGAAGGAAGAATCTCTTAAGTCAATACATTATGTGTTAAATCATTCTTCCAAACCATTTTTCACCATCCCCCTCCATTATACTAGCCCAAAAATGTTATCCCTATCCCTCCTTGATGCTATAAATCCAATTTGGGTGCCTATGTCCCATAATCCACCATCACATCTCCCCCTCCTACTAAGTATAAGATATTAATTTTTTTTGTTTCCATACCATTTCCCATTTATAATTATTACTATATAATTTGTTATCATGTTTATATCAAATATTCTTAATATTTTTTTGTAGGATTAAAATTCTAGTTCTAGGGTGGAAGAGCTATGTATAGAGAGAGTGAGAGAGGGAAGGAGGGGGGAGGGATAGGCAGAGAGAGGTTGTGTGTGTAAATGGGAGAGAGAGAGAGGGGGGGTTGTGTGGGAAGGAAGGAGAGACAGAGGGAAGGAGGGAGATATGGAGAGGTAGGTAGAGAGAGGTAAGGTAAAAATAATAGAGGTAGGTAGAGATAGGGATCTATGTAGGGTGGGAGAGGTAGAGAGAGGTGGTGTGTGAGAGAGAGACAAAGGAGGGGAGGGAGAGGTACCAAGAGAGGGGTAGGTAGAGTGAGGGAGATGTGGTGTGGGAGGGATGGAGGGGGGGAGAGAGAGGGAAGGAGTGAGTGAGAGATAAAGGGAGGGGTAGGTGGAAAGAGAGAGGGGAGAAAGAGGGAAAAAGGGAGGAGAGAAAGGAGAGAAAGGTTGGGAGGGATGGTGGGAGATGAGAGATATAGATAATTATAGAGGTATGGGGGAGGGAGAGGTGTAGAGAGGTGGCATGGGAGGGATAAAGGGAGAGAGAGGAAATGAGAGAGATATGGGGAGGTAGGTAGAGAGAGTGAGGGGAATAACATGCACTAGAACCTTGTACCTAGGTTCCAATTACCTCCCTCTTTATCTCCCTCCCTCTATCCCACTTACTATCCCTTGTTAGTAGGTAGAGAGAGTGAGGGAGAGAAAGAGGGAGGTAATTGGGATAGTAGGTCCAGTGATCTTGGAGTGGGGAATAACATGTACTAGAACCTTGTACCTAGTCTTTAGTTTTTAGGAGAGGTGAGAATTTCGTGAAAGAATTGGTTGCATTAATGAGATATCATTCCATATGAAAATACCCTCCATTTTTATCTTTTACAAATTATTTATTAAGAGTTACAAATAAAAAGATTTCAATGTAGTTTGGAAGAACTTATTTCTCTAAATTAAATTGTAACTAGAGGACCCTATCTTCAATAAAATGGGTGTAATACTTGTCACAAAACAATATACATATTAATCCAAGATGTCTTTAAAATATCTAAAAAATATGTTAATTGAGTACTTTTTCAACCTACTATGCTAAGGTACATCCAGCTTATCTCTAGATATCATCATACAAGTGAAGCTTTCCTTTTATTCCATTAGATCAAAAATAATATGGTTGAATAGGTACAAGAATCATTTCCATCCAAAATAAAGCTTTTGGATTCAAGATTATTTGGCTAATGAGATGGGATATATGTAATGATTAGGATGGAAATATGCATGGATAATGAAAGGACTATGACAAATGAAAGATGCTTAGATTAATAAATTTATATTAGCGAAAGATGATTAGATTAATAAATTTATATTGGCCTAAAATGAACCTAATGGATTAATGCAATGATGATGACGAATAAATCCAAAGAGAAATAAAGATGGTGTTGAAAAGCCTTATAATGAAGAAATTGAAGAAAGAGGAAGCAGTAGTTCATAACGAAATAAAAGAATAGATGAATATTATATAGATGGAGGATGATATAGTAACTAAGAGGATGACTTAAGGGGTCCTAAGAGGATGAATTAAGGGGAGTTACAATAATTACTTTAGGGGATGCAAGAGGATGGATTTAGGGTAGCTAACACAATGACTTAAGGGCTTCTAAGAGGATGGCTTAAGGGGAGTTAAGAGAGTGACTCAAGGGGAGATACAAGATCCTTGACTCAAATTATGTGTCATACAAGAAAATTAGTTCTATAAATAGGAGATGGCTTAAAAGGGTACATAATTTCAGATAAGGGGTATAGAATATTTAGATTGTAAACTATAAGGGTCTTTGTATGCATTAAAGTAGTCACCATGTATGTTGTATCAAAAATTTGATCCATATGCATTAGAATTGGGTTTTCCTAGGAATTGAGATGAGTTAATCATAATTTTACATATTGATGATATCTTAATAATTAGGAATAACGAAGTGTTCATTAAAGAACTCAAGGTTTAGTTGGATTATTGGTTTGAGATGAAATATGTAGGTGCTATAAGATTCATCCTTGGTATATAAATACATAGAAATATAAATAATAAGAAATTATGATTAAACTAGAGGAAGTATATTGAGACTCCAATTAGTCACTCAACTCAATTTGATTAGTTTTATGTATCCCCAAAATACAACTCCTCGTACTCTCCATTGTTTAAATTTGAACATGTAAAATGAAATGGAGAACAACCGACATTGTGTTTTCCATCATGCAACTATTTTGTGTAGGTACTAGAATGTATGAAATGAAAAAGGAATCTGCTCTAAAAACACTTGAAAAGATGCAAACCAAAGTGAATGAGATAAATAATGTATTGGTTGCAAGCTTCATAAACCATCTACTCATTTAACCCACCGTGTTTTCCAACATGCAATTATATCTTGCATTTATTTTTCAAGCATATGAAGAAATTGAAACATAATTTTTACTCTAAATAAGACTTGTTATAAATTTTGAAGGTGAGTTTCATTACATTCCTACTATGTAAATAACAAAAGTTTTTCATTACATTCTTACTCTTTTGTAAAATTGCAAGTTGGAAAACATTGCATGTTATGAAACATGCAACCCACGTACTATTGTAAAACCCTCTACATGTAAATTCCCTATTGGTTAGTTATCCCTTAGCTCAATTTCGTTAGTTTTGTGTATTCCCCACCTATAAATCCTCCCTGACCTCTTTGCCCTTGAGCTTCGAACAAGCACAATTAACTAACTAATAACTAACATTGTGTTTTCCAACCTCCAATTATATTTTTCATTTATTTTTTGATCATATGAAGAAAATGAAATACAATTTTCACCCTAACTAATAGTTGTGGTAAATTTCATTACATTATTACTGTGTAAATAACAATTTTTTTTTATTACATTCATTATGTAAAACAACAGGTTGGAAAACACTAGGTGTTATGAAACTTGCAACCCACATACTGTTTTAAAATTGTAAACACACAACAACCCAATTGGTTAGTTACCCCCTCACGTCAATTTGGTTAGTTTTATGTTTCCCCAAAATGCAACTCCTTCTCGTGCTCTCCACCATTTAGCTTTGAACATCCAAAATGAAGTAACATAAAACCCACACTGTGTTTTCTGACATGCAATTATTTTGTGCATTTATTTTTCAATCATATGAATAAATTGAAACAAAATTTTACTATTTCTAACAATTGTTATAAATTTTGAAGGCGCCTTACATTACATTCTTATTTTCTAAATAAAAAATATTTTAATTACATCCAACTATTTTGTAAAATTGCAGGTTAGAATACATTAGATTATATTTTGCCTTGGGTTTTATATAAAATTTAAATGAAATTTATTTAAAAAATAAGATTATATTTTATTTTATTTTTTATTATTTAAAAAATAAGGATGGGTATGCCACTTTCTTCATCTATGAGATGAAGGGAGGCTACGCTTGGAGGGACACGCTAAATAATCTGCAGCGTTTCGAAAAATACTTGTAAGATTCTCTCCCAAGAGGTGAAGAACAACAGGAGCTCCAGCAAGGACCTGACTCTTATGCTTGCGCAGATTCGGGAGATGAAATGCATAGTCTGGATGGAAGGTGCTAAAGGGTGGACTGCCTGGGTTGATAAATTGGATGACATCCTTTATTAGCCTTTTGGTCACTGGTGCTCTGTTTGGCACTTTTTGTAACGGTTATGTAATTTTGTAACGGTTGTGTTATTTTGATAAACTGGATGACATCCTAATTTTGTATCAGTTTTGTTCGGTTCTCTGCTCCTGATCTGAGGCTCGGCCTCTCTTGAGCTGAACTGTTCGCTCTCTGGAGCTTTTTGTACTTCCTATGACCCCCTTATACTCAATACAAAAAAATATATATTATATATATATATATATTTTAATTTCAATATTTAATCATAATTTTAAAATTATAAAAATATTTTAAATATTAATAAAATTAGTAAAAATTTAAAATTTTATTTTAAAGTAAATATTAAGTATAATTTTTTTAATTTAAAAATAAAATGTTTCTATTAAATTAATTTAAATATTAAAATTTTCATATCTTTAATATATATTAATACTATTTTTTTTTTATATAAAAATAAGTTTAAAATTTAATATTTAATATAAAAAATATTTAAATTTAAAGATTTACCTAACTCATTTTAAAGATTTATTTTAATGTAAAATATTTAGTATAAAAAATATTAAAATTTAAAGATTTAAAGATTTATGTAAGTATTAAAGATTTATCTAACTCATTTTAAACTTACCTAAATCTTTAAATTTTAAACTTAGGTAAAAGTTTACATTTAAAGATTAAAATTTAAAAATTTACCTAAGTTTAAAATGAGTTAGGTAAATCTTTAGTACTTAGATTTACCTAACTCATTTTAAACTTACATAAATCTTTAAATTTTAAATTTAAATATTTTTTATACTAAATATTAAATATTAAATTTTAAACTTATTTTTTTTTGTATTATATATAGAGAGATCAAAACAAAGGCCCCAAGGGAGCACCGAAGAGTAAGGCTCAAGGGAGGCCAAGCCTCACATCAAGAGCAACTAGAGAACAACAATACAAAAAAATATATATACAACTACGCACAGTACAGATATAAGTTGTTACAGAACATAGCAAATACTAGGGAACGGTGTCATCGATGGTATCAACCCAAGCCACCCAGCCCAAGGCGCCTTCCATCCAAACGATGTGTTTGGTTTCCTGAATCTGGGCCAACATGACGACCTGCTCCTTATTGACTTTCCTGTTGTTCTTCACTTCTTGGATCAGGATCTTGCACGTTTTCTCAAAAAGCTGCAGATCGTCCATAGTTTGCCACCAGGCATAACCACCTTGCATCTCGTAAATGAAGAACGTGGCGGAGCCATTCTTGAGGAACCTCTTGAGCTTCTCTTTTTCAATCAACATGGTGGTGCGGACCTGCAAAAAAAATTTTTAGGTAGATGAGTTTTCGAAAAGACTCAGTAAGAATTCTGGGATTATTCTGAAACCTCTCTTCATTTCTACACTTCCAGATTTGCCACAAAATCATAGAGGAGAGGATTTTCCAAAATAAATTAGTATCTTTTTTCAAACCAACAATATATCCGGTAATAATCTCAAAGCTGTTAATAAAAGAAGGATACAAAATGCCAAATAAATGCCAAATCTCTTTAGCAAACATGCAGTCCAAAAGAATGTGTCTACCAGTTTCAGGTAACCTGCACATGGGACAAATATCAGTACCAAGGGGATCTTTTCTGATAGGGAGTCTATCAAGAATGACCAGCCAGTTAAAACATTTAATCTTGGGTTCAATAGGCCCTTTCCACAGAATGTCAAATATGTTCTTCCACGCACGGGTATCAAGAGACAAGTACCAGACTTTGTTAATGTGGTCTATAACGGCCTCGGAGTGCCCAATAGTGTTGTAGATGTTTTTGGCTTTGATTTTGTTAAGAACGGTCCCATCAGGCCATTTGATGCATAAAAACCTGTGGGAGTCAACATGACAGGAGGTCGGGAGATTACTGGTGGCCTTGTGGATCAGATTGTAAGTCTTCTTCTGGGAAGCGGGCAGGTCAAACTTGCTGCTGAGAGCCTCCCACTCAATTAATCTATCATGCTCAAAAAGGTCAGCCAACTGGGTGATGCCTTTGCTACTCCACTGCCTAGCAGAGCAGCCCTGAGAGAGGGCGAGGGGCTTGCCAGAGTAGCTCAGGTTCCACCAAATGGACCTTTCACCGTAAAGATGGTCATTATCATGGAAGGATCTGTTAGATATAAAATGTTTCACATAATTCCAAGCTTTCCAGATGGATCTAAAGACAGCAGATCCTTGCACAATCACGGGAAAATCACCAAGGACAAGATCATTGAAGGGAAGATTCTTCCAAGACTTGGCTTTCTTGGGGATGCCCCTCTCTATGTTGTTTCTAACCAAGACCTTCCAGGGATCATCACCATCAAGGGAGTGAAAGATCCACTTAGCGGCCAGCGCAATACCCTGAAGCTTAAGATCTTTCAGACCAAGCCCCCCAAGGAGTTTGTTGGCGTGGCACCAATCCCATTTAACCGCATGCATTTTATTTTTGCCTTTGCCATCAGACCAGAGAAACCTCCTAATATCTTTCTGGATCTCATAGATTTGATAGTTACTGAACATCCAAGCTGAGGAGAAATAAATATTATAAGAAAGAATTTTCTGGCAAACCTGCACTCTGCCGGCCAGCGACAGGGCCCTGTTATGCCACTTATGGAGCTTCTTGCCAATCTTGCCTTTGACCCAGAACCACATGTCTTTCAGCGAAGGGTCGATGGAGAAGGGAATACCAAGATATCTCACAATCTTGTTAGGGCCACCCCATTGAAAATTGTAGTTTTTGAACCAGTTGGGCGGCTGCTCAACCCATCCAAGGCACACAGACTTAAGGTGGGAAAGGCGAGCACCCGAGATTTTGCAGAAAATGTTGAGCTTGTGGCAGAGGGCTTCGAAGCTATCAGCCGTAGCTTCAAGAAAGATCGCTGTGTCGTCAGCGAACTGGCAGTTGATGAGCTCACTGTCATCAGGGAGAGCAATGCCTTTGACAGCCGGGGAGACATAATTGTCTCTAAGGATGTAAAAGAGGGCTTCAGACGCGATCACAAATAGGGCAGGGGCCAAGGGGCACCCCTGTCTGATGGATCTCTCAAGAGGAAAAGACTCAGTAAGGAAACCATTCACATCGACTTGCGCGAAGGCGTCTTTGAAGAGGATTTTCACATAACTGCAGAAAGTACTGGGGAAACCAAAAGCTTCGAGCATCATGGAAATGAACTTCCATTCCACTCTGTCATACGCTTTCTCAAAGTCCAGAAGGAACATGACAAAATCTTGTTTAGAAACATGGGCCCAATTCATGGCTTCCCAACCGGTAATCAAGTTCTCCAAGATATATCTTCCTTTTATAAAACCCGTTTGGGTAGGGCACACAAACTTGGGCAAAATATTCTTGATCCTGAGGGCCAGAATTTTGGCAAAAATTTTATAGGAAACATTGAGGAGAGTGATAGGTCTCCAGTTCTTGATAAGAGCTTTGTCCCCATCCTTGGGGAGCAGCTTGATAATTCCCCTGTTAATGGAGGAACCCAAAGAACCAGTAGCTATGGCCTAAGAGTAAATCTCCAGCAGGTCATTACAAATCCAATCTATATTGGCTTTGTAAAACTCAACGGGAAGCCCGTCCGGGCCAGGGGCCTTGTCATTATTAAGCTCCTTAATGACATTTCCAATTTCATCAATAGTGATCTCTTTGGACAGAAGATTAGCTTCTATCGAGGAGATCTTATTGGGAATGAGGGAACGGATTTGGTCTCTCAAGAGGACCGCCTCCTCCGAATCCTCAGAGGTGAAAAGGTTGCAATAAAAATTGGCAAAGGCCTTTTGGATGTTATCCGGATCGTTGATTTCAATATTGTCAACAACAAGTCTTTCAATGTTCTCATTAGAATGCTTTTGTTTGATGAGATTGAAGAAGAATTTGGAACCTCTGTCCCCACACAAAAGCCAGTGCGCACGGGATCTGACCATGGCACCCTTGACCTTGACCTGTTGATGTTGCCTAAGGGCATCTTTAGCCTTCACCACTTGGTAGATAAGCTCACAGTTAGTAGGGTTGGCCTGGATATTCATTTCGGCAGTTTGCAGCTCAGAGGAAAGTTTCTTTTCCACATACCTAAAGTCTTTAGACCTTTTTTGTCCTATGGTCCGCAAGAGATTCTGCCAGGAAAGCAGATTCAGGTTCCATCTGTCAAGGTGGGACAAGTCAGGGAAACTTTTCCTGTTAAGGATGCTAATGATACGGATAGCGCAAAGGGTATCTTTATCACTGAGCAGCTTAGTATTAAGAAAGAATTTGGGGTGGGGTCTTTCGCAAGGGTGAGGGGAGCTATTGATCCTGAAGCAAGCCGAGATAGGATGGTGATCGGAGAGAGAGGTGGGGGTAACCAGGACCGTACGCCCAAGATTATCAGGGAGGAAAGAGAAAAAATTCTTGCTGGCATAGAAGCGGTCCAACCTGGAATAAATCCTAAAAGGGGGCTGCTGGAAATTACACCAAGTGTGCCATAGCCCGGGGTGAGAGTCCTTAACACCGGATAAAGGATCAAATAACTGTTTGGAGTTTAACATCTTGCACCATTTCATTTTTTCAGCCTCTTTCCAGACAAACGGCGGCCACCAAGTTTGTCATCCTGAGACTCAATCATATTGAAGTCCCCCCCAACAAACCAGGGAATATTAGGGAGAGCGGCTAACCAATCCCAGAGACAGGCTCTCTCCTTGCAATCATTCGGGGCATAAACAGAACAAATGCCAAAAATACGATTATTGACATTGAGAGTAACCCAAACCGCCCTGTTGCAGGGGGAGGAACCATTGCCAGTGATAAATTTGGCCCACTTGTTGTTAATCAGAAGGGCAACACCCCCTACCTCTAGGGTGGTTGGTAAAAAATTTAATAGCATCTCTCCAAAGAAAATTGAGATTGCCTTCCAACATGTACTCTGTGGCCTTAATTTCTTGTAACATGAGGAAATCCAACGATTTACAGGAGTCAAGTAACCGTTTTATGATCCACTTTCTATCAGGGGATTCAAGCCCCTGGATATTCCAAGAAATACAATTCATTGGGGAGTAATTGAGGAGGGAGCGCTGAGTTCAGATGTGCTCGCCAAAGAAGCCATCGTAATGCCCTGGGATTCACCCAATTTTCTTTTTGAAGGGTTCTTGTTTTTGGAGCCTAATCGTCTCCCCCTCCACTTGGTCATGGGAAGAACATCTCTCCCCTCAACGTCATACTCAGACTCCTCATGGGAAATGTACTCCAGGTCAACAGAGTGCTTCTGGATGAGAGAGGACGAAGCCTCGAAAAAATTGTTTGCCGGGATGATCTCAAGCAAACAATCATCACCAAGCTCACGAAACACTTTAGGAGGGAATCTTGTGGAAGGGGCCGGGTCCTGGCATCTGAGAAAACATTCCATCATATCCGAGCCTGAAGGTGTGGAGCTGGGGAGCGGTTCTTTAGGTTCGGGCACAACGGGGTTGACGGTGACAGGGTAGGACTGAGAGCAAAGGGGCCGAGATCCTTCAGTTTCTGAATTAGACTGCTTATTAACCCTTTGGCGTCTCTTATTAGAATTTTTTGCAACCGTAGTGAAAACGGCGCTAGGGGCTTTATCCATGGGAGGGCAGGGGTCACCTTGGAGTTCAGAATGAGGGGCGGCAAAGGCGGTGGATGTGTTACAGGACTCAAAAGGGGGGACGAACTTTGCGGACGGCTCTGACGGAGGGGCAATCTCCACTAACTTTTTCGGGTTAGGGTTCCCAGCGGCTGGCGAACTGCGGGGGTGTGGGGTTTTGGAGGGCACGAGTTTCTTCTTTATGATAGGGCAATCCCTCCTTAGATGCCCTTCCCTTCTGCACAGAAAGCAAGCGTTTAGACCCCCTAGAATATCGACGGGGCACACATATTTGTCATCAGAAAGGCAGATATTGATTTCGGGGGGAATTTCAAAGCCTGGGTTCAGAGAAATGAGAACTCTAGCATCCATGTGAGGAACCAGTCGCACAGTATCATCCATGCGGATGACCTTACCGAGCGGTTCAAGCAATTGCGGGAGGAACCGCCATAAGAAAGGCAGAATCTATTTGATCACAATCCAACGCGGGGCCGAAAGCACGAGAAATTCTTCATGTATGGCTTCCGACGACCACGCGATGGCGCGGAATGAGGTATTTCCAACGGTCCAGTATTGTTTTTTGAGAATTTCCATTTGGGTTTCATGGGAAGTGAAAAAGATAACAAACAATCCTTTCTGAATCTGTCTACAGAATGATATATGGAATCCAAGCTTCAAATTCTAGAAATTATGAAACCAATCATCCATAAATTTCCTTGGCGGACATTTATCTAACTCAACAACAGAGAAAAAAATTGCAGAATTTTTGAGTCTATTTTTCTCCTTACAAATTTCAGCAAGCATTTCAGGATTTGGAGAAATGGAGAGAGGTGTGGGAACAACCCCACAATTTTTACCTTCTTCGGTGGTTTCATTAGGGTTAGCAATGGAAAACCTCGCACCCGCGTCGATGGAGACCCCCGCGTTCGCCACTGCCTCAGAGAAAGTCTTGGGTCTCGACGACAGAGGAGAAGAATCGAGAATGTTAGGGCTACCGGCGTCAGACGCCATAAATGTTAGGGGAGCCGCCGAATGAGGGTTAGGGGGTACGGCCTCTGCCAAGCGGCAGAGAGAAGAGGATGACGATAAATTAAACATTAATGCTCATAAATTCCTAAGCTACGCAGGAAAAACCACACCTGGTAAGCCTCCTTTGCTCAGACTTTGAGGATGACAGACTTTCGCATCAGCGCCGAAATTTGCATCCTTAAACTTATTTTTATCAAAATTTTTAATATTATATATATTAAAGATATAAAAAATTTAATATTAAATTAAATATTAAATTTTAAACTTTTTTTTTTCAAAATTTTTAGTATTAATATATATTAAAGATATGAAAATTTTAATATTTAAATTAACTTAATGGAAACATTTTTTAAAAAATTAAATACATTTTAAACTAAATATTTTTTTAAAAATTAAATACATTTTAAACTAAATTAACTTCCACCTGCTGTTTAAAAAATAAATTTCATTTAAATTTTATATAAAACCTAAGGTAAAAAGAATAAGGACGGGGAGGAGTTGTTTGCGAAAATCCAGTCCTCCATCTCTGACAGCGTTCCAGTCCTACATCTCTGACAGCGTGCCACGGGTGTACAATCGTGCGATAATTTGGTGTTAAAGTTTAAAACTGCCGTTGTATTTTTTGTTGTTAAAGTTTAAAACTGCCGTTGGTTTTTTAAAAATTTCCTCCGTCTGTTTGCCAACGGCCGTTTACTCCCGAGGCAACCTCCGTAGGCACTGGCTATCCAGCCCCAGGAATGCACCGCCCCATACCATGCCTATCATCACACATACCATAAGCCCCGTAACTGCAATTTATAAGATAACGGTTTTTGTCAGGCAGTACTGTCTATAGTTGGAAAACTCGGCAACGAATTCCAAGTCAAGGCAGTACTGTTCGTAGTCAGCAAATTCCAAGCAACTCTGCAGTTTTAATGTCTACTGCCACCCATTTTTATTAATATCCAACGCTTCAAAATTGAACTCCAAAACCCGCCTAAATTTCCCGCTGTTTCAATGAAATTTAAATTTGAATAGTAAAAAAGAGTCAGCTTAACTCTGCTTTTTTGGATAGCCACTGCCATGAAAGAGGCAGTCGGACTGTCACCATATGGAAACCTCCAGCCGGATCAGCTTACATATGCCAGCATAGTTCTAGCCTGTGCTGAAATGGGAGCGTTGGAATAGGGTATAGCTATCCATATAAGCATAAAGGATAGAGGAATTTTGTTTGATGAAAATACTCTGGCAGACACGTATACAAAATGTGGAAGCATAGACAAGGCATGCGAACTGTTTGACCGAATGCCTTAAAGAACTGTGGTCTCATGGAATGCCATGATTGCAAGATATACGCAAAATGTATTTGTTGAAAAGGCTTTAGGAACTTTCAAGCAAATGCGATTGGCAGGTGTAAAGCCAGGCTTCGCAACCTTTGCCGGCAGCCTCCTTACCTGTACCAAAATGGGAGCTTTGGAAAAGAGTATGGAATCAGTCAAAGATAAAGGACAGGGGAATTTTTTCAGATGCTGTAGTTGCAACTAACCTGGTAGACATGTATGCAAAATGTGGAATCACAGACAAGGGGCGTGAACTATTTGACATGATACCTAAAAGAAATGTGATCTCATGGATTGCCATGATTGCAGGATACACAAAATGTGGAAGCATGGACAAGTTTAACAGAATGCCTTGAAGAAAGGCGTTCTCATGGGATGCCCTGATTGCAGATTATTCACAAAGTCGATCTTTTTAAAAGGCTTTAGGACCTTTCAAGCAAATACAATTGGCAGATGTAAAGACACACTCTGTAACCTTTGTTAGCATCCTCCTGGCCTGTGATGAAATGGGAGCTTTGGAACAGGGTATGGACGTCCATCAAAGCATAAAGGATAAAGCAATTTTGTTAGATGTTTCAGTTGCAACTGCTGTGGTAGACATGCTTCAAAAATGTGGAAGTACAGAGAACGGGTGTGAACTGTTTTGAAACCACATTTCTTACACATTTACAAGGACCCTTATTCTATTCTTCATTTCTTCAAAAAATTTGCACTCTTTTGTTTGTTGCTATCTATCGTATTTTTTTTAAATATTGCATGTAATAACGGTATTATTCCACTCTACAAGGGTGCCAACATACTTTTATAAAAACTAGACTTTGTTCTTCCTACCAGCAACTAGCTTATCTAATTTCTATATTTCTATATTTTACTTTTTATTTAAACATCTTTAAACAATCTTGTCATTCATAAATTTTATAGCTAGTAGATCACCTAATTTCTTGTTTCATTTCTCAATGAAATCTCATTTAGATTAAGGATTGAATTTAAGTAAGACATGTTAAGCAATCTAACTAGAAAGAAAAATAATTTGTTAATTAATTGGTAGAGAATTTGTTTGTGTTTGCATTAACTTAAGTCAACCTATTTATGATAGATTGCTTTTTGAATACTAATATAGACAATTGAAAACACTTTCTTGCATTTAAAATATGTAGGCTATCTATTTTCAATATATATTAATAGTGAACGTGATGTGAATCCTAACCTTCATTATTTGTTCATTTTTTCATCATCAAAAGAATTTTTCTCTCTAAATGACAAACTCTCATTCTAATGTCCAATTAGTTAATTTTACATTGATTTTTTAATTTTGTCATCATTCAACAAAACTTTTTTTGAGTAAACATAAACATAGTCACAACATATAGACCTTATCACAATTAGGTTAGTGTCCATTTAGTACACTATTATCTTTGTCTTTTATTTTCACCAAAACTAAAAACTCTACATTTTTCTACTCAAATTTTCTATAGTATATAAGAATGAATCATTTTTGTTGTTCTTCAATAGAAATCAATATCCTTCCCTCTTTGACTATCCCTTCCTCATACATTATCTCTTATAGGAACCCTCATCTAAGCCTATCCATGTATCTTCCTCACACTTCCTTCTTTCATTACCCTTCCTTCCTCCATTATCATCCACCCCACATGATGTCTCACTCTACATGACTCACAATGATGACCACTTTGATAATGAAGCCCCATTAGATGATGCTAGTTCTGTCACTCACCAAAATTGACCACCATTTGTCTCTCCTCCAAAATAGCCTACCTAATAATGTCATTTAATCCTAAATCGCATCACTCACATACTCCTTGACAAATATCATCATCACCCATCTTGGGGAGCTAGAGATATTGCAAGGTAGAGGATATATTATTCACATTCATGTCCCTTTATAGTCTAATTCTATTACTTTCATCCCTCTTTTCTAGCCAACCTCTTTTCTTTTTCCTACCACTCAATATTCCTTCACCTATTTTTTTATGCTTAGTCCTTCTCATATAACCCACATTTGTACCATGTATGTCTCACTCCATTCCTCATTTTAACTATAATCACATCCCTTTAGGCAATTGATTTACCTCTTGCTCCTATTTTCCACCCTTTCAACCCCTACCCTTCACTTATGTTGCTTGATTATCTCCTACCATTATTGTCATTCCCTCTACTATCCTACCATTAACCTCACAACCCTTACCATATTCTTATCAAAACATAAAAAAAATCCACCTCCTACTCTCAATGTCCCAACGGATACCCCTAATCCTATCATTTACCACCTAGTTCAAGAAATTGCAATAATGCAATTCTCTCATCTCCTTCCTTGTCTGAATATTGATCTTCATCCTTTGAGAGAGAGCCTTTTGTTCACTCTTCTCATAAGTCCCCCCCCCCCAAAAAAATCTTCTCCTCATAACTGTCCTCCACACAACTCACCATTGAAATACTCCCACTCCTCCAATTCCAAACCCACCACATCAGACTCCAATTCCTCCACCTCCTCATTCTTCCCCACCTATAATTATTCCTCCATCCCCTCACACATAGCTAGAGAACCAATGTGAAGGAGATGACGACAAAATGAATTTCATTTTCCAACTCTAATTTGAAATTAAATCGATTTCATCATTTCCTACTTAATTGTTCTCCCATATATTTGACTAGGATTGTATTATAATGATCATGTCTACCATCCTTATATGAAGAGGAAATATTTTTATCTACTTCTACTACAATGTGAGTGGTAAGCACTAAAATATGAAGGTTTATTCTAGTTTTTTAACCTCACTTTTATATCATTTTTCATCATATTTTACTAATTCCTCAATTTTTTCATCCTCCATATTTTATTTATGTTTTTTATTCATACATTAGGTGAATGGAAATTTGTCAAAAATAAGTCACTCAATTCTTTCCATGTTTTTGTTGAATGCACAAGACAACTAAGAGCGAGGAGTGGGGGGGGGGGGTAGCGAGGGGGGGCGAATCAGTTGTTCATTAAAACATCAAAACACTCATTAACATTCAGATCCACATTAACATTATTAGCATTTAATATGTTAAAGTGATATAGCATGGAAGCAAATAACAAAAACCGAAACACATTAACACCATACACAACATAACACCAGATTTATGTGGAAAACCTAATAAGGGAAAAACCATGGTGAGGATTAGCTTACAATATAAAGTAATTATGATACCAAATACAATAGGCTCACTGCCCAAAAGAAAGAAGGGATCATTGTCGGATTATAAAAAAGAAGAAAGAAGATTGTTACAATGAGAAATCCATCTCAAAGAAATAGAAAATATCCACCACAACATCACTAGTGCATTTGAATAGTATCTCTGAAGAATGTAGACACCTTCTGCTCATTACTTCCAGTAGTCTAACACATTAAAGCTCACACACTTTTGCACTTCACAACTCTACACTTTGCATCACACACACACTTCACACGGACATCCTTCACCAGTTCATCACTTATTTATACCATCCTCAACCTTCAAAACATTCTCCAAGGTCAACTATGTACCTCAACCATGCAAATTCAAATTAGGTCAGTACCAAAACATTCCCACGATGGAAAGGAATGAAGGTAGACCACATCACACCTTAACTCAAACCTAAAACCACACATACACACCACACCATGCTTCCACAAACACTGAAGCAAATCCACAATTCGTGTAAACACCCAATATCAATCAAACCCGTGTAAACACCATTAAACATTTAATTACATGCTTCCTTTGATCCAAAGATGACTCATAGAAAACACACATCACTTGAACACAATCTAGATTATTCCATCAACACCCTAAAATCCAACAAATCCTTTGTAACAACTTTAACCTGAAGAATATTCTCATCTTGTACAACACACAGTTAACCTTCCACACACTGTAACTCATGAAACCATCCTTGGAGAGCACCAAATCACAAATTGTATAAGAGAAAAATTGCACCCTTGCGATTTCCCCTACATTCTTGCTTCCACATTAGTGTTTGCTTCTTTAGCATCATGAGTAGGCTCATTTTAGCCCTAGCATCAAACTCTTTCCCTCTCAAGATGCTCCAACACCCCTTTTTAGCGACCACCCTTGCATGTTAACTTTGCATTGGACTTTGTGCCTTTCTTGTTAGCATTGTTTTGTAGCGTGACGTGTCCAGACACTAGCACGTCGTGCGGACATCCGTACGTCGTGCTAGCATCCTGCGACATTTCAATGCTCAGATGACCATTTCTGAGCATGTTTTCTACTTGTCACCTAAGTTTGTAGGTGGAAACGACTCAGGATTTTCTAAAACGGCCCGAGAAGCTTCTTTTCCCTCCTTAAAAGTCCTTATTTTATTTCATTTGAAGGACTTTTTCTCCACAATTAGCTCCATTCTGCCAATTTTTAGTTTCACTCCATCACTTTCTTACACATTCTATACAGCTTGTTGTAGCAGCTTTGAGCTCTCTCAAGCTTCCATTACAACACTTTTTGCAACTTCATCTCCCTCATTTTCATGCTGGTGAGCAACTTAGGATTCCATATCCCTGACTATTTGCACATTTACTTCATGATACAGGTTCTCCTCCTCAAGTGGTGTTTGCTTTTATCACACGCTTATTCATGGTATGGGTTCTACTCCTGAGCGGGTTTTGCTTTCGCCACACGCTTTACACTCTCTCTTTATCTTCTTGGTTGTCCGTGGAGGTGGGAACACCAAAACAGGGGTTTGATTGAGGCAAACCCCTATACAACCCTAACATTCTCTCTAGGTATCACACTTGCAGGTTTTGAAGACATTTGCTCAGTGGAGGCTTCATTGTTTGCATGGTTGTGAGTATTTCCTTTCTTCTCCTTACCTTTGTAATTTCTATCTCTTTATCTTAGTCTTATCGCTTTTTGTTATTTTACTATACTTTGCGGTATTAGCATTCAGAGTAGAGGTAGTCACTTTAGGTGTTTCTGTAATAAACTCGTTCTCTGACCCATATGAGATGCCTGTGCCCCTCTGAGATGCCTGCGTGTTGTGTTGTCGTCTGATTTTTGTGCTAGCGTCCTTTGGCCGAGAGCCTGTCAGTTTGTCCAGAGATCCTCTATGACCTTCTCTTTCAGATTCTAGAACTTCCACGTTGTTCCATTGAGGTAATATAGGGTAGTTTTCCTCGTGAGGATCTCTGAGCAAGGAGAACTCGTGAGTAGCGAATCCCCCTATATCACATTTTTGGTGAACCCGACATGAAGAACATTCTTCTTTGAAAAAATTATAATGGATTTAATATCTTCTTTTATCGGTTCAGTGTCCAACTTTGTTCAAAATATTAATCATATTTCATTCGATACATGTAATGGTGACTTGGCTCTGCCCATGTCACTCTGTATCTTTGATCCTTCTCATGAGACTCCTCTTGCTTCAGAGGATGTCTTGTTGCAAGAAGATGAAATCATTGATACCTTTCTCAATGTTACTTTACCTTCTATTCATTCCAATATACTCTCCCCTAGAGATGGTGCATTTGTGAATGACGAAGTTCCCTCTTCGTCTAATGCACTCTCTTCTGGAGATGATGCATTTGTGAATGATGAATATCATCTCTATTCTAATGTACCCTCTTTTAGATATGATACATTAGCAAACGATGAACCCCCTTCCACATCTGATTCGCCTTGGATCGATGTTGAGAATGTCTCTTTAAGTAATTATTCCACGTTTGATCTTGTTTGGATTGATGTTGAGAATATGTGTTTAAGTAATCATTCTACTAGTTTTGGTGAGTCTGTAAATGTGGTGAATGTTTTCGCTATCCCCCAAGGGCCTAAGAGACCGATCATTCATGTGACTCTGGCTAGTCCCACTCCTAAAAGGGTTTGTGCTTCGATGGTGTTCCATTAAATAGTGGATCTCCTGATCTTCCTAAGGCTCCCTCTTATAGAGCGGTAGCCTATACTTATGAGAACAGTATGAATAAACAACCAAGACTTCCTCAAGCTCCTAAACCTACAACTAAAGCACCTAGTGATTACAATCTTGTCGAGCAACCTCGGGTTACTTCAGATAAGATCCAGCTATGGGACTTGCTTTAGTCTGCTCTGGTCTATCAAGGTATGTTTCAAGAATCCTTGCAAAGGATGCTCTTGCCTTCTTCCGCTAGGCCGAAAGACATTGATGAGTTGATGGCATATATTTGTGCGGGTTCACTGAATATTACGGTCTGTCCACAGGAGCTCCCACCTCCGGAAGTACAGAAGCAAGCAAATCCTCTAATGATTATAGTCAATATTAATAAGATAGGCATTAGACACACTCTCATTGATGTTGGTTCGACACTCAATGTATGTAGTATTGATTTACTACCTAAAATTAATATTGACCCATCCTCTCTTAATACTTCTTCTCTTGTCCTTCGTGGGTTCAATAATGTTGGTTGAAAATCCCTAGGCATGGTAGTCTTTCCTTTGAGGTTGGGACCTATTACTGTTCCTACCCTTGTATATGTCATGGCAGAAAAGTTTCCATGTAACCTTCTTCTTGGTAGACCGTGGATTCATGCTATGGGTGCAGTCCTGTCCACTTTGCATAAATCTATTAAGTTTATTTGTAACAATTGAGTAGTCATGATTAAGGCTAACCCTGAAGCTATGCACCTATGTGAGATAGTGGCTACTAGTCGAGCTCCAGTTGTGCCTACTCTTATTCCCTCAGTATCTTCTAGTGTGTCGATGTTTACCCCAACAGTACCTACTGCAAAGGATACTCTCGAGGTAGATGTCCCTAAAGAAGATGCTTCTGAAGCAAGGAGTCCTAAGTATGCTCCTTCCACCTCTTCTCAAAGGAATGCACGTCTTGGTGGTGATCGGGGTCCTTTAGACTTTACAGAGTCCTTCGTTGGAGAATATAAAGTTGACCTGATCCACTTAGAGCTTTCGAAAACATCATCCACACCCGTTATCAAATATTATTATTCTTTTATATCATGGAGTAGGGCAAGCAATCATTGTAATATCCTTAGTGTTGATCCTCCTTCTGAGGAAGATGATTATGCTTCAACTAAAGAGGATAGTCTCGGCAGTCCTATTAATAAGAATGATGGTGATCCCATAAAGGAGTGTGATCCCCATTGCTGGGACAATGCTCTTTATAAGGATCCACCTTTCCAAGACTTGCAAACATGTTATGGCCCTAGATTTAGGCTCGTCTCTAAATTTGGCTATGAGCATAAAGGTTGTGGGTGCAATGAACAAGGAATTTAGGTCCCTATAGAATTTGTGCCTCGTAAGCATAACTTAGGGCTTGGTTGTTTGAATGAACAATCTGAAAGGGGACCACGGTCGATTGGTGGCATGAATTCCACTCAACCTGGTTCTCGTGGACTGATTTATCCTCCCTTGTCTTCTACCTTCATTCCTTCTTCCTCTTCTTGTGAGAAGTCAAACCTTCCCCCACAGGAAAAAGGTTTGCTTCCCACTCAAACTATAATTCAAAACATTATTTATTAGTAATAGTGTTTTAATTTTTATTTATTTTTATAATTATGAACTCAAACTTAATACATGTTTATACTACAACAAATTAGACAATACATAAATTATTATATCAAATAATGTTTTCAATATATAAATAATATTTACTTTCTAATTCTATTATTTAAAAAAGATTATGTTTGAAATTCATTCTTTCATTCTTTTATAAATTATTATATTGTTAATAGATTTATGTAGTGTATGTAAGATACAAGTGTATGGAGGTCAAGATAAAGAACAAACTATTAATCGAAAATATGTTTATCAAAATCTATTAAATTATATAGAAAATCATAAATAAAAAACACATAACACATATTTTCAAAACATTTTGTGTTTTAAAAAATGAAAGATTAAATAATTGTAGATTTATTATCAATATGTTTATTTTGTATGTTTTTATTTTAAATAACATTTTAATATATTTATACTATAATATAATTTATAATTATTATTTTATTATTTATTATAATTAACTTAATATAAATAAAAAATGCATAATTTAGATTAATACAATTAAAAATATATATGGTAAAAATGAGGCATTTGATTTTATTAAAAATATTCTTTCCATAAAAATAAGAATATTTATAAATTAATTATATAAAATAATAAAATCTATTTATTTAAAATTGATTTCTAATTCAAAAATATTTCTTGTTATCATTCTTTTATACATCCATTAAATATTGTCATAATTATTCTTATTATATATTTTTTTAAATAAATATAATTGTCATTTAAAGGTGTCCTATCAACAATTTAATAGATTATAATAAAAAAAAAACCATTTCTATTATTTTACTTGCATACCCACTCATATTTATTTTCACATGTTGAAATGGATATTAAAAATAATTTTAATCCTTATACTTTTACTTTCTTTTTTTTGATACCTGATACTTTTACTTTATTTTTTGATATGCTATACTTTTACTTTCTTTTATTTTAATTTAAAATTTATTTTTTTCTATTGTTTAACTTGTTCTAATTATTATTCAATTAAAAAATTATATGATAAAAGTGAGACATTCTATTTTATTAAAAGATATTATTTACATTATATATATTTTTTAAATAAATATAATTGTCATTTAAAAGTGTCCTATCAACAATTTAATGGATTATAATAGAAAAAATCATTTCTATTATTTTACTTGCATATCCACTCATATTTATTTTCACATGTTGAAATGGCTATTAAAAATAATTTTAATCCTTATACTTTTACTTTCTTTTTTTGATATGTTATACTTTTACTTTCTTTTATTTTAATTTAAAATTTATCTTTTTCTATTGTTTAACTTGTTCTTATTATTATTCAATTAAAAATATATATGATAAAAATGAGACATTCTATTTTATTAAAAGATATTATATACTTTTACTTTCTTTTATTTTAATTTAAAATCTATCTTTTTCTATTGTTTAACTTGTTCTTAGAATTATTATTCAATTAAAAATATATATGATAAAAATGAGACATTCTATTTTATTAAAAGATATTATTTACGCAAGGTGTAATAAATTTCATTATACTAGCATATCTATCCTATCACATAGTCTATATAGAAAACGTGGAGAGATATCAATTGTAGGAATCTAGAATGACAATAATATTAATATTGTGTGTGTAATAATATTGCGTCAAGATATATCATCATATTTACATTTGAACCCGTTTAGTTTATTTCAAGATTATTATATTATATTGTATATTTAATTGCTTTTTACAATATAAATAATATATATTTATATATTATATTATTTCTATATTATTAATATTATAATTCTAACCCTAACCATAATTATAACCCCATTCATAATCCTAATTCTAGTGACAACCTTAATTTTAACTATAAATCTCATTAAACCCTAACCCTAACCTTAATTGAACCCTACCTCTAATCTAACTTTAATCGTTATTTTAATTGAACCCTACCAATAATTGAATAAAAACTCTAATTATTTATCCTAATTGAATTTTAACTCAAGTACTCAAACTTTATTTAGAACCCTAATCCAAAATGAAAACCAATTGAAACCTAACCCTAATTAAATCTTAACAATGATTAAACCCTAACCCTAACACTAAATAATACCCAACCCTAACCCTAATCATAATTGTAGCCCTAGCCATGACCTTTAACTTGTAATTCCTAACCCTAACCTTAAGCCTAATAGAAATCCAACTTTATCTTTAGTTGATTTATTATACAAATCACCATTATTTCAATTATTTCTACTCTATGTCTTGGGCAACTAAGAGATCATGATGAACCAAACAATATCTTTAAGTGACAATTAAAATTGTAAAAAATAGACTTAAAAGAAACTTCATATAAAAACTTGAATGAGTTATCTATACAATTTGAAATTTAAGGGTGTAATATAATTTCTAATAAATTAAATTTAGTTGATGGACTTCTTAGAAAAAAAATTTAAATAAATTTGGTGAAAAGGTGTCATTCTCTTCTCTTAAGTAGGGGAAAAATATACAATTTCTCTTCAAGTTATAGATATAAGAATGACAAATGAATAGGTGTTATGTATATTTGGGTGATTTTTGTAAAATTTAAAAATATTGTGAATGAACTTTTAATTTGACATTTTAATTTATTAAAAAATTAAAATTTGACCAACTTAAATTAGTCATTTTTCTTTTATGAAATTCCATCTTTTAAAAATTTATAAATAATTAAGTTTAGAATATAAAACATCTTTTTAAGATTTAAAAATATTTAAATGATTTGAAATTTGTTAATATTTATATATAGAAACATATATATATAAAAATATAAAAAATGAAATAAAATAAATTTAAATGTAAATATTACATATAATGTTTATCCTTTAAATTTTAATTGACATTATTTTTATGTAATAAAACTGAAAAATAAAAGAACATAAATTAAAAAATTATATAAAAATAAAAAAATAATATGAAATATTAAAATATTAATAATTGGATGTATTGCGTTACAAACGGCCAATAATCCCTCCCTCGGCTGCTCAGTTTATAGTGAATGTTACCTAATTAATTAGCAGGTTTCTTCCGCCAGATTTTTTACCGTGTTTTTGGGTTTTGCTGCCAGTTATGCGCTCAGTTGATTTGACAAAGTACGGGAGGCACGGCACTGTGGGGCGGCAAAAGTTTGCAGATAAAATACGGCGGGCGGGAGAAGCAAGGCAGCCACATCCATGGACATCATGCCCATGCATCTATGCCCCGGGTGCATTCCTGGGGCTGTATAGACGTTGCCACCTCCGTAACTTCCACTTGCTATTCGCGCTGGAGCAGGCTACGCAGCATACAAAATGGTATGCCCATCCCATGCTCTGCCATGCCATGCCCTGCCTGCCTCTAACGGTTGTCAGTTGTCAAAACGATGGGACCCATACCGTGCAGCAGCCCCGTGCAGAATATAACGCAGCCTTGCCATTTTTTATTTTCGAGCCCATGGTTTGTGGCAGTAAAAAGAATTTATATATATTTTGTTTAATATATTTATAAAATATTTAATAAATTATTTATAAAATATTAATAATATAAAACATTTTTTTAATATATTTTATAAAATATTAATAATATAAAACATTTTTTTTTAATATATTAAACAAAATATATAAAAAAATTCTTTGATATTTTTTATTAGAGATTCTTTTCTTTTAATGACAAAAATATTAATAAAATATATATATTTAAAAATATATTACTATTAACCATTTTAATAAAAATAGGGTAAAATGTAAAAACAAAATAAATATTAGTAAATACAAATAAATTAGTTTTAAAAGCTTTCAAATAAAAACAATTTTAACATATAAAAAATAATTCTTTTATTATATAAAGTTAATTCAAAATATTTTTTTAATAAATATAATTAATTCAAAATTTATATTTAAATATATTTATATTAATAAATGTAATTCTTTTTAGGTTTAAATTTATAAAATATCTAATAAATTATAATATAAATATTATAAGAACTATATGTAATTTATGCATTTTAAATTACATATTATAATATTATATTTTTGAAAGTAAATATGTATTTTAGAACTACTTTTCAAGTACATTTAGCCATTAAGATTTTTACATCTTCTTTTTAATGTAATTCAATATATGTAATGCCAAAATAAAACAAAGGTATGCAGTTAATAAATTAATTAATAAAATAAAAACCAATACCATCATAATTTAAATAATAACAAACAATACAATTAATTCATCTTTAAATGAATATTACCAATTAATACATAATCCAAATAAAATGTTTTTAAATAAAAATATATATCTATAATTTTTTAAATTTTTTAAATCACTAACTAAAAGTAAAATTGAAAAGAAAACATTTTATTTACACTTCAATAGACTTTTTTTTTTTTTAACAATTCAATACAAAACACAAAGTAAATATTGATTTAAAATATTAACAATTATTAATGTACTTTTTTATTATTTTTATATTCTATTTAGACTTGATTTGGCTCAATCAATTAATCAATACTCGTAGATTTAAAAAAATATATCTTAAATTTTAATATATATTAAAATATTATCTATAACATATATACATACAAACACATAATTTATTATATATTAAAGATACTTAATAGTTTTAATTAATTATATTAGTTTATGTTTTGATTAAAGATCAAATATAGATGTAATTTTGAAAATTATATATCTATACCTTTTCATTTATGTTTTAGATCTAAGATGATCACATTATTGTTTACGCATTGCCTAAAATAAAAACATTATTTATACTCATAAAATGACATCATAAGTTAAACAATAACAAACAATACAACTAATTAATTGAATATTTTATAGAATTTAAATTAAAAAATTGATTAAAAAATTATTTTATTAATGTAAATATATTTAATATAAATTTTGAATTAGTATATTTATTAAAAATATATTTCATTACTTTTTTTATATGTTAAAGAATTATTTTATTTACTTCAAAATTAATTTATTTGTATTTACTAAATATTATTTTATTTTATTTTAAAAAAATTATTTAATAATATATATTTTTACTATATATATTTTATTAATACACCATTAAAACTGTGAATAAAATATTAAAAGAATTTTTATACAATTTTGTTTTGTCATAATAAAAAATTGTTTTGCTAGCCATTGGATATTTTAATAAAATATATTAATTTTTTTTGTGCAATATTAATATTTTATAAATATATTTCTCACTGCAAAACATATGTAAAAACTTATGTTACCTTTGAAGCAAACTATATTCCAAAATAAAACCGCCGGGTTGGCGCTGGAGGCATTATGCACTGATTTACTGGTGGTTGTTGCCGGATGAATCCCATCGCTCGAATACAAATTAACAACCGGCAGAGAAAAGTAAAGGTGGCATTACGGCAAGCCATGGATTGGCATGCGCCATTTCCAGGCGCCATACGAAGCCCGTCGACGGTCAAATCTTGGGCAACGCGGCGTTGTCGCGAACATCAGCAGGTGGAGGGGTCTCGGCGGCCCGTGCCGGGAGTCGAAGCTGAAGGCGGGAAGTTTAAAAATAAAGCAAAGAAGCGAAAGTACCGAGGTAAGATTTTTGGTTTTCCGGAGGGCCTCCGTGACGCAAGATCCGGGACAGCGGTGGGGCTGGCCTAACGAAGCGCAGCGTGGAACTCCCGTATCCCTCGTGGCAGCTCAAACCTACCGCTATCCTTTTGCTATTCTTTCGGCTAACAAGAAACTACGGGCCTGGCGTCGGTTTACCGTCTATGTTCATCCTTTTACGTAAAATGTAGTTCTTTTTATTTTTTTATTGAACTCCTGCATTAACAAGATCACCGTTTCAAAAAAGCGGCAAAGCAATGGCAGTAGAAATAAACCATGAACCTTATCATAGCGTTATTTTAGGCTGCGGGTCTTAAAGCGTAGGGTGAGTCAAAATGGTGAACAATGCAGGCATGTTGATCCCTTATAGCATGCCCTGCAACATGGAATGCCCCACAAAACAGTCTTACATAACCGCTGGGGCTCTAGAATCATTGCTATGGAAATTCCAAAACTGTGGCTAAACATAAAACAAATGAAATGGGTATAAATGTGATTCAAACCCCAACTTTGTCAATGCCAAGCAAGTAAGAGGATTCATAAAAATGCATGGCATGCATCAAAATAACAAAGAAGCTAAGAAGGCCTGAAATGAAATTTGTTGCAATACCCAAGCTAACCTACAACACTAAGTATCATCGATGGAGGGTTAAATAATCCAAAAGGTAATTAACTCAAATTTGAATCGCCAGCATCGTGGATCTTTATTGGAACGGAAGGAAAGTGGCAAATAGATAAAGGTAAAGTCGAAGTTTGGCAACAGAGCGTGCCAGGGCTGCTTGGAAACACCTTGAGACCATTGAAAAGGGTGGAGAGGAAAGTCAGATAGTCAGGAGGTATACAACCCCACGTCAACTCCCTTAGTGTGGTCATCTGAGCTGTACGTCAAGGAATTATTGGCTCTAAAAGGGAGGCTTGCCATGTTAGAAGAGAGAGAACATATGAAAGATAACATATTCCAAGCACTTTCAGACTCTAACCAGCAATTAGCACAGGAAAATAAGTTGTTTAAAGATCAAATAAACAATCTGCAGCACAACTTGGACGCAGGGCAGCAGGAGATGTTGGTTTTAAAATCTGAATTAAGTCAAATTAAAGCTAAAGGCATAGTTTAATTAGGTGTAAATCAAGATTCCCATCATGACAAAGTGTTTCAATCAGCTCTGACAAGCAAGGAAATAAAGGAAAAATTACAAATAGCCATTTTAGAAGAGGCTAAAACTTGGGCTCATGTGGCAAAAGAGCCAACGGTGATGCAAAAGGAGGATATAAGGAAACAAATCAAGCTTCAATTGTGGGAAGAGAAAGACAAACAAGATAGGGCAGCAAACATAATCATTAAAGGATTAAAGGAACACAGGGAAGGCGAAGTTACTAGCAGGGTAGTAAGAGATTTTCTACTAAGTAAGCTTCAGTGGGGAGGACATATCCTCCAAGCAAATAGAATTGGTAAAACAGATAGAGGAGAAAAATGCAGAAATATAAGGGCAACCTTGAAAAGCGTGGATGATAGGAACCAAATTTTGAGAAACAAAAGGTTCCTCCAAGGCACAACATTTTATATAGATGAAGATTTAACCCCAGCACAGCTAGAAGAGAGAAGAAAAGAATGGGAGAAAGTTATAGTAGCAAGGAAATTAGGAAAGGATGCTTGGTTATATAAAGGGAAGGCCCAATTCAAAGACAACATGAGACATAACAAATAGGAAAGCGGGGGCCCCCAGGATCACCTCTCAATGGTAAGCTGGAATTGTAGAGGCTACCCTTGGAGGAGGGGGCCTGGGTTGGGGCCCATAGCTGAGGGCAAAGATATCATCGCGCTCATGGAAACACATGAACATGAAGGTTGCAGGATACCTGAGTTCGAAGGGTACAATAAAATATCTGTGTGGAATGAACTAACGAAGAATGGCAAGGGCCATGGCGGTGTAACAATCTTGGTTAAGAAAGAATATGAAAGAATCATAAAGATAGAAAAGAAAGACCCAAATAATCAATACATATGGGTGAAGATAACAGATGGGGAATCTTTGATTTGGATGGCAGCTTGTTATTTTGCCCCTTATGGCTCCAAAGTGTACAAGAAAAGGAATCTAGATAGAGAAGACCCTTATGAAGCTCTAAAAATTGACATAGCAAAATATTGTGATACCGGCAAGATTATCCTTTTGGGAGACTTCAATGCGAGAACTGCAAATAACCAAGCTCTTTGTTTTGGTAAGGAAGAGGGGAAAAATAGCAATCCTTTGTGGTTAGAGGAAGAAGAAGATCAAAGTTGGCAAAGAGTATCTCAAGATTCAAAAGGTGGCATTTCGTCTTTTGGTGTAAATCTGTTGGGGCTTTGCTGCCTTCACAACTTAATCATTTGTAACGGAATAAGCACTTTTTCAAGCTCTGAGGCTTTCACATGTCATACCCACAATGGGCGGAGCGTGGTTGACTATGTCATTGGTTCACAAAGCATTATACCAAGGGTAAAAGAGTTGGAAATAGGGAGCTTCCTATAGAATTAAAATTTGATCATAGCCCTATTTATATAAAGCTTAGTATGAAAGACAATGTCCAGCAAAAAGCCTGTACGCAGCCATACAAAGGGGGCAACCTTCAAGAAAAAATTCTTATAACTGACGAGAATCAGAACACATTTAAAAAAATGCTGGAAAAATAGTTAAAGGAAATAAAAAATGTTAGCAGCCCAACTAGAAATCAAAGCATTATAAACAACGATAAACTGATGACAATCATACACAAGGCTCTCACAGATTGCAAAAAGGCTAAGGGTAGAAGAGGCTCCAAAAATAGCTTTCCAACAAACCCATGGTACGACGAAGAGTGTAAGGTGGCTAAAAGGAGGCTGAAAATACCTGGCTGCGAACAAATAAACAAAAAGTTGTATGAAAAATTAGTAAGATCAAAAAAAGAGGAATACATGATAGTAAGAAGGAGGGAGCTAATATTTCTTGGGAAACATAATCCGAAGGATTTTTGGAGAGAATTGCAGCAGGCTAGAGGTACTACAAAAAATAATATTACGAACATTCAATGGCTGGAATACGCAAAAAAGTTGTATGAAAGAGACCAAGAAAAAACACACCCTCCAACAATTAATTCTAATGATAAGCTTTTCTCCACAAAGGATATCAAGGGTGGTATTAAAGCTTTGGCGGCGGGCAAGGCTCGAGATATTGATGGGTTACAAGCTGAATACTTGAAATGGGGATTAGAGCTCTTAACACCACATATCAAAAAGATTTTCAATAGGGTCATTCAACATGGTTTCCCAATAAACTGGACCACGAGTGTTGTTATCCCTCTCCACAAGAGTGGGGATGTCAACAACCCGTCAAATTATCGCACCATAATGATTAACCCTCTTTTTGGGAAGCTCTTTGGGAGCATGGTGGAGAGAAGAATCAGTCGTTGGGCCGAGAAGGAGGGTAAGAGGGCAAAAGGGCAAGCGGGTTTCAGACCAAAACATTCTACTATTGACCACTGCATTACCCTCAGGCACATGGTTGAAAAAGTTTGGGATAAACAAGGTGGCGAGGTTTTCTGTTGCTTCGTTGACTTCAAAAAGGCTTTCGATACAATCCCTAGAAATAAACTTTGGGACAGAATGGAACAACTTGGGGTTCCAGAAAAATATAGGGCTGCTGTCCACAAGCTTTATGAGCAGGTGGGGGCCAAAATTAGAACAAAGGCAGGTCTTTCCGAGTGCTTTGGGAGTGACATTGGGGTCAAGCAGGGCTGCCCTTTGTCCCCTACTTTATTCGGGCTATACATAGACAAGTTAGAAGAGTGGTTGGACAAACGGGGAGGAGATGGTGTTCTTTTGGCCAATTATGTGATCAAGTTGCTGTTGTACGTGGATGATCTTACTTTAATGGCAAATTCTGAAAATAGTCTTCAAGAGCACCTAAAAGCTTTGGAACTTTTCTGTCAAGATGTGGGGATGCAGGTCAACATCAGCAAGACCAAGGTCATGATATTTACGTTGAAAAGAGCCAAAAAAACAAATAAATTTTGAGTTTGAGGGAAACACTTTGCAGGTGGTGAATGAATACAAATATTTGGGACTAGATTTTTGTAACAATCTCAATTGGGAGGCGTGTAGGACGAAAAGAATTCAAGGGGGTTGGAAAGCTCTTTACCTACTCCAAAATAGATGTAGGTCAGCTGAGTTATGGGATTGGAGAACAAAAAAGAAGCTTTTTGGGCTGCTTGTTACCTCGGTCGTTCTTTATGGTTGCGAAGTTTGGGGCAGCAGCACGTCAGATGTAAAATGGAAACAAATAGAAAGACTTCAAAAGCACTTAATCACAAGTAATTTCAAAATAAAAACTACGGTCCCTTATGAGATTGTTTTAGCTGAAGCTGGGGCCTTTCCAATGGAAATGGCAGCGTTAATTCGCTTATTAGGCTATTTGCAAAGAATAGAGAATATGGAAGAACATCGTTGGCCCAAAACTGTGGTGGAAGAAGAATTAACTAGAAGGAAGAACACGTGGATGAAACAAAATGTCAAGTGGATGGGAAAATGGGGGATCAACATGCAAGAGTGTCCAAGCAAAAAAGTTGAGATGAAAAGGTATGTAAAAGAGAAAGTCAAAAACACCATGTGGTTGAAGCAACTTGGCCGGAAGAGTGAGCACTATGTTTTGCATTTTAATCCTACTTGTGATCATGAACAAAAATTTTACATAGGGGCAGATATAAAATGGAAGGCTAAAATGCTGATAGCTCAGTTGAGAACTAGCTCGCATCGTTTGAGATGCGAAACGGGAAGATGGAAAATGCCCAAAGAGGAGTGGATGGATAGAATCTGTTGTTTCTGCTCTTCGGGTTTAGTGGAGACAGAGTGGCACTACGTTATGGAGTGCAAAGCTTATGAGGACATCCGATATTGTTACTCAGATTTGTTAAAAGTCAAATCATTAGCAGCTTTGTTTGAAGAGGA
>VDFB02373365.1:323232421-323450487 GCA_007258455.2 Sequoia sempervirens
AAATTATGTGTCATACAAGAAAATTAGTTCTATAAATAGGAGATGGCTTAAAAGGGTACATAATTTCAGATAAGGGGTATAGAATATTTAGATTGTAAACTATAAGGGTCTTTGTATGCATTAAAGTAGTCACCATGTATGTTGTATCAAAAATTTGATCCATATGCATTAGAATTGGGTTTTCCTAGGAATTGAGATGAGTTAATCATAATTTTACATATTGATGATATCTTAATAATTAGGAATAATTAAGTGTTCATTAGAGAACTCAAGGTTTAGTTGGTTTATTGGTTTGAGATGAAATATGTAGGTGCTATAAGATTCATCCTTGGTATATAAATACATAGAAATATAAATAATAAGAAATTATGATTAAACTAGAGGAAGTATATTGAGACTATAGTTAGTCACTCCTCAACTCAATTTGATTAGTTTTATGTATCCCCAAAATACAACTCCTCGTACTCTCCATTGTTTAAATTTGAACATGTAAAATGAAATGGCGAACAACTGACATTGTGTTTTCATTGATCATGCAACTATTTTGTGTAGGTACTAGAATGTATGAAATGAAAAAGGAATCTGCTCTAAAAACACTTGAAAAGATACAAACCAAAGTGAATGAGATAAATAATGTATTGGTTGCAAGCTTCATAAACCATCTACTCATTTAACCCACCGTGTTTTCCAACATGCAATTATATCTTGCATTTATTTTTCGAGCATATGAAGAAATTGAAACATAATTTTTACTCTAAATAAGACTTGCTATAAATTTTGAAGGTGAATTTCATTACATTCCTACTATGTAAATAACAAAAGTTTTTCATTACATTCTTACTCTTTTGTAAAATTGCAAGTTGGAAAACATTGCATGTTATGAAACATGCAACCCACGTACTATTGTAAAACCCTCTACATGTAAATTCCCTATTGGTTAGTTATCCCTTAGCTCAATTTTGTTAGTTTTGTGTATTCCCCACCTATAAATCCTCCCTGACCTCTTTGCCCTTGAGCTTTGAACAAGCACAATTAACTGACTAATAACTAACATTGTGTTTTCCAACCTCCAATTATATTTTTCATTTATTTTTTGATCATATGAAGAAAATGAAATACAATTTTCACCCTAACTAATAGTTGTGGTAAATTTCATTACATTATTACTGTGTAAATAACAATTTTTTTTTTTATTACATTCATTATGTAAAACAACAGGTTGGAAAACACTAGGTGTTATGAAACTTGCAACCCACATATTGTTTTAAAATTGTAAACACACAACAACCCAATTTGTTAGTTACCCCTCACCTCAATTTGGTTAGTTTTATGTTTCCCCAAAATGCAACTCCTTCTCGTGCTCTCCACCATTTAGCTTTGAACATCCAAAATGAAGTAACATAAAACCCACACTTCTGACATGCAATTATTTTATGCATTTATTTTTCAATCATATGAATAAATTGAAACACAATTTTACTATTTCTAACAATTGTTATAAATTTTGAAGGCACCTTACATTACATTCTTATTGTCTAAATAAAAAATATTTTAATTACATCCAAATATTTTGTAAAATTGCAGGTTAGAATACATTAGATTATATTTTGCCTTGGGTTTTGTATAAAATTTAAATGAAATTTATTTAAAAAATAAGATTATATTTTATTTTATTTTTTATTAAATATATATTATATATTATTCTTTTTTTTTTTAATTTCAATATTTAATCATAATTTTAAAATTATAAAAATATTTTAAATATTAATAAAATTAGTAAAAATTTTAAATTTTATTTTAATGTAAATATTAAGTATAATTTTTTTATTTTTTAAAAAATGTTTCTATTAAATTAATTTAAATATTAAAATTTTCATATCTTTAATATATATTAATACTATTTTTTTTTTATATAAAAATAAGTTTAAAATTTAATATTTAATATAAAAAATATTTAAATTTAAAGATTTACCTAACTCATTTTAAAGATTTATTTTAATGTAAAATATTTAGTATAAAAAATATTAAAATTTAAAGATTTAAAGATTTATGTAAGTATTAAAGATTTATCTAACTCATTTTAAACTTACCTAAATCTTTAAATTTTAAACTTAGGTAAAAGTTTACATTTAAAGATTAAAATTTAAAAATTTACCTAAGTTTAAAATGAGTTAGGTAAATCTTTAGTACTTAGATTTACCTAACTCATTTTAAACTTACGTAAATCTTTAAATTTTAAATTTAAATATTTTTTATACTAAATATTAAATATTAAATTTTAAACTTATTTTTATCAATTTTTTTAATATTATATATATTAAAGATATAAAATTTTTAATATTAAATTAAATATTAAATTTTAAACTTATTTTTTTCGAAAATTTTAGTATTAATATATATTAAAGATATGAAAATTTTAATATTTAAATTAACTTAATGAAAACATTTTTTTAAAAATTAAATACATTTTAAGCTAAATATTTTATGTACTTTACTTTAAAATAAAATTTCAAATTTTTATTAATTTTATTAATATTTAAAGTACTTTTTATAATTTTAGAACTATGATTAAATATTCAAATTTAAAAATAATAATAGTAATAAATATAATATATATTTAATAAAAAATAAAATAAAATATAATCTTATTTTAAAAATAAATTTCATTTAAATTTTATATAAAACCCAAGGTAAAAAGAATAAGGACGGGGAGGAGTTGTTTGCGAAAATCCAGTCCTCCATCTCTGACAGCGTTCCAGTCCTACATCTCTGACAGCGTCCCACGGGTGTACAATGGTGTTAAAGTTTAAAACTGCCGTTGTATTTTTTGTTGTTAAAGTTTAAAACTGCCGTTGGTTTTTTAAAAATTTCCTCCGTCTGTTTGCTAACGGCCGTTTACTCCCGAGGCAACCTCCGTAACTTCCACTTGCTATTCGCGCTGGAGCAGGCTACGCAGCATACAAAATGGTATGCCCATCCGATGCCCTGCCATGCCATGCCCTGCCTGCCTCTAACGGTTGTCAGTTGTCAAAACGATGGGACCCATCCCGTGCAGCAGCCCCGTGCAGAATATAACGCAGCCCTGCCATTTTTTATTTTCGAGCCCATGGTTTGTGGCAGTAAAAAGAATTTTTATATATTTTGTTTAATATATTTATAAAATATTTAATAAATTATTTATTAAATATTAATAATATAAAACATTTTTTTAATATATTTTATAAAATATCAATAATATAAAACATTTTTTTAATATATTAAACAAAATATATAAAAATTCTTTGATATTTTTTATTAGAGATTTTAATGATATATTAATAAAATATATATATTAAAAAAATATATTATTAAATCATTTTTAATAAAATAAAATAAAATAATATTAGTAAATACAAATAAATTAGTTTTGAAGTAAAATAAAATAATTCTTTAACATATAAAAAATAATTTTATTATATAAAAAAATTAATTCAAAATATATTTTTAATAAATATACTAATTCAAAATTTATATTAAATATATTTATATTAATAAAATCAATTTTTTAGTTTAAATTCTATAAAATATTCAATAAATTATAATATAAATATTATAAGAATTATATAATTTATATTTTAAATTACATATTATATTATATTTTTTGAAAAATATGTAATTTTTTAACCATTTTTCTATACATTTAATATTAAGATTTTTACATCTTTTAACAATTCAATATATAATACAAATAAAATACAGTTAATAAATTAAATAATAAAATAAAAACCAATAACATCATAATTTAAATAATAACAAACAATACAATTAATTCATCTTTAAATGAATATTACCAATTAATACTAATAAAAATAAAATGTTTTTAAATAAAAATATATATCTATAATTTTTTTAATTTTTAAAATCACTAACTAAAAGTAAAATTGAAAAGAAAACATTTTATTTACACTTCAATAGACTTTTTTTTTTTTTTTAACAATTCAATACAAAACACAAATTAAATATTGATTTAAAATATTAACAATTATTAATGTACTTTTTTATTATTTTTATATTCTATTTAGACTTGATTTGGCTCAATCAATTAATCAATACTCGGTAGATTTAAAAAAATATATCTTAAATTTTAATATATATTAAAATATTATCTATAACATATATACATACAAACACATAATTTATTATATATTAAAGATACTTAATAGTTTTAATTAATTATATTAGTTTATGTTTTGATTAAAGATCAAATATAGATGTAATTTTGAAAATTATATATCTATACCTTTTCATTTATGTTTTAGATCTAAGATGATCACATTATTGTTTACGCATTGCCTAAAATAAAAACATTATTTATACTCATAAAATGACATCATAAGTTAAACAATAACAAACAATACAACTAATTAATTGAATATTTTATAGAATTTAAATTAAAAAATTGATTAAAAAATTATTTTATTAATGTAAATATATTTAATATAAATTTTGAATTAGTATATTTATTAAAAATATATTTCATTACTTTTTTTATATGTTAAAGAATTATTTTATTTTACTTTAATTTTTTTTTTAATTTACTAAATATTATTTTATTTTATTTAAAAAAATTTATTTAATAATATATTCTTTTAATATATATATTTTATTAATACATCATTAAAATCTGTAATAAAAAATATTAAAGTATTTTTTATATATTTGTTTAATATATTAAAAAATTGTTTTATATTATTGATATTTTATAAAATATATTAAATTTTTTTTATATTATTAATATTTAATAAATATATTAAACAAAATATATAAAAAATCTTGTTACTGCTACAAACTATGGGCTCCAAAATAAATAAAAAATGTCAGGGTTGCGTTATATTATGCACGGATTTACGGAAGGCGGGTTGGTGCATGGGATGAATTCCATCGTTCTGACAGCTGACAACTGTTAGAGGCAGGCAGGGCATGGCAAGCCATGGGATGGGCATACCATTTTGTATGCTACGTAGCCTGCTTCATTTGTGCTGGGCCTTATGTTGCATCATCCATCATGATATGCATGTTTTTATGCATTTTTGTATGTACATAGGTGTGTTTTGTTTAGGAGTTAGCCTGCTTCAATAAATAATAGTTAATTGACACAAGATCTACTTCAATCTATAATTAAATTTGAGTTAAAAATTTAAGAATACAAAATACAATTACAATTTAAAACCAAACTTGTAAATTCAACATTAAATTTGAATTAAAATTTTAAAAATCAAAGTTATAATTACAATTCAAAATCACATTTGTGAATTCAACCTACATTAAGAAATGAAAAATCTACAAATTAAATTTGAATCATTAGAATACATTTAATTAAATTTAATCAAAGGGTTCACCAATAATGTGGAAAAAATTCCCCAATTCCCCAATTAAACTCAGTCAAAGTTCTAGATAATTGACTTGAAAACGCCCCACTTGTACAAGAGCCGTTATGTGAGACAAACATGTTAAAGTGGAACCAAAACAAATTGAGAACCTTGAAAGTGAAGTGACTGTATACGCGTTGATTTCATGGGAAATTTTCTACGCCCTCAACGTATGCGTGTGGGGAACTAAATTCTTATCATGTCTTCTTCAGAAATGAAAGGACGGGGAATTGAAAACAGAAGGAAGATTCGGGAAAAAAACTGTGAAGTTATCTAAGGAAGGGAAGGAGGAAGATGAGAAGAGGGTCAATGGGTTTCAACCTTTGTGGGTGAAGACGAGTATGTCTGAAGCCAAACTAATATTGAGTAGCGTGTTACTTGCTTTCCAGTTCTGTCTGGGGTTTTGGCAGATTATGAAACTGACGCCACTGGGGGCCTTCATAAAATGTATAGTACTCTCATGGATGAGCATGCTACCCTGTGGGATAGGCTCCTGCCTCTCCCCAGATTATCACCGACTGAAGGGATTCCGCACTAATATCTTCGTTTTCAAAGAAGGACCTTGCTATGTCACCAAGCCAGCGGATCAGTCTACCGTGACAAAGCTCGTTGGCGATGAAAAATCTGAGGTCACAATGTCAGATAAGAGATCTGAGATCACAATATCTTACTTTGGAGAGAATTTTCGTTTGCAGCGAAGGAATGACAACAGGTTGTTCCTCAACGGAAAAATGTCCTATTATATAACGGATCTAATTTGGGATTCTCTGCTTGATTTGGGAAAAGTAGCCTCTGGAAGTGTATTTGTCAAAGGTCATAAGGACTTCATATGGGACGGTGTGATTACAGGCGGGGTGATGAGCATGTATGAGGTGTTGGATTGTTTGATTCTTGAAAAGCACATCAGCACACTATTAGGCACCAAGATTTGGGTTCTCCCTGTTAATTTGTCTATCTCGGAGGAAAAGATATTAAAATTTTTCAATTTGGTGGGGGTGTCACTCCAATCGAAGCATCATGTCCAGTGGCTTGTTCCTACTTTGCTGAGTTTTACAGCTGCAATACTGGAGTTCAGCACGCATTTGAGGGTATGGCTCTATACCCACATAAACATTATTTTCTGTCTTTCGGTACAGCTCGTATGTGACCGCCTTTCTCTCCAAATTAGGGCGGCGGTGTACACTTTGGGGCGAGGGGTGGAGAACCTGAGGCCCTCCAATGACTTGAGATGGAGAGTGGTTAGAGGAGACATATGCGCAGTCATTGGTGGAGGTGCAAAATCCCACCACCAAGGTGCAACTTTGTTTCAACCTGACCTTCCCCTGGAAGATGGGCAAGGGAATGTGAATTTTGAGTGTGGCCCCATTAAATTGCATTCCAAATTCGATGAAAGCACAGGAAAATGCGAGACAGAGCTTAAGTACCAAGGTCCCATATGGTATCGTGTTGAGCTGGAGTGTAAGAGGGATGAGTATCTCAAGCTGGTCAGATTCCTTCTGTGCATGGCGAAGAATAGATGTGGGTCGCTGAAATCTTGTGGGCCTGGCAACAAGGTTCTTGTTCGCAGGTTCACCGAGTCCGTTCTCCACTATGCACAAACTGGGTTTCCAGCGGTATACGAACTGGAATTAAGGAATGTAGTTGTCAAGTGAGGGAAGACCCACTGCCAAGACTGCGTTAAACAGTTCATACATTGTCAGATGTTCTGAAGTAGGGCATTTTTTCTTTCGACCGCTGAGCACCTCAATTCCTCCTTGCTCGCATAGTAATCAATAAAATAAACGCTCTTGTTATACTGTATTTCTCGATCTTTATAAGTGCATGAGGTGACAACTGACAGATGAATAATATTTGTTTTTATTTATTTTAGAAAAATATGTTTTTATCGTTGAAAATGGATTCTTTTATAGTATAAGATATTACTTGGTGATTCATATAGGAGGCACCTAATGCACTCTAAAGAGGTATACAAACTTACTTCTTCTAGGATTTCAACTTGTTACTTCTTTTTCAATAATACAAGTTCTCCACTATTTCAACTTGTGACTTCTTTTTCAATAATACAAGTTCTCCACTACTAATTGAATTAAATAATTTTTAAAAATTGACTAATGAACAAATTCATTTATAAAAATGTTTAAAAGAATAATAATAATCATAAAAAGGAATAAATGTTTAAAAATAAAAGTTTATATTAAATAAAAAATATTAAAAACATAAAGTTAAACCTAGACAATTTAATATTTGATGAATTGATTGAAATGCTATCCTTAATTAGAAAATTTAAACATTTTACTATTCATTTTATTGATATATAAATTTAATAAATAAATGATTAATTCTAAAATAGAAAAAAAAAATTGATTATTAAATTAATTATTTAAAAAATAATAATTTGTGAATAAATTAATTTATAAAAATATAAAAAAATATATTTTTAAATATTTTTTATATTAAATAAAAACTAAAAAATAAAAAATTAGACTTGAACAAATTTAATTAAAGAACTTATTGAAATGCTACTCTTAACTAAGTAAAGGTTTGTCTTTCCCATTTTCATCCTCTACCCTAGTTATTAATCAACAAACCTCATCCCTCATCATTTATATTGTGCAACTTCCTAACTTGTTCATAATTATCACATGGCACTAGAATTGTAAGTTTCATTTTTCTTAGCAAGCAATTTAAAATATTTTGAAGCTACAAGGACATATAGATGTAGTAGATGATATAAGAGAATCATATATTTTTGTAGAGAAATTCAACAATTAAGACTTTAATCTTTGGAAGTCTAGAATGAAGAATTTTTTACAAAACAAAGACCTATTTAGTATAGTTGATGGCCATTAGGAAAATATTACATAAGATGTTTATTCTATTCACAAGTGGAAGACGAGAGATGTTAAGGATTACTCCTAGATACTATTAAATTTAAGTGATATTGTGATTCTACATGTTAATGAATTAAAATAAAGGAATCTTTGGATCAATTAACTTAAATGTATGAATAAAAAGATGTCAATACTAAACTATATCTTTAAAATTAGAAAAAAAAAATCAATTGAAAATTTATGAATTGTAAATTACTACATAATATATGAATTAATTTAAGTATCTCAAAAATTAGTTGGTAACATGTTGGTCATTAATTTTAGTATCTATGTAGTGATATTGCTTTTCTCATCTTGCCGAAATACCATTCAAGATTGGTAGCAATTCTTAGCACTTAAGTCAATCTAAATTTGTAAAATATATTAATATTACTACTCCAAAAAGAAGAACAAGGAAGGATGCATGATTGAATTTTGAGATTTATATAGTTGTATTTTGAATAGGATATAAGGGGACTTAGGCCATTAAAGTAACTATAATGTGATAATGGGGATGCCTCCAATGAACTATCAAGATTCAATATGTAAAAAAAGTGATCAAGTTAGAGTATAATATCCCTTAATTCCCATAACCAATTGGTGTAATAAAAAGGAGGAACCTAACTCTTATCTAGAGTGCAACATACATGCTTAAGAGTGGTAAGTTAATAAAATATGATTGGTGCAATGTTGACATCAACATATGTCCAAAATACTTTACCCATTACTACATTACATAAGGATAATCCTTATGAACCTTGACATGGGATCAAGCCATGTGTTGGATACTAGATATTTCTTAGCTATATAAAGCATATGCACACATACTAGATTTGAAGAAAAATACTATATGACAAAATCAAGAATACATAGTACATGATTATAAATTGGATTCAAAGGCATATAGATTATATGGTCATGTAGCACATGATTTCATAATAAGTAGAAAAATATTTTTGATGAATGTTTAAATATATGTAATCTGATGGAAGTAAAGAATATGAAGGAAAAACATAGACATTCTTGATGTTGAACATTTATAGAATAGTTTGAGTAAGATGATTCTGATTTAGAATGGTTGGAAAGTCATTTCTAAACCCTCCATTTGTATCTGGAAATGTTGTAGAAATTTATAAAATTACAAGTTATATGGTGCAATGTCACCCTATTGCACCCTAGGGGAAATTTCACATTTCCACATTTAGCCTTGCATTAATTTTACTTTTTTTGGTTGGTAACATAGGTGTTTTTATTATTAAAATTAAAATGTAAATACATCAGATTATTTTGGCTCTACCCAGAGAAAGTTTCAAATGATAGATTCCCCCCCTCAAGTAAAGAAAAACTACAGACACCACAGAGAAACAATTACAACCACAGGACCCTAAAAAGGACCTTTTAATAAGACTACAATTTTGACGCACAACTTGGTCTTTCCTTGGTCTAAGATCAGAGGACTATAGCAAAATCTCTCTTTTTGAAACATTTTTCTTTCCTCCTTTTGACGACTTTCCAACCATCCTCCACCTTTGCAGCCTCCCTCTACTAGTCTAAAGATTTTCCCTTTTCTGCAAGCCCACCTTCCTGTTGGATTCTGGTTGTGTTTATGGTTTGTCCTTGATGATAAAATCTCTTTCAGTTGGTTCTCTTTGGTGACCAGTCTCTAATTGGATCCTTATGATTTATATTGGCACTTCAGAATGTTATTTGTTATGATTCTAATTGATGATGTTGAGACTTCTTTATTTGATAATGTTTTGATAGATGGATTCTTTATAAGGAAGGTTCTCTTTATATACCACTGGCTTACACTAATCGGTATGAGTGTGGTAGGGTCTTCTCGATCCACTTTGAAATGTCTGTGTTGCCTATCAGCAAGACATTTTAGATGTCTTGGCAATTGAATTTAACATACAAGTTGTGTTTGGCATGACATTCCTGTTGTCTTGGCGACTGACACAGGAAAGGTTGTTTTTGGCAAGACCTGTCTTTGGTTTCAGCGATAGAATGTGTTATCTATTAGCATATATAATACCGTCAGGATAAGGTCTTAGCGATTCCCTTGTGTCTCCCCGACCCGCTTCAAAATGACCATATCAGAAAAGGAAATCATCCTCGGGGTGATGTCATAGCGAGTATTTCTTGTCTTATCGACTCGTGCTCAAAAGGTTTTATCTATTGTTTCGGGAGGAGTCTCACCGAACAACTCTTTGAGAGAACTTCCACCAAACTGAGCGGTATCGGGCTGAGGTCTTGGAAAAATCATCTTGTCTCACCAATTGGAGGTTGAATGGAAGTCGATCGGAAAAGTGTAATACCATCAGTATGAAGTCACAGTGAGATTGCAATGTTACATGGACAAATGGTGGATGGATGCGTATCAACAAGAGTCAAGGTTCTTGAAATAGGTCTCGACGAAGTGGTTTTGTCTCGTTGACATCACATCTGGGATTCTCTTCGGCCAGACATAGTGCTTTCGATGTGAGATCCTAGCGAATGCAAGTGGATCTCACCGATGGAATACATAAAGGGACTTCGTCGGCATAAGATTTGACTTGTCTCAGTGACTCACAAGATAGTGGGTGATCTTCGGTGAAACATAGTGTAGTCTACAAAACATCTCCCCGATAACGAACGTTATGTTACAGTGACATCACACAAGGGGTTTCTGGCAAAGGTCCATCGGTGTGAGATTGATTCTATCTTGGCGATCAAGGGTGAGCTCAGGATGTTTTGGAAAAACAAGGGGCAGTCTATATAGTGTCTCCCCAATTATGTATTGTCTTGGTGACTTGGAAATGGCAAAGGCCTTTGGCATTGGTTTTGAATTGTCACGGCGACAATGTGTATCAAAGTGACTCTTGGTGAAACACTATGAAGTCTATATGAGGTCTCCTTGAAAGCGATTTGTCACGGCAACAGGATTAATCACGTGGTCTTTCGGTAAGATACTGAATGCTCTACGAGAGGTCTTCTCGACTTCACTGAGTCCCAATGATTGGAAAGAAAATAACTCTTGGCTCTCGACATAACATTATGAATTCGTTATGACACATCTCCTACTCTGTTGTGTCACAGCGACATTCTATTTCTTAGGGAAAATTTTGTGAGTTCACTTTACTGGGTAAGAAACCCTAGCCATCACCACTGTTATCTGTCTCTCTAATGTAACCGTCATGGTCGTTTCCTGAGGTGTTGAGTATAATCGAGAGCTCAACCTATTTCTGGCATCGATTCTCTAGAGTTTATTTGAATACTGCTCTGACAGGCATCATTATTCAGTATGTTCCTTTTTGCTATTGGCAGTCCTTGGGTGTTATCTTATTGTCTGGAAATCTCTTTATGGCTGGAGACGTTTCTTTGCATGGTCAAATCTTTGCAAAGCTTTGTTACATCGTGCCAAAGTATTTACAGCCTACTGGACATCTTTGATTGGCATAAAATCTCAAAATGGTTACATAGCAAAATATTCTCTGAGGATTTAGAGGTTATGATTTTCTGTTAGTAAGCTGTCATGACTTTGATGAAAATTTTTCTATTACAATTTGAAATCTCCTGATTCAGCGTAGAAATTAAAAGCTCTATGGATAGACGTTACTCTGATTTTTACCATCATCTATAGATCATTATGAATCAGCTTCATATTCAAAAATCAGCAAGAGAATTTCAGAATCTAGTGAAAAATGATTTTTGAAGATTTCTTCGTAATTGACATACTTGAAATGTATAAAAACACTAGTGTTGAAAACTGTAAAAGTGCTGCTAGCCAATAATTCTGAGAGATAGTTATTTTGGCCGTATCAAGAGATGTATTGGAAAACTCTGTAATACAAGAGTTGAATTCCTAGAGTGTTAGATGCAGAGTGTTATGAAATTAATTGTAAACAGAGTGATCCTCTGATATATTATGATTGTAATTCTGAAATCTGAGTAAGGGGTTGGTGCTCCTTGAGATTGGTGTCTCTAAATGAGGGGTTGGTGCTCCTTGAGTTGGTGCTCAGAAATTTAGCCTATAAGGCATTGTTAATAGTGGTTTTTGAAGATTAAGCCAGTAAGGCAGTTTAGGAGTGGTTTTTCTACCCCAGGAGGGTTTTCCACTTGGAAAATCTTTTGGTATCTTTGTTCTTTTGTGTGCTCACTATTTTTTTGTGTTGTTGTTTCTGTTCACTGTGGGTTTATTACTATTCTCAATTCTGTTTATGAATGATTACATTCAACTCATGAATGCATTAATCAGAGTAATATTGAGATCAAATCTGAGCTATGTTTTTGAATAAGTGAAATTTGGTCAAATCTGTTAAGAAATTGATTCACCCCCCCCTCAGTGTAAGTTTAACTCCAACAATTGGTATCAGAGCCTAGGGTCCTTTGATAGGTCTAAACCACCTAGGATTGTTCCTGGTTTCTTGGAGTAGTTTGGTAAATATGGAAAAGAACAGAAGGAATAAGGGAAAAAGATGTTCTCAGCAAAATGCTATTCATCATGCTCAACCTGAATCTAGTATAAGGAATAGCGAGGAAGAGTTCATAAACAGTAGCTCTGAAATGGTAGAGTTTCCTAGATCTGGAACTCCTCAGTTCAAAGGAACATACTTTATTATATGGAAACATAGGATGGAAACATATTTACTTTCCTTAGAATCTGAAGTGTGGAAAGCAGCAGAAAAGGGTTGTACTACATCTACAACATCTCCTTCCTCTCTTGAGGAGATGAAAGCTCTTGAATTCAATACCAGAGCTATAAATGCTATTCTTAATAACTTGCCAAATAAACTCATTACAAAAGTCATTCATTACAGCAGTGCTAAGGAAGTTTGGGACAAGTTGATTGAAATGAATCAGAATAGTGAGTTACAAGAGGAGATATCTTTTGATACTGAAATAAGTTGTGAAACATCTAAGAGTGAAGAAGGTATAAACCTTTATAATTTAGAAAAGAAGTCCAGGGAGATCATTAATGAATATTTAGATGATCAAGAAACTTGTGTAGAAGTAGATCAATCTTTGGGTGAAGTTAACTCTGAACACGAATATGATGAACCAGAAAGTGAGGTTGATTTGGAAGGTGAACTCCTATGTGCATTAGATACTATTAGGCGCTGGCTTAGAAAAGAAAACCAGTTTTTAACAAGACAACTTCAGCAAAAAGAGAGTTTGGAAATCAAGTTAAAAGACAAGGATGAATTGTGTAAGAAACTAGAAAATGAGATTGATTCTTTAAAGAAATGTTCAAATAATGATTCCTTGTTAAAAGAACTAACTCTTAAGGATGATATGATTATAAGTCAGAAAATTGAAATTGAAGAATATAAGAGGATTGCAGATGTTGTGAGTTCTAGGTTGGAGATTAAAAAGATTGTTTGTCTAAAACTTGAAGAAGAAGTAGTTGCTTTAGGAAAAGAGCTTGAAAGTTTCAAGGCTCAATCTGGTAAAATTCAAAAATTTGATCATAGTACTAATATATTGAATGAGATGTTGGGTAGGAAAAAGCATTCTAAAGATCCTACAGGAGTGGGATATGAGGTTGGACAAAGCTCTGCAGACAAATCTAAACATGAAATAGTGTTTACTACTTTAGGTGGAAAGAAGTTTATAGCCAAGCAAACACCAAGAATGAAGGTTGATCTTGGTTACAGTATTGTTGCATCAAAGGATAACATTGACACTAGAAGACAATCTAAAGGTATTCAAAGAGAAAGGAAAAATGTCTTCAGATCTTCACATCCTTGGCATGATCACTCATTCAGGTATAATCATTCTTTCCAAGGATATTGTTATGTTTGTAATGACTATGGTCATAAGGCAATTGATTGCATAATATGGTCAAATAAGAATCATTCTAATGCCCCTAGAAATGAAGATGTGGTGTGTTACAACTGTAACAATTTTGGTCACTTGAGAAGAGACTGTAGAATAAATACAAGTGATAATAGTATAGGGAACAATACTGGAAATGTCTATAGAAAGTATTCTATTTCTCAAAACAATCACAAAGTCATTTGTTTAAGATGTAATAACATTGGACATAAAGTACAACAATGCAGATTCAATAGAAAGACAGGTACTTTGAGCAAACAAGTGAAAATGTCTTCATTGGATTGGAGAAGAAAGAGAAATCAAGATGACAAGAAGAGCATTAAATATGCTTCTGAGAAAACTCCTTGCACAAGTGTTGCCTTCCAGCTCTTGAGAAGAAGCAAAGACTTAGGGGGAGTCTTTCATAGTAATACATTTTATCCCTATGGATTCTAGAATGAGGTATGAAATCTTGCATTTGATTTTGGTGGTATAAGATGTAATGAAATGACCTACAAATGCCACTATTTCATTCTATTTTGGCAATACAAGTTAGAAGTACACTGACAGATCTTTGGTGAGGTTGATGCTCAAGTCTTAAGGTATTGAATGAATCTCTGCATTAAGGAATGTTTTTGCTTGGTCTAGTGGTTGACAATTTTCAAAAGTTTTTGATTTGAAAAGTGCACTTTGTTTTTAAATGAACCTTTTGGATGCTTGGGTTTTTGGAAATAATGGTATGTCCTTATGACATCTTTGAGCAGTGTGGAGATATACAGATGAGTTCTTGTTGTATCTCTAAAAGAAGCTTGCAAGAGTCTATTAATAATCACACAAAGGTATAGTAGTTTAGTGTGATCAGATGGGTGACTAATTCTGAGTATGTGTGTTCAACAGTCTGATAGAAGCATTTGCTGAAATATATTTTATATATTGTGACCCTGCAAATGGAAGAATTTATAATGTTTCAAAAAGGTCTTTTTGCTCTCTGTGTTTTGACTACATAAGGAGGGTCAGTGCTGAGTCTATATGTTGCATGTTTTACAAATGATGTATACTCTACCTATGTTTAATAAAAAGAGATTGTGTGTTCTCTTTGTGCACGGTATGTTGAGAGGAAGTCTGTAAAGACTATACATAGGTTGAGGGATTTTTTCTATTGTTCAAGTTGATGTTGTGTTGGTGGAGTTACCTGAGTTATAATATATTAATCTTTGCACCCGATTTGTCTTGTAGTTTTGTCTTTTGCAGTACTAAACTTCTTATGTTTGACTGCCTTAAGGAAGATCAAACATGTTGAAGCTACGGTGATTTCTTAAGAGAAAGGATGGCTGTGAAAATTTTATGCAAATAAATGGAAAGAAAAGAGTAGTGATGCTGAGTCTGGTATATAGTGAACAAGCCGTGAGTTGTGACTGAGGTTACTTGTGCTGAGAAGAAGTTGGTTGTTTGTGCTCAAATTCTGGTATTGCTAGATTGCAGTTAATCTGAAAGTGGAGTAGGTGTTCTTGAATGTGCCTTAATCGAACATGGTATCAGGTCTTCAATCTTTAGCCAGTTCTTATGATATTTTGGTTGGCTTCTCACCTGTGTTTCATGGCAATTGCATGATCTTCTCTTCTACTCTTTGTCATTGAGGCAAAAAGGGGGAGAGTCATTTGTGTTTTTCCATCAAGGACAAAGGGGGAGTTTGTTGGATTCTAGTTATGTTTATGGTTTGTCCTTGATGACAAAATCTCTTTCAGTTGGTTCTCTTTGGTGATCAGTCTTTGTATGGATCCTTATGATTTATGTTGGCACTTCAGTTTGTTATTTGTTATGATTCTAATTGATGATGTTGAGACTTCTTTGTCTAACAGTGTTTTGACAGATGGATTCTTTATAAGGAAGGTTCTCTTTGTATACCACTGGCTTACACTAATTGGCATGAGTGTGGCAGGGTCTTCCCGATCCACTTTGAAATGTTTGTGTTGCCTATCGGCAAGACATTTCAGATGTCTTGGTGATTGAATTTAACATACAAGTTGCTTTCGACATGACATTCCTGTTGTCTTGCCGATTGGCACAAGAAAGGTTATTTTTGTCAAGACTTGTCTTTGGTTTCGGCAACAAAATGTGTTATCTATTGGCATATGTAATACCGTCAGGATAAGGTCTTAGCGATTCCCTTGTGTCTCCTTGATCCACTTTAGAATGAGCATATCGGCAAAGGAAATCATCCTCGGGGTAATGTCATAGCGAGTCTTTCTTGTCTTACCGACTCGTGCTCAAAAGGTTTTATCTATTGTTTCAGGAGGAGTCTCACCGAACAACTCTTTGAGAGAACTTCGGCCAAACTGAATGGTATCGAGCTAAGGTCTTGGCGAAATCATCTTGTCTCACCGATCGGAGGTTGAATGGAAGTCTATCGGCAAAGTGTAATACCATCAGTATGAAGTCACAGCGAGATTACAATGTTACACCGATAGATGGTGGATGGATGCATATCGGCAAGAGTCAGGGTTCTTGGAATAGGTCTCGACGAAGTGGTTTTGTCTCATCGACATCACATCTAGGATTCTCTTCAACTAGACATAGTGCTTTTGATGTGAGATCCTAGTGAATGCAAGTGGATCTCACCGATGGAATACATAAAGGGACTTCGTTGGCATAAGATCTAACTTGTCTCAGTGAATCACAAGATAGTGGGTGATCTTCGGTGAAACATAGTGTAGTCTACAAAATGTCTCCCTGATAACGTTATGTTAAAGCAACATCACACAAGGGGTTTCTAGCAAAGGTCCATCGGTGTGAGATTGATTCTGTCTTGGCAATCAAGGGTGAGCTCGGGATGTTTCGGCAAAACAAGGGGTAGTCTATATAGTGTCTCCCCGATTATGTACTGTCTTGGCGACTTGGAAATGGTAAAGGCCTTTGACATAGGTTTTAAATTGTCATGGTGACAATGTGTATCAAAGTGACTCTTGACGAAACATTATGAAGTCTATATGAGGTATCCCTAAAAGCAATTTGTCACGGCGACAGGATTAGTCACGTGGTCTTTCAGTAAGAAACTGAATGCTCTACGAGATGTCTTCCCGAATTCATTGAGTCTCAGCAATTGGAAAGAAAATAACTCTTGGATCTCGGCGTAACATTATGAATTCATTATGACATCTCTCCTACTTTGTTGTGTCACAGCAACATTCTATAGACTTCAGTCGATTGAAAATAAAGATTCTTAGGGAAAATTTTGTGAGTTCACTTTGCTAGGTAAGAAACCCTAGCCATCACCACTGTTATCTGTCTCTCTGATGTAACCGTCATGGCCGTTTCCTAAGGTGTTGAGTATAATCAAGAGCTCGACCTATTTCTGGCATCGATTCTCTAGAGTTTATTTGAATATTGCTCTAACAGGCATCGTTATTTGGTATGTTCCTTTTTGCTATTGGTAGTCCTTGGGTGTTATCTTGTTGTTTGGAAATCTCTTTATGGCTGGAGACATTTCTTTGCATGATCAAATCTTTGCAAAGCTTTGTTACATCGTGCCAAAGTATTTATAGCCTATTGGACATCTTTGATTGGCATCAAATCTTAGAACGGTTACATAGAAAAATATTCTCTGAGGATTTAGAGGTTATAATTTTCTGTTAGTAAGCTATCATGACTTTGATGAAAATATTTCTATTACAATTTGAAATCTCCTGATTCAGTGCAGAAATTAAAAGCTCTATGGATAAACGTTACTCTGATTTTTACCATCATCTACAGATCATTATGAATCAGCTTCATATTCAAAAATCAGCAAGAGAATTTTAGAATCTGGTGAAAAATGCTTTTTGAAGATATCTTTGTAACTAACATACTTGAAATGTATAAAAACACTAGTGTTGAAAACTGTAAAAGTGCTGCTAGCCATTAATTCTGATAGATAGTTATTTTTGCCGTATCAAGAGATGTATTGGAAAACTTTGTAATACAAGAGTTGAATTCCTAGAGTGTTAGATGCAGAGTGTTATGAAATTAATTGTAAACAGAGTGATCCTTTGATATATTATGATTGTAATTCTGAAATCTGAGTAAGGGGTTGGTGCTCCCTGAGATTGGTGTCTCTAAATGAGGGGTTGGTGCTCCTTGAGTTGGTGCTCAGAAATTTAGCCTATAAGGCATTGTTAATAGTGGTTTTTGAAGATTAAGCCAGTAAGGAAGTTTAGGAGTGGTTTTTCTACCCCAGGAGGGTTTTCCACTCGGTAAATCTTTTGGTATCTTTGTTCTTTTGTGTGCTCACTATTTTTTTGTGTTGTTGTTTCTGTTCACTGTGGGTTTATTACTGTTCTCAATTCTGTTTATGAATGATTACATTTAAATCATGAATGCATTAATCAAAGTAATATTAAGATCAAATCTAAGCTATGTTTTTGAATAAGTGAAATTTGGTCAAATCTTTTAAGACACTGATTCACCCCCCCTCTCAGTGTCAGTTTAACTCCAACACTTCCTCCATTTCTGCTTCCTCCTTCTACCAAGTCTTAGATGTATCCTATTGCAACCATGTTTCTTCATGTTCTTCTACCATTTCTTGCCCATTTTGACCATCTTCCTCACTGTTACGCTCCCCTTTTTCCTATAATTTCGTTGGGCCTGTTTTCTCCCTGCATTTTAGAGTTTTAGCACCATGAAGGTTTTTCTCTACTTCACCTTCATTAGCTCTCCATACACCAGCACCATTCAAGATGGGAATCTCAACATGACCCAACCCCCCAGCTGATTTAAACCCCTATTTGATGGGAAGATCAAAGTTTCCTTCCATCTGGGATTTTTTTATCCTACTCTTCCTTACTCCCACTCTATTTCTCTACTACATAATGCCTATGTGAGACATCCTACCACCAAGTTGCTAGTTTGGACCATTTGGGTTTTGCACATTGTGCTGTTATATATCCAGTTTGGAAACATCTCCTGCATTGAAATGGTACCCCTTCATAATCCAAGGGTTGTACCCAACATCCTTTGGAGGTTTTGATTGAGACCTCATCTGGAAGTGTATTTGATACTTTCATCTCCACCAAAATCCAAGCATAGGTAGAGTGCAAAAGATTTGAAGAAACCTCATCAACCATCAAAAAAACCCCTAAAGAATTTCCTATAGCCTCTAAGCAAGACTCAAACCAAAAATGGAGAGGTAAATTTGGGAGTCTTACCCATAGAGGAACTTGATCAAAAGTATTTGATGTAGGGTTGAAATATGGATGCCAAGGCTTCAAGGATAGAGAAAATTTCTCTTCCTAGCTCTAGAAGTAATCACACATAACTTTATTTCTATTAACCACAGTTTCAAAAATGACAATAAAAAAACCTCTGGCAACTAGGTAGATTTGGATACAACCATCTACAATAGGTTCCCAATGCTCATAAATCCATTTATGTAAATCACACAGACAGGCCAAAAAACCCCTGAATCATCCTATCAAACCTAAATGTGAAAACAATTCAACATTGTGCATTACCTGCTCCTCAAGCTCTTTCTGCAAGAAAACTGATGGTTTATTGGCCTTGACATCTTCATTTGTTCTTCTCATCACCTGGTGGAGAGGCTCTAGATGGGATTTCACACCCCCTACCCAACATCCCCCTGCATTCTTTCTGGAGCCCAGCTTGTCATTTCCTTCACCTCTCTCAAAGCTTTTCCTTGCTTGCTGTCCTGAGGTCTTCTACCTGGGACTCCTTCCCTCGCCCTTGTGGTTCACGCTGCCTCCATTGTGGCCTGAAGTCTACACAATTTTTTCTATTTGACCTTGCTCCACATTTTCTCCATTGTGAACATCGTTGATTTGAAGACCACCAAGCTTCCCTTGAGAAGCCTTCCCCACCAGGTTTGTTCAGGAAAAACCCTAGTCTCTGCTATCCATGGTAGTCAACTGTTGTCTTCCATCTAGTCTTTAGCCTTGCATTTATTACACCTAGGCGCATTTATGATAAGAGCCTCATGGATCAAAATTTTGTGATTCTAATCCCATGAGAACCAATGATGAAGCAAAAACATTCTGCCACCTCATTTCTCAAAAATCAATGATTTGGATGCCTACGTAGAGTGCAGATGTCTGCACGATGCACTGGCATCCTTGCAGTTTTATGAGTTTGAAATGAGGAATCTCAAAATATTGACTCATGACACTTGTCCCTACAATCATATTTCTAAGTGTAACAACTCCTCCTACCCTTGCAACAACAAAACTCCCTTTCTTGCTCTCATTTTGGGGGTTCTCTCACATTCTTGACTGCACTCCTTCAATCTCACTCTATTCTTTACCTCTCCTTGCAATATCTCTTCTACAAGTGAAGCTCTACCGAACTGAGGTCCCTCAAACAACCAAATTTCTCTTTCTAGTATTCAACGGTGTGTTCATGCGTTCAAGAGGGGGCTGAAGGTTTCAAGTGTGTGGCCGATTATAAGTTCATTCTTGGTTCTTTGTATTTTCTAGCATTTCCTTCTTTTTATTTATCTGTTCTATCAAATAGACATCGAGCCTGGGCATGTTAGTACCTGGCTTTAGCATTTGTATTTAAGGTTTTGGTTATCTCTTTTCCTTGGATTCCAGTGCGTCTTGTGGACTCCAACACATTGTGCTAGCATCTTGATACCATGTTGAAGTTCTCTAGCCAAGAGCTACTCCTTCTGGGGAAAAGATTTAGAAACCTTTCCCTCTTGAATTTTGAAGCAGTCTTCTTGAATAATTATTCCTAAGACAACTTTCTTTGTAATTTCTTCATTTAGTAATGCTTGAGGTAGTTAAGGGAAGTTTTCTCCCTAAGATTCTTTTGAGAATGAAGAGACTTGTGAGCAACGAATCTCCCTTTTCTTATATTTTGGTGAACCCTATGTGAACCATGTTGGATCCTTTTTTGTAATGTTTTAACATTTATGATAATTCCTTCTCTAAGGAATATTTTGATATGTTGGATGATGCTCTAGATGATTTCTTAGAAGCATCTTCCTCTACCTATAGATCTTTCGAACAAGCTTCTCCTTCACAAGTTGAAGAGTTGGTGAACATCGTTGTAGTCTTTGTGAAGCCTCCAAGGCCTAAGAGACTCACTGTTTACTTGAATCTAGCTAGCCCCACTCCTAAGAGGATTCATTCTATCTATGGGATTTCATACCATAGTGATTCCTCAAATTTATATACAAAGTTTGTGAGAGCCACAAAATCTACTTCTTATAATGTTGTTGGGCACACATACAACACAAGAAGGAATCTAAGCAAAACTTTAATCAACAATCTTCTATTCCTACACCTCAACCTACTCAAGTTCCTACTTCTTTTCCACCTTCTCAACCAAGTCTTCCTTTAGCACCCAAACCTATGACTAAAGCACCTAGAGACTATGATCAGGTCGAGTAACTTTGTGTTACTTCAACTAAGATCTCACTTTGGGATTTGTTGTAGACCACTCTAGTTTATCAGGGTATGCTTTAGGAATCCTTGCAAAAGATCCTCTTTCCTACCTCCATTAGGCCAATGGATGTTCATGTGTTGATGGCTCATATTCGAGCAGATTTTCCAAATATCACATTCTATCTGTAAGAACTTTCACCCCTTGATGTGCAAAAGAAAGTGGTCCACCCTTTAATGATCATAGTTAATGTTAATAGTATTGATATTATAGGTACCCTCATTGACACTAGTTTGGCTCTCAATGTTTATGGAATGGATTTATTACCTAAAATTAAATTTGATTCTTTCTCTTGAGCTGCTTCTTCTTTGTATATTCATGGATTTGATAACACTGGTTGATAAGCCCTAGGCACAATAATCTTGCCTTTGTGGCTAGGCCCCATTACCTTACCCACCTTAGTCTATGTGATGCCTAGCCCCTTACCTTACAATATTCTCCTGGGGAGATCCTGGATTCATGCTATGGGTGATGTGACTTCCACTCTACATTTTTCTCTAAAGTTTGTAGTAAACAATAAAGTGGTCATGGTCAAGGCTAACCTTGAATTTTTTCACCTTTGTGAGTTGGCAGTTGTTGGTCAGGCTTCAGTTTTTTCCACTCTTAATAATTGCATTCTGTCTCTACCCTCTGATGTGATGTCATGTTCCTCGACGGTACCATCTATGAAGATTGTCCCCAAAGCAAATGTCATTAAAGATGAGAAACCTAAAGTAGAAAGTCCTAAGTCTTCCCCATCTACTTCTTCTAAATTGAATGCATTTCTTGGTGATGATTGGGGATCCTTAGAGTTATTTGAATTCTTCAACGGAGAATACAAAGTGAATCTCATCCACCTCGATCTTCCAATAATTTCAAATACCTTTGCTAAGAAAATTGATCAACCACTTATCAAGGAAGAAAGTTGTGGTTCTACCCAGGGACCCAACTATTCCCTCAATAACAAGGATGATCAAAATTCTATTGGGGAGGTTGATGTTTGTGATTCTGATGAAACATATGGTTTTGGTCTTGTAGAAACATTTGACACTCATTGGTGGAATGACACTCTCTATGTGGAACCACCTCCTTCTAAGGCTTTGCAAACGTGTTATGGCCCTAGATACAAGCTTATTTCCTAGTATGGTTATGTGCATAAAGGTCTTGGGAATATTGAACAAGGAATTTAGGTCCCTATCCAATTTAAGCCTCGCAAGCATCATTTGGGTTTGGGATGCTCTATTGAACAATCTAGACAAAAACCATGGTGGAGTGTTAACATGATTTTGGTCAAACCTCTCAACTTAGTTCATCCTGAACTGATAGAGGAAAAAATAGAGCTTGATGAAATTCCTCTAGATGTCTTTTCCTCTGAAGAAGCACTAGAAGAATTCGTAGGTGCCTATTTTCACTTGCCTTCCTTTCACCATAAGCGATGATTCTTGTATCACTTGAATAATCAAGCATACTTTGGAGAATTTGTTTTGGATATGGATGAGGAGGCTCCTCTATCTAACGTTGAAGATGGTGTCTTGATACCTCATCCTGAAGAATGTATTCATTTCCTTAAAGGGGATACTATTGAAGTTTTCATGGACCCTAAATCCTCTAAAAAGGTGATTAAGATTAGACAATTCCTTTTATTGTGAAGAAACTAAGGAGCACTCTGACCTTTTACATTCTCATCTTGATATTTTTGATTGGTCATATGAGGACATGCTTGGTATTGATGAGTCTATAGTGGTTCACAATATTATCTTATGTGCCAATGCCAATCCTGTTAAGCAAAAAATCTAAAAGATCAATCCCAAGGTTTCTTTTTTAGTTAAGACTTAGATAGATAAGCTATTAAAAGTAGGCTTTACCCATCCAATCGACTATTCACCTTGGATTTCAAATATTGTTGACATTAGTAGACTTGGTGGTCATATTTACATATGCATCGACTTTCATGACCTCAATAAGGATTCTCTTAAGGATGATTTTATGTTTCCTAATATCAATATGATTGTAGACTCGGCTATAGGCCATGCCTTCTTATCCTTTATGGATGGCTTCTTAGGATGTAACTAGATTCGTATTAACCTGAAAGATCAATATAAGACAACCTTCACTACCCCTTGGGGTACTTTTTGTTATGTGGTCATGTTGTTTAGGTTAAAGAATGCAGGTGCAACTTACCAATGGGAAATGACCTTAATCTTTCATGACTCCATTCATAAAATCCTAGAAGACTACGTTGATGAAATCTTGGAAAAGTCCATAACTCGACAAGATCATGTGGAAAATCTTCATCTCATCTTTGAAAGGCTTTGACTCTGTAAGATTTGGCTCAATCCTCTTAAGTGTGTCTTTGGTTTGGATGTGGGAAAACTTTTTGGATTCATAGTTTCTCATCATGGAATCGAAGTTGACATGAACAAAATTGATGCAATTGTTACCATGCCTCCACCTAGGAACATTTCTGAATTGCAGAGTTTACAAGGGAAGATTTAGGAAATTTGTAGATTTATATCTCAATTGGCTGATAGTACCCTTCCCTTTACTCATTTATTATAAAATCAAATTCTCTTTATATGGGATGAGGAGTGCTAGAAATCTTTTGATTCAATAAAAACATATCTAGCCAATCCTCTCATATTAATGTCGACTATGCAGGATAGACCCTTTTTTCCTTACCTTTCTGCATCACCATACACTTTGGTAGCTTTGCTTGCTTAGTATGATGATGTTGAAAGAGAAAGAGAATTCTATTACATTAGTCATGTCCTCATTGATTATGATACTCGTTATTCCTCCATGGAGAAATAATGAATTGCTCTTGTCTTTGCAACACACAAGTTAAGACATTATCTTCTTCATGTTGAGACACATGTCATTGTGAAAAATGATCTTCTGAAGCATTTTTTTTCTAGTGGTAACCTTTCTAGAAGGTTAGCGAAGTGGGTAATGTTGATTTCTGAGTTCAACATAAAGTTTGTGACTCAAAAGTTGATAAAAGATCAAAAAAATTTCAATCAATTGGCAGACACTCCCTCGCCCTGCTCCTTTCTTGGTCTTGAATTGTTCCCTAATGAAGATATTTTCACAATTAGTCATGATCTTGTATGGGAGATGTATTTCAATGGATTGGGCTATTAGATTGGCTTTAGAGTGGCCATAGTTCTAATCTCGCATCAAGGCAAGTCAGTCCCTCTCTCCTTTCGACTAGAATTTACTTGCACCAATAACATCGTTGAGTATGAAGCCCTTATTACTAGCTTGCATGTCATGATCACATTAAACACAATGCATCTCTGTATACATGGTGACTCTGAGCTCATTGTGAATTAGGTTATAGGAGCTTATCAAGCTAAGCAAAGTAAGTTGTATCAATATCGAGACCTCTCTTTGGCCTTACTCAATTGATTCTCCTCTTGCACAATAGACAATGTCCTTAGGAGAGAAAACCAACATGTGGATTCCATGGTGAGTGTTTCCTCCCTGGTGCCTTCAGATAAGGATACAAAATAATACCACTTTGTGGTTCATAGTCTTTGTTCTCTTGCTGTTTTTGATCAACTTGAATCCAATGCTCTTGCGTGCTCTCTTTTAGACTCAGGATAATGGTACTCTAACATCTACAACTATCTAAAGAATGGAGATTTTCTCGATGATGCAATAAAGAACGATCACACATGAACATGAAAAATTACATTCCATCATGTTATCTTATTGGATGTTCTTTATCAAAAATATTATAATGATTTACTTCTTCAATGTAATAACCCAAACCATTAACCCAAAATTTACCACTATTTTTTTTGTTTCTTGATTATTATCTTATTATGTGTTTATTCAATTATATACTCAGGTACTTCTATCCATATAGGATAGGCATCCATCCATCTAGGATAGACATCCAACCATACGGGTTAGGAATTTTTCCATACGGGACAAGAACTCATCTATCCATCTAAGATAGGCATTTACCCAAATGGGGTAGGCATCTATCCATAAAGGATAGGACTGTGCTTTGGCCAAAGACTTAGACTCATCGGGACCATCCAGGTCCTAAGTCACTAACTAAAGACTACACTTCCCCTTGGAAGTGCATCGAGGTCGTTTTCCTTAGGAGTATGTAAGATTAATTATATAGCTTGAGTCTCACCTTAGAATTTGGCCTAAGGCCTCGAGGAGTCAAGTGAATCCATCCGGGATTCCTTTCGAGTATACAAAGAATGTATTTTATCTTATCTTTATGTTAAATATTCTTAACCCCCTTAATGATCAAGCAATTCTATTGAATTATTAAATTAAGTTTTAATTTATTATTAATCTAACTTTTCCTAGCCTCATCCCTGAATGCCTAAGGTACTGGAAGCATCCTTCATTTTAACCTGCTTCCAAATGGGATCCAGGCATAAAATATGTAGTTATGTTTTCTAAACTATGTTTGATGTGAATTTTTTTGTGGGTACGCAACCCTTTCTAGGGCCCCTTTTCCCTAGATAGTTCCTCTGTGACTACTACCCACGAAGGGGAGCAATGAAAATATAAGTAGATAGTCTCTGAAACTATTACTTGTTTCCTAAATATCTAAATCCTAGTTCCTAATAACGTCTCCCTTGAACTTGTTTGAGATATAATTACCTTTCAATTAACATATCTACATCAAAATAAATTCCATCAAATCCTACAATGGGGTTTTCTAGGTTTGAACTAGCGTATTTTTGTTTGTTTACAATTATTTTATTAGATTATCAATCCAAGAGAGATTACTTGTCTCTTGGATTTTAATACATCAGATGTTCCTTATTACTCCCCGGTGATTTAAAGGGACGATGCCACATATGTCATTGGTGTAGCTGTATTAGGCTATGGATGCAGTAGCTTAAGTGTGATGACATTACCCATAAACATGAGCCAGATGCACCATTCATACCGAACACTACTGGGTTTTTAGTTTCAACTCTTGATTAATGTTTACCTAACTAAGAAAGGAAATAGCAACTAATTACTTCTTGCAAGGTAATATGCTTTGAAAATGAGATAAACATTAATTTGTACTAACCATACCATGGCTAATACAAAATAAATTAAAGCAATATTGATTTAAAATAATGAAATTTGAGATACTAATCTACTTGTAATAATAAAAAAATCCTTCCCACTTTTGTTTCATACATACAAAAAAAGTGAATCTAATCTTAATAAAGAATACTAAGAATTATCACAATGTCAAACATTTAGTAATTATCCTTTTTAAAGAAAATTGGCTATCATTTAATTCATCAATCATTAACTACTTGAGAGAATATAATTAAATTAATTTTATTAATATTACTAATCTAATTTGCAAATAAATTAGTCCATTCTTAGATAACGAGTATATAATAACATTAATTGATAGTAAGTTTATTAAGTAAAACAAGAAAAACAAACAAGTTAAAGTAGGGCATTACAAATTAAAGAAAACTTTGATAAATATGTAAATTCTAATCCATTTTGTAAAATTAGATAATAACCATTTGAAAGATTGGAAAGTATTTTACTTTTTTACATTACCATTTTTACAATAAATTAAGACAATGAGTATATTAAAATTCATTATGCCAAAGTTAAATTAATATTAATTACATTGAAATAAAAGAGGGGTCAAAATTTATTCAAACAAGAAGAAGTACAAAGAACTTGCATCAAACAATCCTATCAAGATCCACTAAGTGGTCTAATTGTTGAGACAAACCTAGAGGTAATTGACCCTTATCTACAATATTCCAATGTTGCATGTGATCAAAAGCCCATTTGGCCAGACAATCCGCTACTTTGTTCCACTCCTTGGGGATATGAGTGAAATTAATAGATTCCAAAGAAGCACACAAATTAAGAATCTAGTTAACAACCAAAGCTAACTTTCAACTAACATCCTCAGAATTTTGTCGATTCAACAGATGCACCACCACCTGCGAATCAGATTCACAAATGAGCCTACTCCATCCAAGAGCACAAGCACACTCCAAAACATACAAAATAGCAATGGCCTCCATCAAATTGTTAGTATGATGACCTTTATAAATAAAAAACATAAACTGAACAATCCCCAAGCTATCTCTACCAACTCCACCAATACCCGTAGGACCTAGGTTTCCCCGAGAAGACCCATCCATGTTAATTTTTAGAATGCCCTGTGGAGGAGGACTCCACCTCCCCACCTTGTTTATCTTCCGAAGAGGGTGTCTACATCTATTTCTCATAAGCTGGCCTTGTGGAGGAGGAAAATGGAGATGGTTATAGCAAAGAACATCTCCAAGATCCACAGCCTCCAACAAGTCATATTTAGTTGAAACCATTTCTCTCAAAGAATGGAGAATTTTCCACCACAAGTGGTGAGCCCCCATCCACACATCTTGAAAGATCCAATGATTTCTCTTGAGCTAGATATGCCAAATAATAAAAGAAGGGCCAAGAGTCCAAGCAACATGAAGAAAAGAAGTCTTGACAAGAGCCTTTCCCCACTGAACAAAGAACTTAGCCAAAGAAGAGACATGCCAACAAGGTTGATTCCACACATCCCACCAAAAGTGCCAAATATTTCTAGTGAAGGAGCACTAGAAAAAGAGATGTGAGACAATGTCTTCATTGTTACGACAAAACACACATATTGAGGGGCCTTGAAAGCCACACTTACATAAGTTATCCCAGGTAAGACACCGATTGTGGACCACCACCCACATGAAGAAATTACACTTGGGCCATGAGAACTTGTACCAAACTTGTTTCCACCTAGGAACCTAAATGTCCCCCAAAGTCTGCCGCACCAACTTAACATATAACCTACAGAAACAAAGAACTTTCCAAACAAATCACTGCTTGCCCAAGCTAGAACATCATTCCCAACCAAGGTAGTGAATTCTTGAGCCTCCAGAATCTAAGTCAACTCCTACCTATCTTCCTTGAATCCTCTTGGAGGCCATTCAGAAGGATGTGTCCATCGAAAATGAACCGCCAACCCATAATTATGGGCAATATTATAATGGTCAATAGTGTCCCAACTAGTAGCAGTAAAGATATCACAAAGGGACTAAAGGTGGGGATGAGTAGAAAGGATAGAAGGATGACCATCCCAAGAATATTCTAGCCAAAAAAGAGCTTGAGATCCTGTATGAAAGATACAAAAGAGACCATCCTTTACCGACTAAGCCCCAAGTTTCAAAGTATTCTAGATCATAGAACCTCTTCCCACCAAAGGAAAGCAAGGAACATCACAAAAATTAACACCTTGAAGATACTTAAGGGTGAGAATACAAGCCCAAAGCTGGTTCTAACTAGTACACCAGCGCCAATATAACTTAGTAGTAAGAACTTTCCCATTTAAAATAGCAGAACGTAAGCCAAGGCTGCCTTCATTCTTAATTTTCCAGACAGTTTCCCACTTAACAAGGCTCCATTTAGCAATCGATAAATTCCCACTCCAAAGAAATTGACAAGAGGGGGCATTAAATTATTGAAGAAAATACATGGGAGCAGCCTGAACAAAACACCTATATATAGGAAGGGCTTGAATAACTGAATTTAAAAGAGTCAAACAAGCAACAATAGATAACTAACAGTGAGTCTAATGATTAACCTTCTAATGTAGCTTGTCAAGAAAAATCTTCCAAGAGGACTTGTGATGTCTACCAACAGTGAGAGGAATTCCCAAATAAACAAAGGGGAGAGACCCAATATGGAATCAAAGAATGTCAGCAATACGCCTTTGAATGGCCTGAGGGGTATTGAAGAAGAAAATGGAGGATTTATGCTCATTGAATTTCTATCCTGAAGCTACAAGGTAAACATCCAATGCATGCTGAAAAGATTCAGCTTCTCGAATACGACCCAATCCCATAAGAGCTGTGTCATCCACAAAAATGGAGATGTGAGAGTTGTGGCAAGACATTTCCCCATTGTCACCCATTAATCAAGCCCTGAGCAACATGATATTTTAGAATATGGCCTAGCCCCTCAGCCAAAATAATAAATAGGTAAGGGGAAAGAGGATCCCCTTGGTGAAGGCCTTTGGAAGCACCAAAAGGATTAGAAGGTTCTCCATTCACAATAAAAGAAAAAGAAGCAAAAGTAACACAACTCATAGTCCAACTCACCCATTATGTACTAAAACCAAAGGCTAAGAGAATTCTGTGAAGAAAATTCTATTTGACTCTATCGTAGGCCTTGGCCATGTCTAATTTAATGAACATAGATCTCTCCTTTGAAGTTTCCATAGAGTGAATAACCTCATAAGAAACCACCACCCCATCCAAAATTTGTTTACTAGCCACAAAAACTCCTTTTTCCTTAGATATCACCATATGAAGACAAGTTTTGAGCCTCTTTGCAATAAATTTAGTGATAATCTTATACACCACATTACAAAGAGCAATAGGCCAAAAAAATTCAAGTTTTTTTGCACCTTCCTTTTTAGGAATGAGAATCAAGAAGGTAGAATTCAATGCCCGAAGCATATACTTATTACATAGAGATTCTCTAATAACCTCCAATAGATACAGATTAATAATATCCCAAAACTCCTAAAAAAATTCAACAGGGAAGCCATCTGGGCCCGAAGCCTTACCTTTGTTCATCCCAAAAACAACCTCTTCTAACTCAGGTAGTAGAATAGGGAAAATGAGAGAATCATTCATCACATTGGTGGCAAGAGAGGGAAAGTAGGAAAGGATCAAATTCTCCTCTATAGTAGCAGGAGGGGAATCTTCAACAAAAATAGCAAAATAAAATTGATGAGCCTCGCGAGTCATAGCCGATAGAGAAGAGAGTTGAAGCCCTTCAAAGGTAACAAGAGAGGAGATATACCCCTTATTATGATGAGCCTAAATATAATGATGAAAGAAAGTAGTATTCCTATCCCCTTCTTGCAGCCAATCAATTTGAGCCTTTTGTTTCGAATAATTCTCTTCCCAAATTTCCCATTCCTCCACATCTTGCATGGCTTGGGATTCAACTTTCTAAGAGCATATGAAAATCCAAAATCTTGAATTTGGAAAGTAATCACCGCAAGATGGTCAAGAGCATTCCTCTTCCTAGATTGAAGGTTACCGAAACAAGATGCATTCCATCTCTTAAGGTGATATTTGGTATATTGAATTTTTTTCACAAAGACAAACATCACTGTACCATAAGCAGGGCTACCCTCTCTCCACCACTTAGCCACTAAATCATGTAGTGAAGAGTCCTGAAGCCACATAAGCTGAAATTTAAAAGGATGATTCTTAGGACCAGTAAAAGAAGAACCAGGCAATTTAATTGGCTAGTGATCAGAACCTTGCCAGTCAAGAATTTTAGAACTAGTAACCAAGCCATTGCCAACCCAAAAATAGGAGACAAGAAACCTATCTAGCTATTTAGATATTGCCTCCTATCCACTCAATATATTGTTACAAGTGAAGGTCCCATTAGAAGGCTTGACATCCACTAAAGCAAGAGAATCCACTTGAGCTTGAAAAAGATTAGAGGCTAGACCTAACCTAGGTAGCCCCCCTCTTTTCTCATCCAAACTCAATACGGAATTAAAAGATTCACCTAAAATCCAAGGAAGATAAGAGGCACATGACCAGACATATCTTATGTGAGCCCAAAGCTAGATTTTACCATGGATGTCAATTGGAGCATAAACATTAGTAATTAGAATGGTCTCACCAGAATCCAAAGAGGTAGCAACCATAGAAATAGAAGAATGACTCAAAATCCACCAAAGGGGAGCAATCTTGCATGGATCCCAAAAAAGTGCCAAACCTCTAGAATTACCTTTAGAACTAATGCACTGGCACTGACCAAAATACCAAATACGAGAAGCATAGTGAAGCATGTCATCAACAAAAACCTTAGTCTCCTGAACACAAAAGATGTCTGATGAATGAGCAGCAACAAAATCATGAATATCCTTTTGTCAAGGGATGCTATTTAACCCCCTAACATTCCAAGAAAGAAAAATCATTGAGAAGATTGGGAGAAGTGAACATCAATTGGCTTGACAACCCCAAATTCCACTAACAAATCCCTAGTAGATTTAATCTTCTCTTGATCCTTCTTATGACCACCTTTAGAAGAATTATCATATGATACTTTCTTATGAGGGAATTTCTGCAAACCCAACCCCAGTGATGAGCCTTGCCCCTTGCCAACCAACAACATCTCCTTAGACAAATTTGCTAGAACAATGTTGTCCTATAAGTCAATGGGAGTGTAGGGAACCCCCGACATAGGAATAATAGAAGAACCATCCAGTTGTGGACCAACATGTTGACTCTGAACAAGGAGCTTCTATGCTTGCACAATGTCCATACCTATTGTAATCACCCTGGAAGAAACATCAACTGGAATCCCTTCCTCTAAGGCCATAGTGTCTAAGACCTCAAAATGATTAAAGTTGTCATCTAGCTGCCTATCCTTAAAGGATCTCTTTTGGCCTCTCCCCTTAGCATGGGGTTTAATAGACATGAAACCATCCTTATCTGGGCCATTTTCCTACATAGGGACCTTACCCTTATCTCCTTTATCTTCCTTGGGAGCTAAAGGAGGAGGAGAGCCACCAACAAAGGTACTAGCATTCTTACTAACTCGAGGGCAGTGACATTGGAGATGACCTTACTCATGACATACCCAACAACGAAAAAGGGAGAGACTCGTAATCAAGCTACTGGATCCATGAAGTAGAGCCCAATTTTTTTTATAAAGAATATAGAAATGGATTATTTAAGTCAATCTCAACATAGATGTAGGAAAAATAAATTACCTTTTTATCCAGGGTTTGTTGAGAAATCGCAACAGGCTTACCATGCAAAGCAACGATCTGTTTCAAAATATCTTCATGACAAAACTCAAGAGGGAGCCTTGGAAAATGAACCCACACAGGAACCTTTGAAGGCATCTCTCCCACTGAATTAAACTCTACATGCTAGGGTTTGAGAAACAATCCCACATGGTTATAAAAATATGGGCCTCCCTCAAAAACCCAATTCTTGTCTACCATATTTGTAAAGACAACCAAGAAATAACTGTTCACGACTAGCATGATCTCCCAATCACCTTCAATCTACCATGTGTGACGAATCCATGCCTCTAGCTCTGATAAAGAAATGTGGATTTTGAGGAATTTATAGATCAATGCATGCCGACTCCAATAATCAACATCCTCCATAACTGATTCAGGAGGAATTACTAGGACCAGACGATCATGGCTGTGTGGAAGACATCCATTCACCTTTCTTAATTTAGAGCTCCCCCTTTATAAAATGAATCAGACTATTGTGCATGCATTCTAGAAGAAGACCCAAGAAGTGGCTTGGAGCCTGCAACCACCAAGCAATTAGAAACCCGAGGCTCCCCCATTAAGAACAAAAACCACAACAAAAACCCCCAACACCAAAAATAGACCCCAAAACTTAACACCAAACACACCTCCAATGCAGACCCCCAACAACAAACCTTGAACATAGAAGAATGAAGAAACGATAAACACAGGAGACAACAAACATAGGAGATGACACCCACAACACTGAAAAAAGTAGATAGAGGCTAGGGTACGACGACCCTAGCCTGACGCAGCACTCAATGCAACACTCAATGCAACACTCATCCTCCTGTCAAAAAATTAATATTAATTACATGAAAAATAAAATATAAAAACAAATTACTTTAGTAACTAATGAAAAGTATCAATTCTTTTACAAATAGATCTAGAGTAATATTTCTAAAAAAAATCATAATTCTTAAAGTAATATTTAAAATAAAATAAAATCATATACTAAATTTGGATGTAAACAATGAATTTTAAAATAAATATGATTTTTTGCTAAATAATGAATTCTAAAATAAATCCGATTTTGTGTTTTATTGTTTAAATTCTCATTTTATATGATTTACTTATCAAACCATTAATTTATTTCTATATATACATCCATTTTTTGATTTTATTGTCTCAATTATAAAAATAACTCATAAAAGAATTGAGATCAAATTTATTCACTTATTATTACTTAATTAAAAATTAACTATTTCCCTCTTTTATATATAAATTTGATAAATGATCTCTTTAATTAATTAACTATTTTAATATTCAAAATAAAAACAAGAGCTGTAGGCAGCGAAGTTCTTTCCAAAAAGTTATAAAATGGTTATGTTTTAAAAATTTAGAAATGAAATTATTGATGAAAAAAAAGTTATAAATATTTATGTTTTAAAAATTTAGAAATGAAATTATTGTTGAGGTGGGATTGTTGTGTAACAAGAACAAATGATTAAGCTAAGGATTGTATTTGTTGTCATAACTTTAGTTCTAGAGAATTCTTAATTACCAATTCTTATTTGTGCATTTGGATATGAATCCAATTGAATGCCTTTTCATATCGTTATGGAAAATTTTATTATTGCAACCCTAACTCTAACACTAATTAAACCCTGACCCTAACCTGATTGAACTCGTATTATAAACCTAACTCTAACCCTAATTGAACTGGAATCATAACCCTAGGTATCGTTGAAACCTAACCCTAATTGTATCAAAACCCTAGAGAACTCTAATTGAACCCTAACCCTAAAATAAACAATAACCCTTACCTTAATTGAACCCTAACTCCAATCCAAGCCCTAATTTAATACTAATATTAACCCTAACTATTACCAAATTTTCACCTACATGCTCAATCAGGATGAGCTACCTATGTTTCAAAATGAATGGTACATTTTAAACCTTCTATGTTACATTCAATTATACAAATGAAACAACTTTACAAGATTACAAGAAAAAGTATTACATTTATACCACTGAAAGAGACATAAAAGATTTTACAATCTTTTTTGAAAATGTAATCTTTATTGAATGTAATTAGGCACACATGTCTCACACAATGAAGCCCTGAGATTGACTTACTCATTTGATACAAATAGAAATCAAAATATGCATAAATGATTAAATGCTGGAAGAAACTAAACATGTTAAAAAGTAACCAGTCATTGCCTGAATGTTTGACACTGCAACTGGATCTGCTCCCTTTTTCTTTGCCTTTCTCCTTGTTAGTTCCTTGGTCTCTAAGTGCCTGGTGTCAGGTTGCCTGCATTGAGTAAAGAGATGGATTAGAACAATAAGTTCTAAGCAATGAAGGTTTACGTTCTGAACATGCACATTTCCCCATTCATACATATATTGATTCCCACGTGCATCAAATGTAAATCTGTATCATAGGTTTCCATGAAGGCCAAAATAGAGGAACATTACACACACTTATGAAGAATATTTTATTTCTAACTTGTTTGTTCTATGTGCAACTACAGGTGCAATTATTTTCAAATCAAATGAGTGGAGATAAATGTGGCTCCCACGAGGGTTGAGCTCAGCTCATTATATATGCACAGCTTTTAGTTGTATTTCAGTGCATTTAATGCAGATTCAATAACAATGTTTGCTGATTCAAACAATGAGTATTCAAATGTAAATGAAGCTAAGGTACAAGTGCAGATCATAGAGAAAGATATGTAGTAAGCTTACAAATAAACATCTTGTTCTTTTTGTACCTATTTATCATGAAATGAGTTGCAATTATCTCTTTTAGGAAAGAGTCAAATACTTTCCTTCAAATAAGTAATTATACATAAGAATCATAGGGAAAATGTGATAGTTATGAAGGGGCAGACTTCACCAAATCTACATTGGATAGGGTATATTGATGAACTAGTGCAATCACATGAACAAAACTATTCATGAATTTTTTACTTCCTAGTGTCAATGATGCACACTGAAGGAATTGCTTCCAGATATATATATATATATATATATATATATATATATATATATATATATATATATATATATATATATATATATATATATATATATATATATATATATATATATATATATATATATATATATATAATGGGCACTCATGTGCAAAGAGTCAACTATGTTTCTTTACCAGTAGTAGCATGTTCTTTTTATTTATTAAAAGAATATGGCAATTAACAAGTTTATTCTGAGTTACATGGCATTCATGAAGAAATAGAGAAGATTGCATGAATGTATATGACTTTAACCAAAATAACTCTCATTTCTAAGATATTGATCATTTTCATAATAAAGATGAAGGGAGAATCCATCCAAAGCAAAGAAAATACACATATGTTTCATAACCCTATTTAGCTATGAAGTATCATGTGATAGTAAAGCCCAAGAGAGGTATAAGAATGTGAAGGAGCACGACTTATAAAGGCACCAAAATTTTGGCTCAGGATTATGAAGCTCATAGCCTGGATTCATTTCTATAATTCAATGGGAATGGTTGTGGCTCTTAAAAAGAAACTATGAAGGTCATCATGAATCAAATGAAATCTATAGAAAAAGGTAAAAGTTTCCTATGCCACACAAAAAAAAAACCCTCGAATACTTATGTATAAAAAATGAAGAGGATGCGGTATTTTTGAGTTTTACTCAGAAGAAGACAAGATGATATGCAAAGGGGATTTCATTTTCTATATTATAAACTGAAAGTGAAATGCAAATAAGAACAACAGTACATATGCAGTGCATAATGAACAACTTAAACTAGAATCACAAACATCTTTGGCCTTGGAGAAATGCATTTGAAGGTCACGACTACAGTCTCAAAGCTCCATAATGGCAGACTCAAAAAATAGAATAAAATAACATACAGGAAATCAAAAATCTCTAATGGCGGCCAGAAGGAAATGAATAAGCAACAAAGAGATGCAATGATGTAATTTCCTCTTCTAAGGTGTGCACATTTCACATTTTCAAAGTTTTTTCTTAAAAAGAAAATCTTCATCATTTCTTAAATGGTTAAAGAAACAAAGAAGTGCAAGTTTCAGGTGAATGTGCAAGAAACACAGAATAATGAAACTCACTGTGATCAGCGCAACAAATAATTCCAGAATACCCTTCAGGAAGCCCTCATTTCCAACAATATTTGAGCCTGATCTATGTTCATTCATGGCGATGCCCTTTAAGTTGTGTTTTTCATAATACCAAAATGGAAATGAAGATGTGTTGTGTTTTGACCATTAGGGTTTTCAAACCCTAATATGCTGATGAAAGTTTAGACATTCTTTTTGTCTAACTTTTAAATTATATGCCATGCCAACTAATACCCCTTCATCCATGCTATCGGCCTAGGGGCCCCTTTTTTATGGACTTTATTACCTTATACATTTTTTGCAATTCAAATGTAATACATTCGACTTAGTAATTCCATTATAAATTACTTTGTCGAATGTAATCCTTATGCTAAGCTAGTCTGTACGTTGAAAAAACTTAGTAGCTTTATGCTTAGTAAAAGCATATAAGATAATAAAGTAAAAAAGGCCATAAAGGAGGGATAGATTTGAATTTATTACCATGGAGAGAATGAAGGGAAGTTGATTTTAGTTAGAAGACATAAGGAGAATATATAGGAGGATTTGTTTGCTTTGGAGACAAATTTGGAGCTTTTGAAGGGTGTTTTGAAGAACCATTATGTAAGACTTGGTCAAATTGGCCTTTTCAATCCTTTATGAGCTCTTTTAGAGAAGATTTACATGCTAGATTTTAGGGTTTGTGAAGGCTTACGAAATTGAGGTTTCTAGAACCTTATTTGGTGGAACAAGTTAGAGCTTAGCTACTTAGTCATTTTGACTCATTTTTGGGAGTAGGAGTTGATAATAGTGCAGTTTCTACACTTAGTGACTTTGGAAGTCCTTTGGCAATTTTTGCAAACTTCTGTAACTCAATACTTTGGCTCGTACGACAGTATACATCATGGATAGACAATAAAGATGAGCTTTCACTTTCTCAATTCCTCTATTTCACTGTGTGCATGTGTTCGATTATTGGAATTACTTGTGAATGTTCTTTAATTCCCTATATTTTTTGTATCAACTTAGCACCCTTTTTGTAGAGATTTATGTGTATATTGTAGGTCATAAGCTATATTAAGAATTTGTGGATACTTTTAGTTGTGAGAGCCATTTTTTCCTTCTAAGGGTTCAACATCTTTTAAATCTCCTTATGAAACAATTATGCAAGAAGCATATAGTGGTTGAGTAGTGTGAGTTTAGATTTATCAGTTAATTAACTTGTGTTTGAAAGCTGTTTACAGGTTAGCTTAGTAATTAGGTGCATCACCATAAAGATAAGTTATTTTGATTTACGTAATCTCCTATCCCTTTTCCTCAAAAGATTAGTTTTAGATGTCATTTTCATAAAGAGCCAACTTCTTCTAGAGGTACTTTTTCTGTCATAAGGTCACTCACAGCCTTAGGAAAGAGTTTCCCATGTTACTCATGATTAGATGTGTCAAATCTCAGCTTGGGTGCAGATTATAGAGTTAACACTAGCCTTAATTAAACCCTTATTGAATTGCAACCCTAATTGATCCCTAACCCAAATTGAATACTGATTGAACCCTAACCCTAAGTGAATAGAAACCTTAATTAAACTCTAACCATAACCTTAATTAAAATCCAACCATACTCCTATTTGAATTTTGGCCCTAATCATAACCATAATTCAACCCTAACCTTAATTGAACCCTAACCCTAAACATGAGTTCAATTAAGTTTAAGGTTCAAATAGGGTTAGACTTTAATTAAAATTAGGTATAGGATTGAATTAGGATTAGGGTTGGGGTTGGGGGTAAAGATTAAGGTTCTATGATAAAGCTTGGGGTTAGTGTTAGGGTTCAATTGAGGCAAGAGTTAGTATTAGGGTTAGGGTTATGGTTCAATCAGGGTTTCATTAATGTTAGTTATAGAATCATAGTTATGTTTAGGGTTGGATATAAAATTAGAGTTAGGTTTGAAGTTAATTAGTGTTAGTTTTAGAGTTGGGGTTATTGTTAGACTTATAATTAGTGTTAATATTGGGATTAGATTCTATCACTTTAATAAAAATAATCTTCTATAAATTCATTCATTTTTTTTTGAAATTATATAATTTAAAATATCTTCAAATTTACCTATATTGATATATGAGAGATATAAATCTAAACTCTATACCATTTATAGTTAAATTTAAATTATATTTTATTAAATTGTTAAAAAAATTAAGTTGCTTATAAATAATTTTATGTGTTCTTATAATTAACTTGACATTGTGTATAAAAGGTTTAAGTTATTAATGTTATAATATACAAAATAAATTTGTTTTCAATGTTTATTTGTTAGTTTCAAAAGGTTCAGTTAGGGTTAGAATTTAATTAAAATTAGGTATAGGGTTGAATTTGGATTGGGGTTGGGGCAAATATTAAGGTTCTATAATAAAGCTTGGGGTTAGTGGTATGGTTCAATTGGGGCAGGGCTTAGTATTAGGGTTAGGGTTATGTTTCAATTACGGTTTTATTAATGTTAGTTTTAGAATCATAGTTATGTTTAGGGTTGGATATAAAATTAAATTTTGGTTTGAAGTTAATTAATGTAAGAATTGGCTATGAAGGTAGCCACCCAAGATCTAGAGGCCTAATAGAAAGCACAAAAGAGAGAGATAGAATATGACAAGAATAAACTTTATTCAATGTCAATAATATGAGATGATGGAATTGATACAAATCAATGTACATAGGAGACCCCTTGGTTATATAGCCAAGGTGAGAACATAGGAGGGCATAAGATTATGACAAGTGTCGTAATCTTATGACATGTGACAATTAGGAAAATTTATCACTCCACCTAAAGTGGGAAAGGATAATGTGATAATCTCCACAAAAGGTGGATCACCCACAAAAGGTGGAGAGATAATCACATGATGTGTCCACAAAAGGTAGAAGTGATGTGGTAATGACATGTCAAGTCCACCAAAAGTGGAAAATCTCCTACAACCTCCTATGTGGTCCCTAAGTAAACTTAACTAAGGTGTAATCATGACCTAGAACAAGGTACAAGACATTTAATTACACCAACACCCCCCCTTAAGTGCAACTTAGGGAGAATGAAAACAAATGCAAACAATGCAAGATGGGTCCCGGCTACTAGGCCATGTTAGGTACCCATGTACAAATGCAATGAAATCTCTCACAAGTGGAGTAAAGATAGAAAAACCCAGTGGGAAAAAACTACCCCCGAAAAGAGAGATGAAATACAAAAGTCTATGAACATGGCAGGAGAAGGAAAAAACCCCATTTGAGGAAAAAGTCCCCCCCATACAAGAGAAGAGAGACAAGGTAGCCCCCCCTCAATGTACAATGATCACCCATGGAAGATGCTCGAGAAGGAATGAAGAAGCTGCTCCAAAATTGTCGAACAACGTTCCTCCCCTTGGGAAGAAACAATACCAAAGGTGCATGAATGAAGTCTCCCCAATCCACAAGTGAAGAAGGAAGAACCCTCAAAATGGAAGAAGTCTCTGAAATCTGCTCAAATGTCCCTGTGTTGATGCTGAAAGATGCCTTTCCCAAACCATGTGAAGCTATAATGTAGTCACCTCTTGGAATCTGTGAGAAACCCTTTGCAACAACACTCTGATCCGCTAAAAAAGACAATTCAAGATCTAGCAAGGATGTAGGTAGAACATACTCCAAAGACGATGTCTCCTCAAGAGAGAAAGTGGCCTCCTCCAACTGCTGTAAAGATGAATCCACAATCACATCAACCTCGAAAGATTGATCATGTAGAGAAGGGTCAGAGTGTTCCCTCGCAACAACTGAAGAAGAATCACCTTCATCAAAGAGAAGATGTAAGTAATCAAATGTGTCTCCCAAGTCTGCAATGTAGGATTCCACAAACAAACCGCCAATGTCTGTCAAGTAGTCATCCCATGAAGCTGATGTTGGAAGACAAGGTATACACTATTGTACTGAATCACAAGGCACTGAAACTGTTAGAACACAAGTATCATCAGGTACATTAGTCAATGTAGGAGATGGAGTATCAACAATAGGTTCAAGAACCTCAGGAGTAGAAAGCACTCCAAGATTCAAGTAACCATACTCGATCTCCTCAAGTGTGTCCACACTAGGGTGAATTGAATCATCAATAGGAGCAAAATATGAGAAGGTGTAGAACTGAGAACGATGATCAACCTCCCCAACTGCAACAAGAGCCCTGCTATGCAAATCCTGAACAATGACAGAATCTGGTGTGAACTCTACAGTCTTTCCTGTACCACTATGTGTAATCTGATAGATGGAAAGGATGTTCCTTGACAAAGTAGGCACACATAGAACATCATTAAATGCTCCACCTTCAATATCAATAGACCCCTTCCCACAAACTACCAAAGAAGTGTTGTTGGCCATCAAAATGGGTGGTGATGAACAAGAATCAAATGAAGAGTACATATCCTTGGACGAAGTCATATGATGCGAAGCTCCTGAATCAAGGATCCATTGATCTGTATTGGAATATGCAACTACAAGAAATGCTTTCCCCTTATGTTTCTCATGTTGAGATGATGTAGAAGAAGGAGAAGAGCTTAATGTTGTTGCCATGAGAGTTGTTCCTTTTCCCTTAGAAGAAGAGGAAGGAGATGAGTCCTCTTGATATACAACTGGCAAGTTGATGTTGTTCTTCTTAAGGATGTTTTTCAACTCATCAATTTGCTTAACATAACAACGATGCTCCTCATGACCAAACTTTTTGCAATATGCACATGTTGGTTGCTCCCTCTTGCTTGAATTATTGTACTTCTTTGAAGAAGATGAAGTTGAGCTTTGTTGTGGAGGAGTTGATTGTTGGTTCTCTCCTTGTGAAGATTGCTTCTGCTTCTTATTGGAACCCTTTCCTTGAGTCCCTTGATTCCCTTGATTAGCCACCAAAGCCTTGGACTTTGAAGACTTGAGAATCCCCATGCTTATTAACTTTGCTTGCTCTAACATCAACATTTCTATGAATGCATCAAATGATGGCATGGTGAAAGAACTACCAACTGTCAAGCGATGGGTTTGGAAGCTAGAAACAAATGCTACATATTCTGATGGAAGCTTTCCCAACAAATTGTAGACCAACTATGCATCCTTCTTATCAATGCCACAATCCTTAAGTTGTGCTCTTAGCTCATTTTCCTTAGTGACATAGTCTTGGATTGTATCAAAATTCTTGGGATCTAACATTGTGAGATCATTGTCAAGCCGATAACCTCTAATCTCATCAACTTGGCCATACAATTGACCAAACTTGTCCCAAGCTTCTTTAATTGTTTTACACTTATCAATTTGAAAGATTAGATATTTTGATACATATTTCCTTAAAGTTCCAAGAGCCATAGTATTTTTAGTGAGCCAATCCAAATGAGCAACAGGATTAGCTTGAGGATCAGATGGTGCAACAATAGTTCCATCAATATAATGAGTTAATCCTTTTTCCATTAACTTACTCCAATCATCAATTTTCCAAGAAGCATAGTTATGTGGAGTTAACAAGGGAAACTTAGGAGAACCCATAGCAGAAAAATGAAAGAGAACAAGATAGAGAGAGAGATGCACAATCACTCAACACACCCCCCAAAATTCACTCAATCAAAGAACCCCCCCCCAAAAAAAGATGATTTGGCACTTTATAATTAGTGTGTGTACAATGGCCACTTCCAAGCCAAGCAAAGTGGGCTTCTAATTTTCAATGTTTTACAACAGCCTTGAGTAGGATACAACAGCCTCAAATGATTGATACAAAAGACCAAATTGAGATCTTATCTTTACAAATGCCAAAATAGGCCAAAAATGACCCAAGTGCTGAAAGTAAAATTTCTTATCACAATTACTACAAAATGATAGCACTAATGTGAAGTTTAGAAAAAATCATGCACTTTCAAAAAAAATGGCACCTGAAAAGGAGTTCGTATGAGCCTGAACGAAGCCCCGAAAGTTGCAAAAATGGTGACAATCGAGCAACACCTGAGAAAAATTATTTTTTTTGGAAAATACGTGCACCAAAATCAGAAAATAACTTCACCACTATGATGTGCATGAAAAATTAGCCTAAATAAAAAAAATTGAACCAAAAAAGGCCTCAAAATGACCAAGATATGAGCCTTTGAAGATGAACTGCAAAATCAAAAACTCAATCCGTGAGGGGGTCTAAAATTTTCAAAAGATGCTGACACAAGACTGACGTCAGCAGTTTACGACATTAAATTTGACGGTCGTATGCCCGTCGTGCGCAACAATGAGTAAAATTTGATGCTCGTTTGACCGTCACAGTGGACATTGAGCCTCGTGCCAGAATATTCTTTTGCCAGGATTTTCCGTCGGAATATTCTTCCAGGAAATTGGAATCTTTTGGCCAGAATATTCTTAGGGGAATATGCTGCCACTAGAGGAGTTTTGTCGGCCGCCTGCCGGTAGTTGAGTGGCGGTGTGGGGGCTACGACTAGCCGTTGGCCTCCTGCCACGTGGTGACGATGGGGCCCACGGTGGGTACACAGGTACATGAGAATTGCAGGTCTGCAGGTACTCAAAGTACCTTTTTTTTATTTTTTTATTTATAAAAAAACTTTACAATAAGAAAAAAAGCTGCAAAAATGAATTTTGGAATTTTTTTTTTATGATTTTTATTTTTTGAAAAAAAATTTGCAGAAAAAAAAATTAAAAAAAAAATATATATATATTTTTAAAAATAATTTCGTACCAGACTGTGCAGGTTGGCCGTATGGTCGGACTACTAATTTTTTTTGCCTCGACGGACAACTTGCTCCGATTTGGATGAATTGATAGTCTATCTTAGGGTTTTTGGCCCTTATGAGCTCGATGGCGAGGTCCTTTTCAACTGGAAATGCTCCAAAGTGGTAGCTACCTCTTGGATTTGGTAACCACCTCCAATCTTCAACCTTTTGCAGATTTGGCCTCCAATGTCCAACTAAGATGAAACAAAAGGCAAATCTGACTATCTTGGACACTCCGGATACAATGGTGAGCTCAGATCTGATGCAACAAGCTCCCAAAATGCACCTGCAACACAAGGCTAAAAATGGAACCCTCCAAGAATCTCTCTAAAATACTAACTAAAGGCACTCTAAAAGCTCTGATACCATGTAAGAATTGGCTATGAAGGTAGCCACCCAAGATCTAGAGGCCTAATAGAAAGCACAAAAGAGAGAGATAGAATATGATAAGAATAAACTGTATTCAGTGTCAATAATATGAGATGATGAAATTGATACAAATCAATGTACATAGGAGACCCCTTGGTTATATAGCCAAGGTGAGAACATAGGAGGGCATAAGATTATGAAAAGTGTCATAATCTTATGACATGTGACAAATAGGAAAAGTTATCACTCCACCTAAAGTGGGAAAGGATAATGTGATAATCTCCACAAAAGGTGGATCACCCACAAAAGGTGGAGAGATAGTCACATGATGTGTCCACAAAAGGTGGAAGTGATGTGGTAATGACATGTCAAGTCCACCAAAAGTGGAAAATCTCCTACAACCTCCTATGTGGTCCCTAAGTAAACTTAACTAAGGTGTAATCATGACTTAGGACAAGGTACAAGACATTTAATTACACCAACAATTAATGTTAGTTTTAGGGTTGGGGTTATGGTTAGACTTATAATTAGTGTTAGTATTGGGGTTAGATTCTATCACTTTAATAAAAATAATCTTCTATAAATTCATTCATTTTGTTTTGAAATTATGTAATTTAAAATATTTTTAGATTTACCTATGCTGATATATGAGAGATATAACAAATCTAAACTCTATTGTATGTTGTTAAAAAATTTAAGTTGCTTATAAATAATTTTATGTATTTTTATAATTAACTTGTGTATAAAAATGTTTAAGTTATGAATGTTATAATATAAAAAATAAATTTGTTTTCAATGTTTATTTGTTAGTTTAAAAGATGTGCTGGAATAATGTTGCAATCACTAATGATTAAATTTTTCTTGATGGTTAAAATAGATTGGTAAGTAAATTTCGAGCTATAATAAGTAAATTTATCATTGATTTTTTCTTCATAAGTAAAACAATATTTCATAAATTTATCTATAATTCTTGTTAAATTTTTCTTATTTATATTAAATTATATTTTATTAAATTGTTAAAAAATTTAAGTTGTTTATGTGTTTTTATAATTAACTTGATATTGTGTATAAAAGGTTTAAGTTATGAATGTTATAATATAAAAAAAATAAATTTGTTTTCAATGTTTATTTGTTAGTTTGATGTGCAAATAATGCTACATACTAGTGATTAAATTTTTCTTGATTTGTTAAGTGATATTGTGCAATTATTATATGTTAATTTAATGTTATGAATGATATATAACATAAAGAAAAATATTTCTAATAAAATTTATAACTATTAAAAATGATTACAACAATAAATTATAAATTCTCAAATCAAATTGAATTATATATATATATATATATAATCATAATAAAATATTTTGAACTAATATTTTAGTAATGTTTTATTTTTATTTTTGAACTTTTAAAATTTTATATCTATGATATGGATGATAATAAAAATAAATAAATGGTGTTCATTAATAAATTATAATTGAATTATATTTTAGAATAAAATACTTTGAACTAATATTTTACTCATAAAATTGTTTTATTTTTATTTTTCAAATATTAAATTTAATAATTATAATATAGATGCAAAACAAATTAAAACAAGAGCTGCAGGCAACAAAGTTCCTGCCAAATAGTAATAGAATTGTTATGTTTTAATTAGTTGTGTTTGATAAATTTTAGCAATGCCACAAATGATAAGTACCTGCTTGGTGGAAGGCACATCAACTTGGTGACAAATCCTGTGATAGAATTAGACCTAATGGCAGGGGACAAAGCACTTTACAATCTTGATTTTAAGATTCAAATAACTAATGAACATAGAACATAAGTACGTACAAACCAAGAAACAATATAGCCCCATGTTCAGTACAAAAACACAAACAGGAATAGCTCAGATATTCAAAAAATAAATTTCAATGGAGGGGAACAAGGGTAGAGAGAGCTAGAGTTCTAAACAAGGAACCTCAACTCTAGTTCGAACTTAACACACAAGCCAATTGGAAAACAATTTTGAGTTGTGCCCAATCAAAGCTCACAAAGATCCACAATGTTGCTACTATACCATTGTATGCTAAATTATATCATGATCTATTTTATGGACTAAAAAATCAAATAACCAAAGCCCAATAGGGTAAAGTAGTTACAAAGATTTTATCACATTGCAATAAATACATGTCCCCTAAAAGACATTAAAGATATAAAAGTTACTAAGTACACCATCTATAAGTTCTTAGGCCAATTGCCCTGAGTTGGAGTTGTAAGGCTTATCATGTCCATTAGATCTCAGTATCTTTATTATTTAATTTTTACCAAGTAGATTTTATGGGTTGAGGCATTCCATTCTCAATAATATTAGGACTAAGTGTGTTGTACATCTTGCAAGTCTTAGTTATAATGTTGGAATATTATTGTAATGTTGGAACACTAGTTAAACATGGTAACATTCTAATGTTGTTTGCAAATGGTCCCCTTCAAGACTCAAAAATTATTGAATTTAAGAGTATTGAAAAGGATGAGTCCATCTTGGAGAAGCTAGAGTGAATGTTGAGCTTCTCCTGCAAAGTTTGACGTTTGGATTTGCAAGATGAGTACAATTCATGTGTAACTTTTGCTTTAAAGTTGAGCAATGAACATGTGTCAATTGGACCCATCAATGGGTTTGAATACCACTTGGTAGTTTTCCTAGAGCCAAAATTCTATGAATAAAACACTAGGGTGAATAATCTTATATATAAAGGCTTGGAGAGTGTTTAGGTGTTGATTACTTTCTCCAAGGGTAAAGAGTTTGCTGCAACATTAGATTGTCGAGTCTTTTCCTTGCATTTGATATTTATTTTGTACAACATATGCATATGTATGGAATGCTTGCTATTTTTATTTTCTTAAAGTACATTTTGGGATAATGGGTGTAAATGTTTTGAATAGTTTTAAAATTGTTACAATATTCAACATGGTAAAGAATATTCTATTACTTCTAAAGTAAATTAAATATTTATCTTTTGCAATGTTAAAGTACATTTTTTCTAAAGAAAAGTATTTTAGTAATATATATATATCTTAGATAAATCTATGTTAAAGTATCGAAGAAATAAATATAGTAAAAAAATAGATCATACATTTTATTTATATTTTATTATTTTAAATTAAAAAAACTATTTATTTACTTTAAATTTTATATAGATATCTTACATATCTTAAATATCTATCTATAAAGACATAAATAGATTATACTATTTATTTATTTTTAAATGAAGATAAATTGTTTATTTATTTTATATTTAGTATATATCTATCTAAAATATATCAATATATCAATTTGGAGGTGCTTGTATTAATTAGGTCATTATTTCTACTTTTATAAATGAAATAAATATTAAATATTAATGTCTATGTATAGACAAGTTAATAAATGGGAAAATAACATATAGTTATTTATTCACTTAATAGTAAACTATTTTTTAACTTTATAAAATTATGGATATAAATTTTTCTTTTAATAACATAAGATAGGTAGATGTATTTAATGAAAATTAGTTATTAATATTTATAGACTAGTATACCTATAAATTTAATTTCTACAACCATATTAACTACCAACTTATAATCTTGTCGGTAGTGGCATGGTGTGATGGTTTATAGGTGGCATTGTTGTTCTTGCCACCAAGGTTCAAACCCCGTTGGGGTGGTATTGTTGAATGGTAGTATTCTGGGTCAAAAGCGTTTACCCCTTAAATAATAAACTACCAACTTATAAATTTTATTTTTACTTTTATTAATGAAATAAATTGTGTATCAAATTTATATTTATTATAGATTTATTAGATGCAAAGATATCATTTTAAAGGTGGCATAAGTTAGATAGATGTATTTAAATATTAAATATTAATATCTATGTATAGAAAAGTGAATAAATGGGAGAACAACATAGAGTTATTTATTCACTTAAGAGTAAACTATTTTTTTACTATATAAAAACATGGACATAAATTTTGATTTTAATCATGTAAGATAGGTACATGCATTTAATAAAAAATATTTTTTAATATTTATAAACTAATCTACCTATTATTAGAAAAATTAATGTAAAAGATGTCTAAGACACCAATTTTATTTAAATAATAACTTTAATAAACAAGTAAATAATTTTTTTTGATTATGGTCATTGGCAGAAAATTTTGTGAAATGGAAGTAATTGAAGCACATTAAATGCTTATATAGGGTGAAATTTGTCTACCAATTAGATTGAAGAGAATCGAATTTTGAAATATGTTTTGCTATATAATTGGCATGTATACATTGATAATAGATAAAAAAAATCAAATAGAAAAAATGCTTGAGCTCTCATTGGTTAAAAAGAGAATTATTAATAACTAGTTAAGATCTGGCTGTGCCTATAGTTCCCTCGCATAACTAAAAAATCATTAACAAAGTAAATCAATATTTCATTTCAATGTAAAGCAATCATAAATTATCTTTAAAAGATTATTATAATCAATGGTTGAGGTGACTATATAAATTAAATGAAAAAGGTTTTGAATATTTTTTATTATCCACCATTCCATAATAATCGTTAATGGAAGTAATGGAAGTGCCAAAATCCCTTAGTGAAAACTGTGTACCAATTAGATTCAAGAGAATTGATTTTTGAAATACATTTTGTTATATAATTCACATCTATACATTGATAATATATTGATAATAGATTGAAAAATTCAAATAGAAAAATTACTGAAGTTCTCATTGGTTAAAATGAGAGTTAATAATAACTAGTTAAATTCTAGTGGTGCCTATAGTTCCCAGAACTAATAAAACTTAATTAATTTAATGTTCCAATAATAATAAATTAAATTTTACTAATAAAATTATTAACAAAATTAACAACAATTTCAAATTTCTTTCATGCCTGCAGGTTCGGGGGAGACCTCAGTCTCTCCTGAGCCTGACCTTCCGCTGGTTTCAAACAAGATTCCCACATGCGCTTTCTAGGGAGACGACATTTGTCTTAGGCAAACCCGATGCTCTTGCTAAACCTCCACCTTGTGGGGACAATGGGGGCCGCTTGGGGGCTGGCGCTCTCATGATTGGCTGGAAATATATCCTTTCGGGGTCTAGAAATATTGCTTTCGAGTTTGTTGGTCCTGAGGTTTCCCTTACAGACGAAGGCACTGCGATTTTCCTTCCTGATGATGTGATGGAGGAGGTTGGTGGTTCGCTTCACCTAGCCTTGGTGGGAAGATTCTTGGCTTTTTTCCCAACGATTGATATGGTCCATAGATGGGTTAATGGTAAATGGTTGCTGAAGGGCAGCATGTCTATCTCGGCAATGCCTAGTGGTATTTTCCTGTTTAAGTTCAACATTGAGGAGGACTTGGTCCTTGTCCTCTCTGGTACTTGGGCCTATGGAAAACATTTTCTTTCCTTGGCTAAATGGAGGCCAGGTTTCGACCCCTCGACGGATCTTACCCGTTCGACCCCTGTTTGGGTTCGTTTTCCTAGCCTCTCGCTAGAATTCTAGGATGAAAGGACTTTTCGATGGATTGGGAACTCCTTTGGTAGTTTCGTGGCAATGGATGCAATCACTTTGGTGAAATCCAGGTTGGTGTTTGCCCGTTTTTGTGTTAATATCTCCATTAATAAAGCTCATCCCAACTTTATCATTCTTAAATCCAAATGGGGGAAGTGGACTCAAGCTCTTGTTTATGAGAATGCCACCCTATTCTGTTAGAAGTGTGGAAAACAGGGTTATGTTATTTCTGACTACAAGAAGGTTGTTATGAAGGATGCTTTGTTGAAGGATAAAAATATGTCTTGCTTGTCGACGTTACAGGATAAACTGCTGGACCCAAGCACTAGTGGGGTTGGCGAGCCATTAAAATCAGGTGAGTTTGATGACCACCCCTTCACGGATGGCTTGAATGAACTTTTGAAATCCCCTATCTCAGGGGAAAAGATAGAAACTAATTTGAAAATAAGCTGCTCTAAAGGACTGGAAAAGGGTGAAGTCTCTCCGCTATTGGATGTGAATTTGGTGTCTGGCTCTTGTGTCCATCTGGGGAAGGAAGCTTCTAGATCCTCTCCTGTGTTTGATATGTGTCTAGATTCTGCCATGAAGAAGCTAGATGTCGAAGGTGCTGACAATCCTAGATCTGAGACCACAATGGACGTCTTGGTCACTCCTCAGTGTCCCGAGGGTGCATTATTTTCTACCCCCTCTAAGTTAGTTCTGACTAACTTGTGTATTCCTACTCCTCAACCGACTATTTTGGAGGATTGCTCTATGGAGGTAACTAAGTATGTTATTCTCTCCTCAAGCTCTAAATTGACAGCCCAGTTGGAGGGTGATTGCTTGGAGGACTAGCAAAACCCAAAAATGAAAATGAGGAATAAGAAAGTGGATGATGGAATGAAAAGTAGAGTTGGAAGACCTTCAGAGAGACTATCTAGGCACAAAGCCACGACCAAGGATATTTCCAGTAGTAGGCAATCTACCCTTGATTCAGCTCACAAAGGAAAGAAATGAAGTTCCTTTCATGGAACATGAGAGGACTAAATAATCCTCTAAAACAATGTGCCTTAAGGAAATATATTTTTGATATGAAGTTAGATGTCCTGCTGCTCCAGAAAGTCAAAATGACCTACCAATCATTTTCCTTTGCCGTCAATAAAATTTGGCCGGGATCTGCCTTCTTTTATAGCAAGGGAAATGGTGCTTTGGGAGGTGTTGCTACTTTGTGGAATCCTGCTAAAGTTTTGGGTGAAGCATTTGCATTTTCTCATAATTATCTTGCTGTGACTCTTAAAACTAACAATCTCACCTGGCATTTGTTAAATATCTATGCGCTGAATTCTAGAGGTGGAAAAAGGAAGATGTGGGAGGAAGTGTCATCCTTAATAATGAGTAACAACAACACATGGTTTATGGTGGCTGGAGACTTTAATTCCCCCCTTTTTCCTTTAGAGAAGCTAGGTGGTTTGACGGACTATAGTGACAATATGAATGATATGGCTGAATTCATTAACATTTCTAGTTTGTTAGAATTGGAGTTAAAGGGCAATCCTTTTACGTCATCAAACAATAGGAAGGGCATTCAACTTATTCAAGTTCAGCTGGATAGGGTCCTTGTCTTAGCTGGCTGGGATCTTGGTTGCAATGCCTCTCTTGCCTCCCTCCCCAAGACTGTCTCTGATCATAATCCTATCATCCTTTAGTGGTCTGACAAACCATTTTTGGGCCCACACCCTTTTAGATTTGAGATAATGTGGATGTCTCACCATGATTTTAGAAAAATCATTTAGAATTGGTGGAGCTACCCTATTCAAGGCTCGGCTATGTATAGAATATCCCAAAAACTAGAACTTATTAGGAAAGAAGCTAAAGGTTGGTCCAAGGCAACTTTCGGTGACTTTTTCAAAACTAAGAAGATGATCAAGGACAAGCTTGAGGGGTTCCAAAAGATTATGGGCTTGGGTCATTCTCAGCAATCTGTTCATGTTGAAGAAGAAAACCGGAGGAAAAATTGGAAGGATATTTTAAGTAAAGAAGAAATATATTGGAAGCAGAGATCAAGAGTCCAATGGCTCAAGGAGGGTGATGGGAACTCTTCCTTTTTCCATAGGATAGCCAGTAGACATAAAAAGAGGAGTACCATTAAGTGTTTGATGAATGATTCTAATCAAGAAGTCAAGGAGGCTGATAAAATTGGAGAGGTTGTTGAGCAGTACTTTAGACAGATCTACTTTGATACCTACACTCCCCCCTCTAATGAACTTCAGGTGAGGCTCCTGGGTCACCTCCCGCTTGGTATCAGTGAGTTTGAAAATTGTCAACTCTATGCCCCTGTGACCGAGGAAGAGGTTCAGACTGTTGTGTTTGCTATGGGAGCCTATAAGGCCCCAAGACGGGATGGTTTCCCTCTAGCCTTCTTTCAAGAATATTGGGACATTGTTAGCTATGATATTACTATGGTTGTTAAAGATTTCTTTAGGACTAGTAAACTACTAAAGAAATTAAACAATACTTTTATTGTGCTTGTTCCTAAAGTGCGGGATCCTATACACATGACTGACTTTAGACCTATAAGTCTTTGTAACACTATCTATAAGGTTTTTTCCAAAGTCCTTGTCAATTGATTGAACCATTATTAGAAAAAAATATCAGTAGATGTCAGAATGGGTTTGTGCTAGGCAGACAAATCCTGGATGCTACTATTATGACTCATGAAATAATTCATTCTATGGAGAAAAGTAAGAACCAAGGTATGGCTTTTAAACTTGACATTTCCAAAGCCTAAGATAGGGTCAGATGGAAGTTTTTGTATTTTGTCCTTGCTAAGTTTGGCTTTAATGATAGAGTGATTGGTATCATTAGGGAGTGTGTGGAATCTGTTTAGTATTTGGTGCTTGTCAATGGGATCCTTTGGGGTTCCTTTAAAGCTAGTAAAGGTCTTACGTAGGGGGATCCCCTCTCTCCCCACCTATTCATCATGGTGGCTGAGGTTTTAGGAAGGAATTTTCTTTCCTTGCTCAACTTAGGGAAAATTCAGGGGATTAGAGCTGCCTCCACCCTTCCTCCCTCCGTTCTCCAACAATTTGTTGATGATACATTTCTTTTTGGAAAGTCCTCTATGATTGAAGCTAGAGAATGGAAATGCCTCCTACAGGATTATACTTGTGCTTCTGGCCAATGTATAAATTATAAAAAAAGAAGTGTCTATTTCTTCAACACGAGAGTTGATCTCCAAGCTAAGATTTTAGCCATCCTGGGTTGCCTTAGTGCTTTTCTTCCAGGTATCTACCTAGGCTTTCCACTTACTGTTAAGGAGGTGTCACACAACTTTTGGAATGGTATTCTGGAGAGAATGCAAAAGAAACTTGTTGGTTGGAAAGGATAGCTTCTTAGTAATGTTGGTAAACTCTAGCTTCTTAAGGCCTCCCTTCAAGGAATTCTGGTTTACTTTCTCTCTTTCTTTAGGATTTCAAGCTCCATGGCTGAAAAGTTGGAAAGAATTCAAAGATCCTTTCTCTGGACGAGAATGGAGGAAAAGAAAAGACTTGCCCTGGTGAATTGGGACACTGTCTATCACCCCAAATGTGAAGGGGGCCTGGAGATCAGGAAGATTACTAATTTGAACATAGCCCTTATTGCCAAGATTGGCTGGAGTTTGGTTCATGAAAGGGCAGAATGGTGTAATATAATGAAGGCTAAATACCTTAATCAAAGACATTTTTTTAGAGCTTTGGACCTGATTGATCTTCCTCCAGGCTCTAAGATTTGGAACAATATCCTTAAGAGTAGATCCCTCTTGAAGGAAGGGATCAGATGGAAAATTAGCAATGGGAGATCAATTAGGTTATGGGAGGACAGCTGGATTGGGAGTAGACCCCTTGTTGACAGTCACTTTAATATATTAAGGGAACATGCTAAAGATCTCATTGGTACTTATATTTTTTATTATACCTCACCCAGAGCTAGATGGAAAACTCTGAAGTTGTCTTTCTTACATTGGCCTAACCTTCTGCCAAAGGTGACAGAGCTTCAAGATATTTTGAAAATAGCTAGACTCCCTCTATTTCCCAAGGAGGACAAAATTTTCTAGTCAAAGAATCACACTGGGGAGTTCACTGTTAAGTCTGCTTATCTGCTGCTTCTTAGGTTTGGTGGTGATGAGAATTGCTATAGGAAGGTGTGGACTCATCAACTCATCCCTAAAATAAACTTCTTTTGGTGGACCTCCATCCATGGGAAAATTTTAACTATTGATAACCTTATCAAGAGGGGATTTCAATTCCCTAATTGGTGTACTCTTTGTAGAAGAGAAAAAGAATCCATCCCCCATCTTTTTATTCACTGCCAGTTTTCTACCCTAGCCTAGTAGTATGTTTTATAGAGACTGAACATCTCTTGGGTTTTTAATAGAGATATCCACCAATTCATCTTAAATTGGAAATTCCCCTCCAATCATCTGTTAATTAAACTGCTCTGGCAACTTATTCCACCCCACATCTACTGGTGCCTGTGGAAAGAAAGGAATAATAGGATTTTCAGAGAAAAGGAAAACAATGTGGAAGGTCTATTGTTAATCCTTAATAAGCTGCTCCTGGATAATATCTCAACATGTAAATGGAAGATGCCTACTAATCCCCCAAATGCTTGGGATAGAAACATTGCTATCACCTAGAATTTACCCAATGAGGTCTTGAGATTTGACAAATCCAAATCAATCATCAGGAAGCATACTAGATGGAGAAACCCTAAACCACCTTGGGTTAAGATTAACTTTGATGGGGTAGCTAGGGGAGGGACTTCAACTGCTGGAGGTATAATCAGGGATCATACCGGTAGCCTGGTTGTTGCCTATGTAGGGAAATTGAACGATCATACTAGTAACTAGGCTAAAGGCATGGCTATCCTCTAGGGTCTTAAGGTTGCACTGTCACTTGGTGTTAAGACTTTGGAAATCGAAGGTGACTCAATGCTAATTGTGGAAGCCACTAAAGGGAAAATGAATGGGGGATGGTCCCTAAAAGGTATTCTGGAGGACATTTTCCCTCTCCTAAATGCTCTTCATGACTTTTCTATCCAACATGTCTTCAGAGAAGGGAATGCAATTGCTGACAGCTTGGCAACAGCGGGTCTTGATATTGAAGGGATTTGGTGTTGGAAAAATGAGGTTTCTTTGCCCCCCTTGGCTTTGGTGTGTTTAAAGGAAGATCTCAAACATCTAAATGTTGAGTCCTAGATGGTGCTTACTTATTTTAGTTGGGCTCCTTCTAACTTTGGTTAGAATTTTTGGCAGGAGCTAGCTTTTGAATAATTGGTTGTTATGTGAGGTGATGGGTTTCATATATTTGTCTAATGGCTTGTAGGACCTCTTATTGGCTAGTGATATGGCGAATCTTTCTACCCTCACTGACCGATGGAGTCATCATTTTTTGAACCCCCTAAATTTTTGTGTTCAATTTTTTAAGCTTGCGGATTTCATGAGATTTTTTGAGATGGCTAAGTACTACACCGATATCATGCCCTTACATGCTACAGGAAATTCACATGAGGTAGCTACTTCCCTTGTGTGGGTTGCGAGAAGTAACATTTATTACCTCTATTTTAGACTTTTCTGGTCACTTTTCATTGGCCTTTTCCATTTTGATGCTTCTAGAATTGACTACCAACTCTTCTACCCTGGTTCCCCTGTTCTGGTCATTGGCATCTTTGGTGTGGGCTCTATGGGTGGGGATATAGTGCACGTGGAGCCGGACAGGTGTGACGAGTGGAAGGCGGATGCCACTATTTGGCACATCTGCAAAGAGGGCAAAATTGCGCAATATATGGAGGCCATGACTGGTCACGATGAGGGCTTGTCTAATAAGTTTGTCACCTCGTGGAATGAGGGTAGGATCACCATTGGTGGAATTTCCTTTGAAGTTTCTAAGGAGTTTATTGCTAGAGTTACTGGGCTCCTGAATAGTGGTCGAACTTGGAAGAAAATTACAAAAGTACTGGACCAGATTAGTCTGAATTAGTTTTTTTGTGGCGAAGAGAAACCTGTCAAGTTGCTGGGTGGATTTGACTGTGAGGCACTGCCAGAGCCATGGGATAGAGTTTGTTTGGTGATCATGAAATATTTCACGTTGGAAGGAAGGTATGGGGTCTACTATTATTACCACTTTAATTTACTCAACCACCTTAGGAATCATCTGCATATTTCTATTCCTTTCTTCTTATATCATGCTCTTAATAACACTGTTGTAGAGTTTAATGAAGCCTCTATTTTTGGAAAGAATTATACTATCCTTTACCAGGGCCTTATGTATAGGCTCTATCATTTCCATATTGTGCCTTGCCCTGCTCGACCTATCACTATGCAAGAAGTCTCGTCTCTCCCTACTCTTGACGAAACCCCAGTTTCCTCTACTCCCCCCTCTTTTAGTATTTTGGACACACCGGGCTCAAGTAAGAAAAAATGCCTAAAAAATCCTACCTTGAAAGCCCATCCCCATGGCACTTCCCCTGGTAAGGGCCCGGGGGATATGGGTAGGGAAAGAAAGAGGCCTGCCCCTACCCCGTGCCCTAAGGCTAAAGCCTCTAAGAAAACTAAATTCTGCCATCAAATTGATTCCGACATCGAGATCATTGAAGAAGATAACACTCCCCGTTGATCTCATAGACTGGTTCTTAAGCCGGACAAGGTGGGAAGTCTTAAGGAAGCCTCTAATTCAGATAAGGATCTTGAGAGTGACAGTGAAAGTCACGAGGAAATGGTGGCAGGTAGGGAAGGCCAGTCTGTGTCAGTGAATAACGCGTCCCATGTGTCAGAATGCTTGAAGAAGGGCCCTTCCGGTGATAATGTGATGGAAATTACCCCTGGTCCTCTGATGAGGTTAAAGGAAAAGCCCCCTTGCAGGAAGAACACAAGGAAAAAGATCAGGCTTGGGAAGAAGTTGGCAAGCTGAAGGGAAGATTGGAGAGGTTGGAAAAGAAGGTCCAGGAGGTGTCTCAATTTTCCCTGAGGGCATGCACAGGTCAGCCACCAGTCTTTGCTTGCTACAGAAGGACAAGTCTGCGGATGGTGCTAAAGATGATGCTAGTTTCAAGGAGCTACTCGAGTTCCTCACGGTAGATTGGGTGATGGCTATTCAGGATATGCCTAGCAGGAAGGAAAAGAATTAGGCCACTATGCCTTTTTGTTCTTGTTTTTTTTATGTCTAGTTGTTTGTTTTTACTGCTGAACTTGTTGGACCCTTGGTGGTCTTAGGACTTATTTAGCTGGTCTCATGCTTGCATGAAGAACTTTGTTATCTTTCGGTTACTGTTACTTTTTGTTTTTTGATGTTGTGTTGTGGGTGATGGCTTTCTCTCTGCTGTCATTGTGTTGTTAATGTGCTTTCGCTAGATGGCCTTTGTTGCCTTGTACTTATGGGTCAACACCCTTGTTTTGCTGCTTTTTAATTCAAAAACAAATTGAATTTTAAATCACTAAAATTTAATATACAATTAATTAAAATTTATTAATTTTTTTTTTTAAAAAAGATTACATTCTAGAATTTCTAAGGAATTTAATAAAGTTTTTTTTAAAATTAGAAACATCTATAAGGCCTCCCACGTGCATAAAGGCCACGACTCTTTATGCAGTTATCTGAGCTGCAACATATAAAGGGCCAAACCCTATATTTTAATAATTTTATTTATTAACTTTATGATATATATATAAGAAATTTAATTAAAAATATCAGTAAGTAATTTTTTTTAATCAGAAAGTTACATTAATTTTTTTAAATAAAATTTGAAAATAAAACTTCAAGGAATCTTTTGTTAAAAAAAATGTTTTTAGAATAAGATTTTAAAAATAAAATTTCAATAAATTTTTAGAAAATTTTCAAATTTGTTTTCAATGATTTTTTTTATTAATAAGAGTTCAATCAAGAATGAATTGAGTAAATTTTAATCTAATTCAGTAATATTCAAATGACAATAGACTTTTAAGATAAAATTTCAATTATTAAAAAAAAAATGATTTTTAATTTTTTTTTTAAAACTAAATTTCAATGAATTTCTTGAGAAGTATGAAGTAATTTATTTATTATTAATAAGATTTGATAAATAATATAAATTTTTAGAAAGTAAAATTTTCAAATAATTTTCTTTTAGATAAAATTTAAGTTATATTTTAAAATAAATTCTAGTAAATTTAAGAAAGAATTTTTAGTTATTATTCAATAAAATTTTAAGAAAAAATATTTTATAAATTTTAAATCTTAGCATAAGTAAATATTTTTTATAAATTTTAAATCTTAGCATAGAACTTAATTTTTCCTATAAAATTATTATCAAATTTAAATCTAACTCATTTGAAAGCAAGATTGTCATGGAAGTAAAAGAAATTATTCTAAATCAATTAAGGGAGAAGGAAGCATCATTGATGCCTACCTGTAACACAATTTTGCCAACTCCTTTCTCTATTGAATCCCCGCTTTTCGATCCTTCCAAGTCTTTGCTCTTCTACAACTAGGCACAAAGAGAACCTCCTTCTCCTCCTACTTCCCATCTTTCCTAAGAACTTACTATGCAAAGAAAGGTATGGAATCAAGAATGATAATCAAAATGCATACTATTTCAATGATCGAGATTTGATGGTAAAAATCAGCGGTCAAGATTTAATGGTGAAAATCAAGCATCGACATCGGGAAGTGAAGGGAAAGTTTCTATTTTAACTCATGAGGGGATCATGATAAACTTTTAATTTTAAAAATATGGATAAAGATGCACTTGAAGTTTCTTATTTTACATATAGTTATAAAATGAAGTTTCTAAAGAAAGAAAAGTTGATTGATAAGGGAAGATTTAATTCCAAAATGAGTGGAAAAAAAATTAGAATGTTGAAGTAGGAAAATATGAAAACTTTTAATATAAAATATAATTCAATTACTATTTCATTTATAATTTGAAAAAGATTCTTATTTCCAAAATTAAATTTTGCATCACAAGTTTATTTATTTATTTTATTTATTTATAAGGTAACTATTTGATTTTCTCAATAATTTTTTTTAATAAAACCAAGGGTGAAAAATTTATTGAAAGAAAATAAGAGATTACAAAGAAGGGGACCTGAGGCCCCAGATCTTCAAATAACTACCAAAGTCAACACCAATGGAGAGATCCCCAATCTCCAAAATGCCACCACACTAGCCAACCTCCCAACACCATAGAGCATACAAATAGACCAAACCAACACATCTAATCATTTTGATCCTCATGAAGAAACTAAGCTAGTTGTTGAAATTTATGCTAGTCAAGCTGACCCCAACTCTAAACAGACCAATCCCCCATCTCATCAGAAGCCCATTTTGCTAAACAATCAACAAATTTGTTCCATTCCCTTGGAATATGCATAAAGGAAATAGAAGCAAAATTTGAGGCTAGATTGAGAATTTGTCTAGCAATAACCCCCAATCCCTAGGAATAGTTCTGGAAATCCTGGTTGTTTAGAAGAGAAACAAGAATCATTGAATCCATCTCACATATCACCTTCCTCCAACCCATCTCACAAGCTTGCTCCAGTTCCTTAAGAATAGCCTAGGCCTCCATTTGATTATTGGAGTGCACCCCCATATAAATAGAGAAGAAGAAATGGGCATGACCTTTGCAATCTCGTCCCACTCCACTAATTCTAGTAGCCCTAGGGTTACCATGAGTAGAGCCATCCGTGTTTATTTTGTAAACACTAGATGGGGGCGAAACCCACTTACCCACACAGTTCACCTTCTTAGACCCCTTCATCAAAGATCCACGTCTAGGATGAGCCATTGAGGCCCTCGAAAGCCCCAAAAGGGAAAAGAGCCTAGCATCATTTGAGGTCAAAGGCTCATCTAGGTCAAACTTAGCCTCTATAGTCTCCTTGAGCATATTCTTAATTTTGAACTAGATCTAAAGGACCACTTGTCTTCAATCTTGGAAAATTTTCCTATTTCTCTCTAGCCAAATCTACCATATAATTAGGGAGATACCCAAATCCCATGTAGCCACAAGGAAGGACACAAAGGCTGAAGGAAGGTCCAAGTTCATCCCAAAGATCATATAGAGACAAGGCTCAAACCAATGATCTCCTCCATAATTGCCACCACCAATTCCATATTTCAGTTGAAAAAGAGCATAGGAAGAAAAGATGGCTAGAGCTTTCCTCACTTTTTCCACAAAGAGAGCAAATCGAAGGACCACTAAATCCACTTTTCCTAATGTTCTCCCAAGTTAGGCATTTGTTTAGACTTGAAAGCCACTTAAACATATTACACTTGGGCCAACCATTCTTGTTCCATATATGTTTCCACTAGGGGCTCTCCTCCAAGTGACCATGTCAACCAAGTAAAGCAGTGTAACCCTGAGCCACCATGTACCTTCCTTTGGGACCATTACCCCAAGCCAGCCCATCCATCACCTCCAAAGAACTACAAGGTCACTTGGCAAGGATTGAAGCCAAGGAATTTCACTCCTCCATAGAACCCCCATCAGGCCAAGAATCAAAGTGATGCCACTGATACAACACAAAGGCCCCCAAAGAGGAAGAGACCTTCAAGCTATCCAAATTTGACTATCCAACCCCCACAAAGGAATCACTTAAAGCCTAAAGATGGGGGTGATATGAGAGTATAGGTGGATGAACATCCCAAGAATCCAACCAAAAATGAGCAAAATTAACTTTATTAATAATCCAAAAGATCTCCTCCTTGATGAGAGTAGAACCAAATTTTAGGGTATTCCGAATCAAATAACTCTTACAAGTTAATTCCATGCAAAGGAATATCCTCATTAGCCACACCACCAAGGTATTTGAAGTTTAGAATGCGAGCCCATGGTTGATTAGACAGATTGCACCACCTCCAGTAAAGTTTTTCCATGAGAGCCAAACTATTATGCTCTGACTTCCTAAGACCCAAACCCCCATAATCCTTGGGTTTACACACTTGGTCCCAACTCACAAAGCTCCACTTACGGTGCCCAATATTGCTTGCCCATAAGAATTTCCTAGAGAGACCATCATATTCCTTAAGAAAACCCTTTGGAGTAGATAAGACCATGAACCTATACAAAGGGAGAGCATGCAACACAAATTTTAAAAGAGTCAACCTACCAACAAAGGAAGGCCATCAAAAAGTCCAATGATTGACCTTTGATCGAAATTTATCCAAAATGAGTTTCCAGTGCCTCTTATTCATATTGCCAACATAGAGGGGAATACCTAGATAGTCCAAAGGCAGACCACCAATCTAAAAATGAAGAATGTGAGCAATCCTATTCTAGATTAGCTTGGGGGTGTTGAAGAAAATAATACTAGACTTTCCCTCATTAATCGTTTGTCTAGAGGCAGCCAAATAAATATCCAGAGCCTTCTTGAAATTAGTAGCCTCCTCAATTCTTGCTAGCCCCATTAGAGCAATATCATCAACAAATTGGAGGTGAGTTTGGGATTCTAAACCTTGGTTGCAGCTCCAATCTTTGATAAGATTACTATCCTTGTGACACTTCAACAATCTGCCAAGACCCTTTACCAAAAGACTGAAAAGATATGGAGATAAAGGATCAACTTGTTGAAGTCCCCTCAAAGCACAAAAAGGAGAGTAGGGTAGTCCATTGATCAAAATGGAAAAAAATAAGGTGGCCACACAATTCATAACCCAAGTAATCTAGTTAGGATGGAACCCAAAAGCCACAATCATATGTTGAAGAAATGACCACAAAACCCTATCATAGGCCTTAGACATATCCAGCTTTATAAACATTGATTTCTCCTTAAAACAGGACATGGAATGCACAACTTTCATTGCCACCACAATCCCATCCAAAATTTGATGACCTTTGAAAAAATGCCCTTGCTCCAAGGAGATCAAAGAAACCAAACAAGATTTCAATCTCTCCACAATCAACTTAGTAATAATCTTAAAAACCACATTACATAAAGCAATAGGCCTAAATGAGTCAAAGGAGTTGGCTGCTTCTTCTTTAGGAATCAGAGTGAGGAAGGTTGAATTAAAGGCTTTGAGAATTTTCTTATTAGCTTGAGACTCTCTGACCACCTCTAGCAAATCAAATTTTAGGATATCCCAGAACTCCTAAAAAAACTCTATCAGGAAGCCATCAGGACCAAGAGCTTTCCCTTTCTTCATCTGGAAAATGATGCTCTCAACCTCTTCTAGGGAAATAGGATTTAGAAGGGAGTTATTTATTTTCGTAGAAACCACGAAAGGAATAGACTCAAGGATCATGTCCTCTTTTTTTGTAGCCATCCGACTATCCTCAATGAAAAGGGAGGAAAAGAAACCAACAACTTCCTCTGAAATGGCTTGAAAAGAAGAGAGAAGATCCCCTTGCCTTGAAATAATATAAGTAACTGAATTACCATACCTTCTCTCCTTAACAAAGTTATGAAAAAAGCAGTATTCTTGTCCCCTTCCTGAAGCCAGTCAATGTGGGACTTCTGTCTCCAAAAAAATTCCTCTCGTAACTCCCATTCAACAAGATCTCTAGAAAGTTTAGACCATTTTTGGAGAAAATCCATAGTCATGTCTTCTTCCTTAATTTTGAAAGTTATGCAGTCCAAATGTGCCTGAACCTACTTTTTCTCAATGAAAATATTTCCATGAGAAGATCTATTCCATCTTTTAAGATTGTACTTAACAAATTGAAGCCTCTTATAAAAGGAAAACATGGATGTCCCAAAATTATGCTTCCCTTCAGACCAACATCTCTCAACCAACTAGTACAAACTAGGATCATGAAACCACATGAGATGGAATTTGAAAGGGGGTTTTCTAGGCAAAGGAAACCTCAAGGACAAGAATTTGATAGGAAAATGGTTTGATCCCTTCCAGCCCAAGATCTCAAAAGAAGAGGTCCAACAATCCCCAAGCCAATGATCTGAGACTAGAAATCTATCAATCCTTTGAAAAATAGAACCCTCCCCACAAATTTTGTTATGCTAGGTGAAAGTACCAATAATAGGCTTCACATCCACCAACTTAAGAAAAGAGATATTATCACACAAAAAAGAAGTAGGACCCAAGTGACCCAACCCCCCAAATTTTTCCTCCAGGAAACAAATAGAGTTGAAATCTCCTACAAGAATCCAAGGACAACCAAGAGCCAAAGACCTAAAAAATTTGATATGAGACCATAACAAAATTTTACCTAGAAAATCATTAGGAGCATACATGTTTGAGAAAGAGAGACCACTCTAGAGTCAAAACAGGATGCTAGCACAGAGAGGGAATCCTATAAGTCAAAACTCCTAAGAGCATACAAGGGTTTCGTAGGGCAAGCAACACCTCCAGCTGATCCCTGTGCTCCAACACACTGGCATAGGCCTCTCCTCAAAAATTTAGAAGAAACACTACTCATTTCATCCACATAAAGTTTAATCTCTTGGATGAACATAATATTAGGACTGTGATCACAAATCAAATCATGGGTAGCCTTTTATCTAGGGATGCTACCCAAACCCCTAACATTCCATGAAAGTGCAATCATTTAAGTGATGAAGTGAAGTGAGTGCCTAGGGTCTTAACAATACCTGATTCCACTAAAGACTCACCCATAATCTTCATCTTTTCCATATCCTTCTTTCTACCCACCTTGCCTGCTCTATCCATTGCTCCCTTCTTTAAACTCTTGATTTATTCCCAACTGGGGCATTTTTTTTTTTTTCCATCTTCCTTTGTTCCTAAGTCTATAGCCAACTTAGTATATACCTCATTGTCATCTGATGCAGGAGGGTTCTCACATAGATGGTTAGCCACCACAACAACCCCAAGACCTCTGCCAAGCTCTTGATTAACCCCTAAAGCCTCAACTAGATTTGGAGACTTAGTTCTTCCCTCCTCTAAAGTCTCATACGAATCTATTCCATTAATAGGAAATTGGGAAATATGAATAGCTGGGTCCAAACCTTGCACTTCTTGACCTTGAAGATCATGCTCCATTGAATCCAAGTTCTCAAAATTTTTGAGGACATCAAACCTATTACCAAAACCTCCTTTCTACATGACCTTGATTTGTTAGGTTTCCCCCTAGCCTTAGATCGTCCTTTCAAAGGAACAAACCCCTTCAAATCATTTCATTCACTTTGAACTAGGTCTTTTCACTTTGCTTTAGAATCAAGAACTTGTCACTTAGGATGAGCTTGTTGAGTATTACCTCCTGATTTAGGAAAATTCCTTTACAAGTGTTGTAGGGGACCATTGGAAAAAAAATTGTCAATCAAGGATGATAATGAGTAGACTCTAGGTGTGGAGTTATTTTGTCTTTAACTAATGTCATCAAGACAATTTTATATTGTATTGAGTCAAGTTTGAGTCTCGTTAGGTGTTTAGGGGGTCAATATTGTTAATATTTCAAAATTGCACATTGTTGCAAAAAGATGCCAATTAAAAAGTGCAAAATTGTAAGTTGGTGGGATACCAACGGTCATGAACTTCAAAAGTTAGTTTAGTTCGGTGGAGTTAGTTATTTTTGGTGGTAAAATACATAAAAAGGTGGAAACCATTGATGTCAATAACGTTTTGAAGATTTGGAGGAAAAATAAATTGAAATACTATTGCTTTTTCCATATTTTATGTATCTTCCTTATTGTTTCAAAAATTTATGGCCCATACATTAGCAAGTTGATCTAAATCTAACTTGAATTAATTTAGAGGTGTGTTCTAGCTTCTATTTTCATTTTATTTGAGCATCTAATATCGTTTTGGGTGAAAGTTAGATCAATTTCTTGGTGACTAGTTTTTATACCATGTTTTAAGGGTTTTGTAAGTCTTAAAAATGCAAACTTGACCCATTCTACTCTCCATGGCTACTGTAACTTTTGGAATGGGTCTGATATATTAGGAAATAGGTGTTCTCATATTGGTTGGTTGTAGGGGAGGCCAAAAAGAGTGTTGGGCATGAAGCCCTAGGTGTGGAAATTGAGTTTTCCAAGTGAAATAGTGACATTTTGGTATGGTAAAGTGTGAATTTCATTGGGGAAGCAATATATGTTGATATTTTGAGTATATGTAGGCCTATTTGGACCTGATTGAAGAATTGGCAAGGTTGTGTAAGGGATGGAATTGTGATTTCCAATAAAACCCTAGGTTATGTGCTAGAAAAGAGGGTTTTGGGTTTGGAAACCTTGGAGGGTGAGTTTTTGAAAAAAAATTGAGGAATATTAGGTTTGGACACCTTTTGAATGCTTCCCAAGTGGTTTTTGGAGTTAGTGTGAAGTTTTGTGGCAAGCCTCTTTGTAAAACAAACCTATTTTGGGGTCTAGTTGGTGTAGGAAACCTGTTTTGATGAAGTTGTTCCAAAGAAGCCTATAGTGGTTTGTAGGCATGTTATTGAACACCCTAATGGGTCTCTAAAATGGTGTAGGTCCTAAATTAAATGGGAATTCTCTAAAAGATATATACTTGTTTCATGTTGGTTGCTATGCTACAAGGAGTAGTGAGGGTTTGGTGAGTTAAGTAGAGTTTGGGAACTTGGGACTGCAAGTTATTGTTTTGGAATTGGAAATTATGTTATGTGGTTGCAAGACCTCCCTTGATTGGCATCAATTGGTATCAGAGCGAAGGTACTAGATCTCTAAGGAAGAATATTGTAGTTTGTGAAATAAAGATTGGAAGGTGAAGAGGCAAAATTGAGAAGATGCCTCCTCAAGGAAAGAATGTGGAAAAGGAGATGAATGATTTGAAGGGTTAGTCTATTAGAGAGATCAGAGAATTGAAGGAGAGATTGGAAGCCTTGGAGACAAGAAAGAGGAGAGAAGAATTTGAAAGTAGTGATTCAGATGATTCAGATGAAGAAGAGTTTGAAGATGTTGAGGAAGAACTTGATCCAGAAGATCATAGAATGGAAAAATTGTTGAAGGAAGTCAAAAGTGACAAACATAAAGTGAAGATTTATGTTCAAAAGTTTGGTGGAAAATTGAATGAATAAGAGTTATTGGATTGGATAGCATCTTTGGACAACTAATTAGAGTGTGAAGACATTCCAGAAGAATAGAGAGTCAAGATTGCAAAGAAAAATCTTAAAGGTCATGCAATTTTGTGGTGGGATTATCTACAGTCAGAAAGAAGGAAGCAAGGAAAATCCAAGATTGTATCATGGGACAAGATGGTAGCTAAGATGAAAGTTAAATTTCTCCCTTCTGAGTATTCTATTCAGATGTTTAAGAAGTTACAAAGTTTAAGGAAAAATGAAATGGATGTAAAAGAATACACTAAAGAGTTTTACAAATTAAGTATGAGATATAACCATAATGAGAATGAGGATGAAAAGATAGCTAGGTACTTGGGTGGTTTGAGATTGAACATATAGGATGAATTGGATTTGACAAATCCAAGGAGTGTAGAAGAATGTTATCAAATGACATTGAAGGTTGAAGAAAAAGTAAAAAGAAGACAAGAGAATACAGTTAGAGGAAGATGCGACACTACAAGAGCAAGAGGATATTTCTCTACTCCAAGAAAAATAAGTGAGAACCAAGAAGATGTGCACAAAAAGGAAGATCAAGTTGTAGATTTCAGAGGTGGCTTTAGAGGCACAAGGGGCAGATTTGGTGGTGGAAGAAATTCAAACATCTTTTCCGGTAGGTGTTATAATTGCAATGAATTTGGTCATCCTTCTTACAAATGCCTTGAGAAATTTGGCTCAACATCTATTGGTGGAGAAAGGAAGAATGAAACGAGAGCACAAATTTTTCAAGAGGATGAAGCTGAGAGTTCAAACTCCAATTGTATTCATGCTGCTCTTGAGGTAGGTGAATGTTTAATGATGGAGAGACAAATCTTCAAGACATCCAAGGAGAAGGAGTTGATTCAGAGAAGAGCCTTATTTAGGATAGCTTGCAGATGCAAAAACAAGGTATGTAGGGTGATAATAGATTCAGGATGCACTAATAACATGATATCTAGTGAAATGGTGGATAAATTGAATTTGGAAAGAGTACCTAGGGAAAATCCTTACAAAATTTCTTGGGTAAGTGATAATCAATCCATTGTGGTAAGTGAACAAGCTTTAATTGAAATTCAGATTGGTAGATATAGGGATAAAGTTGTTTGTGATATTTTTCCTATGAGTTGTTGCCATGTTACTTGGAAGGCCCTAGAGTTTGACAGGTTAGCAAAGTATGATGGAAGAAAAAACACATATACAATTGAAAAGGATGGGAGAACATTCATTTTAACTCCATTGAATGAAGAAACTAAAGAGCAAGGTGAGATCATCATGCTTGGAAGAAAAGAGTTTGTAAGTGTTGATGAAGGTAAGAATAAGGAATTGGCAATGATTTCAAGGCATGCCAAAGTTGGGACAGTAGAGAGAAGAAGTGAAGACAATATGCAGTCAGTTGTGAAGGAGGATGCTTTCATGTGGAAAAGAAAATATGGAATTGTGTCTAGGTCTGATACAGTACAGTGTAAGGGTGAAAATCATGTGGAAAGGAAAGAAAATAGTGAAGGAATACTAGTTGGGATAGTTATGTGCTTTGTGATAATGAAGGTAGTGAAGAGGAAGTTAAGTGAAGTTGGAACAAAGGTTTGTAAGGTTGATGGGATAGTGGAAAAGTTTTTTGCAGGTTTGACAAAGGTACGTAAGAGTGATGGTACAAAAAATTGCAAGTCTAATACAAAAAAGGATGAATTTGCAAAGAGAATTGGATAGTGGTCTAAGCATGAGGTACAAAGGGAAGTGAGAAAATTTGGAAAAGGCTTGTGTACATATGTAAAAGAGAGTACAACAATAGTATGTGATGAGGAAAAGATGGAAGAACACCCCACAGTATAGTATGACAAAATGAAACATGTTTCAAGAGAAGACAAGGAAAAAAATGTCAAGGATAGTGTGAATCAAGAACAAGGTGAACCTAATGAAAAAATTCATAATGGACAGAGGCAAAACATGATCAATGGTGGACAAGTTGTTGAGTCATTTCCAAGAGACTTGGAAAAATTCAAAATTGGGGTGTATGGTGCAGGGGAACCATTGGAAATTTTTTGTCAATTAAGGGTGATAATGAATAAACTCTAGGTGTGGAGTCATTTTGTCTTTAAATAAGGTCATCAAGACCATTTTATATTGTATTGATTCAAGTTTGAGTCTTGTTAGGTGTTTAGGGGGTCAATATTGTTAATATTGCAAAACTGGACATTGTTGCAAAAAGATGTCAATTAAAAATTGCAAAATTGTAGGTTGGTGGGATACCAATGGTCATGAACTTCAAAAGGTAGTTTAGTTCAGTGGAGTTAGTTATTTTTGGTGGGAAAAGGCATAAAAAGGTGGAAACTATCAATGTCAATAACTTTTTGAAGATTTGGAGGAAAAATAAATTGAAATACTACTACTTTTTCCAAATTTTTTGTGTTTTCCGTATTGTTTCAAAACTGTACAACCTGTACATTAGAAAATTGAACTAAATCTAACTTGGATTCATTTAGGTGTGTGTGTTAGCTTCTATTTTCATTTTATTTTAGCATCTAACATCATTTTGGGTGAAACATAGATCAATTTCTCGGTGACTAGTTTTTATACCATGTTTTAAGGGTTTTGTAAGTCTTAAAAATGCAAACTTGACCCATTCCACTCTTTTTGGCTACTATAACTTGTAGAATGGGTCTAATATATTAGGAAATAGGTGTGTTCATGTTGGTTTTTGGTTGCATGGGAGGCCAAAAAGAGTGTTGGGCATGAAGCCCTAGGTGTGGAAATTGAGTTTTCCAAGTGAAATAGTGAGGTTTTGGTATGGTAAAGTGTGAATTTCATTGGGGAAGCAATATATGTTGATCTTATGAGTATGTATAGGCCTATTTTGACCCAATTTAAGTATTGTAAAGGTTGTGTAAGGTTTGGAAGTGTGATTTCCAATAAAACCCTAGGTTATGTGCTAGAAAAGAGGGTTTTGGGTTTAGACACCTTGGATGGTGAGTGTTTGAAAAAAATTTGAGGAATCTTAGGTTTGGACACCTTTTGAATGATTCCCAAGAGGTTTTTGGAGTTGGTGTTAAGTTTTTTGGCAAGTCTCTTTGTAAAACAAACCTAACTTGGGGTCTAGTTGGAGTAGGAAACCTATTTTGAGGAAGTTGTTCCAAAGAAGCCTATAGTTGTTGTAGATATGTTATTGAACACCCTAATGGTTCCCTAAAATGGTACAAGTCCTGAATTAAATGGAATTTACCCATTTCATGCTGGTTGCTATGCTATAAGGAGTAGTGAGGGTTTGGTGAGTTAAGTAGAGTTTGAGAACTTGGGATTGAGAGTTATTGTTTTGGAATTGGAAATTGTGTTGTGTGGTTGGAGGAACTCCCCTAATTGGCATCAACAAGTGACCATAATCGTGACACAATCTACAATAGAAAGGTAGAGCCTCATAGTCCACTTACTAAATCCAACTCATGCCTCCCAATTTAATCTCTAGAGACTTTGGTAGCAGAATGTTCAGATTAATTTCCACACAAAGCTAAGAAATGGAGGTCACCCTATGATCAAGGGTTTGATGAGAGAGGCCCAAGGGTTTCCCCAAAACTGCAACAATAGAATACATAACATCTTTCTACCAAAACTCCATTGGAAGCCAAGGCAATCTAACCCACATTGGGATCTTTGATGGGAGCTTCTTAGAAGGATCAAACCCCAAGTGCCATGGCTTAATAAAGAGGCTAGCCTGATTATGAAAATAGGGGCCACCTTAAAAAACTATATGTTGATCTGCAAGCCTAGAGAACACAAAAAAAAAAAAACCATTCATGCCAAGGATAATATCTATATCTCCCTTTGGGTTCTAACTTCTTTGAGCCCATGCCTCCAAAAATGACAACAAAATACAAACTCTCATGAACTTGCAAATTAAAGCATGTTCTGCTAAGTACATAACATCATCTGCAACAACTTCATAATTGATCACCACAATTGGGTGATCCTTGCTCCTTTCCAAGCAACCAATTGGTTTTTATTTTGATTCCAAAGGATGATTGATCCTTGATTCCTCTGCAACCCACAACATAAAACTAACATCATCTACATGCCTCGATGACGATGAATCCCCCATCATAGAAATGGTTTTGAAAGACAAATGTGAGGGATCTTTGAGACCCCCTGAGGGTTCCATGAGAGGAAATCCACCCAACACCAAACCCACCAATCCAATGCAGCAAAAAATCAAATAAAGCCAAGTGAGGAGCAAAAACCCCGATTAGTACTGCATGAAAATGCCGACCCAAAACCGTAGCAAAGAATGACCAACAGGGAGGCCAACACAACCCTACTACATAGGAGAGAGAGAGGCCAGGCCACTTAGGCCCTCGAGACCTGCATAGTGCTCTCGCCCAATAAAACCCTCAGTGCCATCCTCAATTCCAATCCTTCGTTCATTTTCTCAATAATTTAATTTATAAACTTTAACTCTTTTTTTTCCCTTAAGTTTTAATTTCATAAAATAAAACAATAATTACCATCAAACCAACTTAACTTAATAATCAAAGAGTCTCATTTCAAATTTTCTAGAAGGAGGGTTGTGACATTGATGTCTCACTAAAGTAGAAATATCCCTTTCCCTTAAGGAAGTCCATTTAGGTTCTAGAAGGGGACATTTTGGTGCTAAATCCCTAGTGTGAGAATTGATTCACATGGGATACTTTTGGAAAATGATGGAACAAGATTCCTTTTATTTTGTCAAGAGGTGTCTACAATTTCAACAACATAGTCATCTTATTCATGCTCCTACTCAAGAACTACAAAATCAGACCTCTCCTTGGCCTTTCGCAAAATGGGGGTTAGATATTATTGGGAAGATATCACATCCTTCCTCTAAAGATATTATTCATGAAGTGAGTTAAAGATGTCCCACTTTGATCCACAACCCCTGAAGCTATCTATAGCTTTCTTCTAAATAACATCCTTGCTCACTTTGGATTGCCTTCTACCTTTATTTTTGATAATGACACACCATTTAAGAATAAGGAAGTGAAGCAATTCTTGGAGAAGTTTCACATTCAACATAGATTCTCTACACTATATTATCCTTAGTCCAATGGCCAAGTGAAATTGTCTAATAAAACTCTTAAGCTCATTCTTCAAAAAATAGTAAATAAACATGGTAAGGATTGGCATATTCAATTGGTGTACACTTTGTGGGCCTATCACATGAGTGTTCATATGGTAACGAGAATAATGCCTTACTACCTCATGTATGGTGCTAAAGCTATCATGCCTTTAGAGTTAGAAATCCCATCCTTGCTGGTTTCCTTGAAAGGGATAATTGATGATGAGACTTATCAATCTAATCATTTGTATCGGCTTGAGATGATCGATGGGTATTGATTGCAGGCCCTCGACAACATTAAAGCTTATCAATGATCATTATCTAGGTAGTATAACCTAGGTTTTCTTCCTAGGATTTTCAAGGTAGGTGACCTGGTTCTCTATGAGAATAAGAGAAATGTAAATGTGCCACCTGATCAAAGGAGGAATTTCAATCCTAATTGGTTAGGTCCCTACATTTTCACTTCTTTGTATGGTTCCAGTGCCTATGGATTATCGTCTATGGATGGGACACCTCTAAAAGAACCCATTAATGCAATGCACCTTCGTCAATACTATGCGTAGTGTCTATGTGTCACATATGTAACCTTCACCCCTCGGGGTTGTAGCATCATGTATGTTGACATTCCTTCATCAACACATTATGATTTTTTTTTTGTGTTATGATGTAACCATGTGTGTTTCTGTGAGAGACATACATGTGTGTGTTTTACTATGCTATGTATCCATGCATTAGATTACATATTTTAGTTAGGAAATTAGATCATCATTATATTTAATTAACATACATCCATACATACAACATCCATCACATATGAAATTAAAGAAGCATCTACATGAAGAAAAGAACACCATGATATCGAAATCAGTATCTCATGTATAAATATATATCAAATACCATGTACATGTATTGTGCCACTTTCATCAAAAAAAAGTGGTAGTAGTATATGTGTATCAATATCTATACATCAAGAATGTTCTATGAAATATGTATCATCGCTACAAAAATGATATACAAAATGGGATCTCTATGCCTCGATCTCTAGGTCTAGTGGCTACCGAAATTGTGGTTGAACAATGGAGATGAAGTAGAACCTGTGCGATTAGGAGACAGATACCATTGTGCATAGCCCTCTGATCTCTCCTTGAAGGTAGCCTATCTAAAGCTTGGCTCACCTCAACACCCTATAGTTGCTAGTCTCCTACTGACATCACAACTACTGCCTTCTCCGTGAGGTTATCGAGCTAGCTCTATAGAGCTTCACATTCCTTCTCAACACTATCTACTCTCGTCATGATCACATCTCACTCAAACAGGGAAGTTTGCAGCTCCGCCGACACCTAGTCTCTCTATGATTTGGCAGCGGTGGCATCCATAGTCCATTGTATGATCTTGACTTATCCTTTCTCATAGGTCATCCTCAAATGTGTGACCATATCAAAGAGGTGGGAATGTTGCCCTACTCAAATTGGATGGTATGCATCTAGGATGGACCCCTAGACTCGTACAATATGGGTCGCCTCTAATATACACTAAGATATAAGCCTAGTCCATCCCCATGTGTCCACTACAACCACAGAGAGAAGAGAACCATTAGTATCATGATATGTATATACATAAAACCAAAATAAAAGCATATACATGAGATGAAAAACTAAAAGTACTAAAATAAAATGAAATTAAAAAAATGTTGTACCTGGGTCCCTTGGCTACCAATGTGGATTAGAAGGTGGAGTGATGCTAAGACCTATGCTGCCCACATTAGGTGTTTCTCCTAGAGCCATCAGAGCCACTGCTGGATCAACAAAAGGTGTCAGCACTGTTCCTAAGACTAGGATAGCGAGTGGAGGGGAGGAAATCCTCCACCACCACCACAACCTCTCATTTGCTATACTAGCTAATGCCTCCTCCTTCTCTTGTTGTTTTCCTCCATCTTCGTTCCTCCACCTCCACCTTTGTTCTGGTGGTGCATCACCTTGAAGGCTAGGATCCCCCCTAAGGGAATTCGTAGGAAAGAATCATGCAAGGTGATGTATGAGCCACTAGGTATGGAAGCCTCTATCCATGCTAATGTCATCAACTGTTTCCACCAAAAATTGGTCTCAATTGACCTCATCATCATCAAAAAGGACAATATCTATGATGAAAGGCTACTGATGGTCACTTAATGATGTCACACTCCTCATGACCCATGCATAGGAAGAGACCATTAGAGGGATGGTCTGGATGACTTTGAACTGTCGCATGAACCTCCTCCAGTAAGAGGGCATAATAAAAAAATCTATATGACCTAATAAAAATAAGTTGTGTTGCATGATCTTGAGATACTTGCTATAATCGACCCATCGAAACCATTGATAGGGCCACCACCTAATTTGATCCAATCTCAATGTGAAAAAATTGTAGATCCTCATGCCTCCACTACTTGATAAGATCATACCAATGGGACATAGGCACTGAATAATTATGTTCCTAGGGATACCTAACTAGCTATGTACATGTGATGTGAGAAAAGACCCACACCTATAGCAAGGTGCATGTGGTTAGACTCTAGAACTCATAATGCACATACCTGCCCAACTCATGGTAGAGGTGTGCTAACATGATACGTCCCCACATGAAGACCATCCTGTGCCACTCCATTTGTTTGATATTATGCACAAGTCCCTCATGAAGGTGAGATCCCTACACATCTATTGTGACTCATGTGGCCACAGTGATCACCATGACCCATCGAAGCAAAGGCACCACAATGTTGCCTTTCCTTCATTCTCGATACATATTCAAGTTTGTCTTCATTCTCCATTACCTTCTCTCTGAAAAAGTGATACCTAATAGATATATGCTTTGTCCTTGAGTGCATCACTGGATTGTTTGAAATGTTAATTACACTTGTATTATCACAAAAAATTGAAATGGGAATATCATGCATTACTCTGATATCCTTCAATGTTTGTCTCATCCATACAAATTTTGTACAACAAGATGTTGCAGCAATATACTCAGCTTCAACAATGGTCAATAGTGGATAAGGAACTGAATCTTACTTTTTACTCAACCATGACACCAATCTACAACCAAGAAAGAATGCACCACCACTTGTACTTTTTTTTCATCAACACAACCTACCCAATCTACATCTGTATAATCACTTAGTGTAAAATCAATATACCTAGGATACCATTAACCATAATCTAGAGTTCCATTCAAATATCTCTTAACAACAGCAACATGTGTTTCTTTAGGGTCTTCTTGAAATCTATCCACAAGACAAATTGCATGCATAACGTCTAGTCTAGTAGTAGTTAAATACAACATTCCTCCAATCATAGAGCTGTACTTTATCTAATCAGCCTTAGATGAATCATCTTTACTCAATTTACATCTAGTCACCATAGGAGTGCATACCGGTTTGGAACCATCCATTCCAAACTTCTTCAACATATCATGTAAGTACTTTGACTATGAAATAAAAATCCCTTTTTCTATTTGATTGATTTGTAGACCAAGAAAGAAATTCATCTCACCAAACATAGACATCTCAAAATCTTTTTTCATTTCATCAACAAACATTTTGCACATTGTTTCATTTCCTCCAAAGATAATATCATCAACATATACAGCCACTATCAAGATCTTATCATTTTCAATTTTGAAATAAAGATTACTAGATCCTCTGTACCTTTATTGAAACCTTGCTAAATCAAATATATGTCTAGTTTCACATACCAATCTCTAGAAGCTTGCTTTAATCCATATAAAGCCTTCTTCAATTTGCAGACCATATCTGGTTGATATGAAAAATGAAACCATTATGGTTGTTCCATGTAGACTTCTTCTAACTCACCATTCAAAAATGTAGACTTTACATCCATCTGATAGACTTTAAAATATTTATATGCAACAAATTCCAAAAACATTATGATAGCTTCCATCCTTTCCACTAGGGAAAATGTTTCCTAAAAATATATACCTTCTACTTGTGAGTAGTCTTTACACACAAGTCTTTCTTTATTTCTAACCACTTCTCCATTCTCATTCGATTTGTTCCCAAATACCCATTTTGGTCCAATTATGTTTTAATCTGTTGATCTAGGGACCAATTCCCAACTTTGATTCTTCTCAATCTACATAGGTTCTTTTTTCATAGCTTTCAACCAATTCTCATCTTTACATGCTTCACTTACTGTTTTCATATGAGCTTTAGAGACTAAACACATATTTATCTCATTAGTAGTAGTAGCTCTACTTCTTTTTAATACTCCTTTTCTTTTGTCCCCAATGATTTAATTTTCTGAATGATTCTTTTGCACATATTTAGGTTTCTTTGGGGACACTACTAGAGTCTCTTCTTCTTCAATCTTATTTTCTTGCTCTTCCACACCTTCTTTAATTTCTATGTGATTAGGTTCATTTGATACATACCCATCAACTTCAATTGAATTCTTCAATGCTTCATCCACCTTGACATTTGTGCTCTCTACGATCTTTCTTAGCCTTTTATTGAAACATTTGTAAGATTTTCTTCTAGTAGATTATCCAAGGAAGATACCTTCATCACATCTAGCATCAAATTTTCCTAAACTTTCTTCATCCCTTCTAATATAACATTTGTTTCCAAATACCTTGAAGTACTTGTCAGTAGGAATTCTTCCACACCACAGCTCATAGGGGGTTTTAGTAATGTTAGCTTTCACTTGAACTCAATTAAACACATAAACAGTAGTATGAATAGCTTCTCTCCAATAAACTTCTGGTAGACCTGCTTCTGTAATCATATATCTAGCAGCTTCTTGAATCATTTTGTTCTTTCTTTCAACAACTCCATTTTGATGAGGAGTTCTAGGAGAAAATAATTATCTCTTTATTCCATGGACTTCACAAAACATGTTAAACTCATTGGCGGTGAATTCACCACCTCTATCAAATCTCAAACATTTTATCCTCAAATTTACTTCATTCTCAACCATAGCCTTAAATGTCTTGAATCTATCTAACGCATCAAATTTCTCTCTAAGAAAAGTAACCCATGTATATCTAGAGTAATCATAAATCAAAAGCATAAAGTACCTGTCACCTTTTAGACTTCTCACTCTTGTAGGACCACAAAGATCTATATGAATTAAATATAGTAGTCTAGTAGTAGATTGTTCCTTTTATCTAAAGTTGTTTCTAACATGCTTTCCAAACTAAAAATCTTTGCAAACACCGTTAGTAGGCTTTGTAATTCTTGGTAAATCTCTCCCATCTTACACTACAATGATCCTTTCCAAGTTTTCAAAATTCATATGACACATTCTCATTTTCCATAACCAACTTTCACTAATCCAAGACATAAAGCAATGTCCATCAACACCCTTAAGTTGATAAATGTTTCCTTCAAACTTCTTTCCAGTAGCAATAAATGTTCTGGATCCTTTCCTAATTTCACATCTCTCATATTCAAATACAAGATTATATCCTTTACTATACATTTTCCAACACTCAAGAGATTATTCCTTAAACCCTTAACATAGTAGAAATCATCAGTATTATGCTTTCCATCAAAACTAATTAAACCTATCCCACAAATCTTAGCACTAGTATCATCTCCAAACTTGACTAAGCCTCTATCATATTTTTCAAATTTAACAAACTTACTCTTATCACTGGTCATGTGATGTGAAAAATCACTATCAACAACCTGATAGTTCTTTTCCTATTTAGCATGCAGAGTAGAGATTACAGTATATTCGACTTTCTTTGGAACACTTTCCTTTACCTTTATTTCAGTATTAACAGAAGTAGATTCATCTTTTATAGCCAAGAAAAAGCAATCATCATCATCAAAATCTCCATAATCAGATTCTTCTTTAGAAATAACAACATTTTCATTCACATAATAAGCTTTCCTAATCATCTTCCCTTCTTTTAATTTTCTTAATCTATGTTCATTTTTCTTATATCTTTCTGGACATCTTGAAGCATAGTGGCCTATTCCACCACAACTAAAGCATTTAAAGGGTAGCTTACCTTCATACTTGTCAAAGCCCTTTTTCATCCTTCTTACAAAGTTAGCTTCCACTTCATTGAGGTTCTCTTCATCCAGATCTTCAACTCTTGTAGCCTTGAAAGTAGTTTTTGTCTTGGATCAATTTCTCAAGCTAGGATTTCTCATTTCAAATGATGTTAGAGTACCCACTAACTGATCTTTAGTATACATTTTTTAATATATATATTCCTCAATAGTGGATTCCTTTTTACTATATGCATCAGGGAGAGTACTAAGAATCTTCTTTACAATCCTGGATTCATCTACTGTAGCACCAAGTCCACACATTCCACCTACCAGTTCATCCACTCTCTATGCATAAGATTTAATATTCTCATCTTCAAACATATATAGGATCTCAAATTGTGCCTCCAAATTCTGCAACTTTTCTTCCTTGAACTTTTCATCTCCTTCATGAATCTTTTCCAATGCAACCCAAACATCTTTAGTAGTCTTTATATTTTGAACTTTAATCAATTCAAAATATGAAAGACTATTCTTTAGAATGAACTTTTCCTTATTATTTGCTTCATGCGCCTTGATTTCATCAGTTGTAATCATACCATTAATAAGAAGAGTGTATACAGTCTTATAAGCCATCTCAATATGATAGCCACAGTATTCCATATCCTTCCATCTTAATTTTCTAGAGGGAATAATTAGTCCCATCGAACCTAGGACACTCAATAGTGATCTTGCTTGCCATCACATACCTTCCTTAAGCAATTAAGCTCTTCTCCAAGGAACCAAGATCTAATGCCAATTGTTGTAAAAAACAACTAAGATAGGGGTGAATCAATTGTAGAATGTTTAATATCAAAAAATTTCACCATATGGTAGATTAGTACTATTCACAAATCCTTTATTTTTCTAATGAGATTAATCATTACATGTAAAAGTAGAAATTGAAAGAACCAAAAACCATTCACACAATAACACCAGATTTACGTGGAAAAACCAATAAGGGAAAAACCACAGTGAGGATTAGCTCACAATATAAAGAATATTTATCAAAACTGAATACAAAGGCTCACTTCTTGAAAAAGCTCACTACCAAAATATGACTCACTTTCTAGAGCAGGACTCACTATCCAACAAGGGTTAACCACCTGGAGGGCTCACTACCACAAAATTACAAAAGAAGATAGAAGATATTTGTTACAGAGAGAAAATGATCTCAATGAAACAAATATTTCCACCACAATTCACTCACACACTTGTAGACATGCATGAATGATAGAGTACACCTTCAATTCATTGCTTTTGGAAACTTGCCACTTGAATTTCACACTGATTTTCTCAAACCTGCATCACACACACAGACACTATCTCACATCTATCTACTTTTTCATTCATCCACACACACACACTATCTCACATCTATCAAATTTTGCATTCATCCAAAAAAACACACACTATATTCCATCTATTTGCTTTTGCATTCATCCACACAAACCCTTTCTCAATCATCTCAACTTGTATTTATACCATCTTCAACTTTGAAACTCATCCAAAGTTAGCCAAACACAATTTGTATTTGTAAATTCAAATTAGGTCGGTGCCAAAAATTTGTATGATGGAATTAGAATGAGGGCAACCAAAACACACACTTAATGAGGACCTAAATAAGTCCCAACACATTTCAACATGCTTCCATGAACTTTGTAAGTAGTGTTTAACACAAGGTTGGCCAACACCAATGTAGAAAACATAAATCAATTAAGAACACTCAACCTCAACACAATCCAAACCTTTTGAGCAACAAATTTCACTTGAATATGACTTCATCAACAAATCCTGAGAATCACAAGTCATAAAACTCAAACAAGGAGAAATCCAGAGCAACTATATTTCTCCCAGACCTCATATAGACACACAAAATAGCATAGTTCACAACTAGTGAACATAACTCACATTGTACAATGATCCAGAACCTAAAAATATGGATATAGTAGCTTCCAACAATCATTAAAAATACCTCAAATCCTTAATAGCATAGTAGCACTTTCTAGAGCAAAACCCAAAGCAAACAACGAATACTTGCAACCTTCCTTTATTACAATTTTCTCAATATCCTCAACATATACAATCAATAACCAATTTACATTACATCAGTGACAATAGCAACTAGTTGATAACCAGTTAACTAGTTGACATCAATAACAACACCTTCATACTTGTAGGATCTATATACATTGCCAAGCTATAGTGTTTGAATGCAACAAGGAACACATGATCTTCAATATTCCTCTAAAAATTTTTTGATCTATAACCTACACATTCAAAGAGAGAGGAAGGTTTGTGCCATATAGGGTCTTGCCTTATTCAAACCTTGTGCTGGTTTTTCCACTAGCACAATGGAAAAATTGATAAAAGAGAGCTTATCCTTTTGAGGGATAGAGGCTAAATGATAGATGAATGATGAATCAACAACGGACTACAACTCACCACTCAAATCTGATTTTCCTTGAAGGATTGAATTCATTCACATCACCTCAAGGCTTGGTTGCAAATTGGCTTGAATTCTTGGAAGACCTATGAAGGCTAGTCCTCACAAACAAAATGATAACATAAACATGAACAAACTCACATAAAACTTGACATGATGCTTCAATGTTGAAATATTGTAGTAAATCTGCTCTTGATTGTTTTTGACTTCATAATAATTGCTTGATAATGCTCTTTATCACCAATGATTGCTAGATATTACTTTTTTAGTTTTCAAATGGTGAAATGACTAGGTATTATATGTAATTAATCTAATTTCCTAAGAATTAAATCTCAATAGTCAACATTTGACATTTAAAATTCAAATAATAAAATTTCAACTCCAACATATTAAAATTGGAGAAAAAATAGGTGGACCAAGTCACCTAGGACGACTTTGTCCTAGCCCTATTTTGTAGGGTGTAAAGTGTCAGGAGAAAAATATTAAATGTTTGATTTGGTTTTGTAAATGGGTTTTCTTGATAAATGTCCAAATTGGCCATGCAATGCATAATTTAGGACATTATATGTACAATTAGGTCCAATTAATTAGGAGGGAGAAAAATCTAGTGTGAAATTGTTAAGGGTGATAATTTACAATGCTACATTTAGCCCCCACTTTAGTGAGAGTATGAACTTATGGTTAGACTCACACTAAAGTAGAAAATATGTCAAGAGGGTTTTGATTATCTAAATGTCGAAGAGATAGGATGACAATGAATCTAGGGGGAGTGCATAAACCCCCAAGATTCAAGATCATGTGGCAAGACAATATAAAGACAAGGGAACACATGCATGTAATGCAACTAGACAACACAAAACATACATGAAAAAAAAACAAAACAATACACTACACAACATAATATGAACATGATACAAACATAAGAAAACATATATGAACACAAACGCAAGGTTAGTACTAAAATGATTTGATTTGGTAAGGAAAAGAGAACTTAGTCTTAAATTTGTCTCAAATACCAAATGTCATATGTTGAATGAATGTTAGTCAAGAAAATATTCTCATAAGGACTAGCAATTTGTGTTATCCCAAGCCACTCATGAGCAACATGGATCTACTAGCTATAAAGCTTCATTATGCTAGATGTCCATGCAATATGATGGGTTCCACAAAGTTAGCAAGCTGCATTATGCTAAGGCACTCATAAACACATGGCTCCACTAGCAAGCAAGTTGTGTTATGCTAGGTGGCCATGTTAAAAAGGGTGCTCAAGTTCATGAACTGACAAGTTTAATTATGCGAGATCCATGGACTATATTGCATTCTTAGCGTCTAAGGGGATGAATGACAATCACCTCAGGGGGTGCATAAAATTTAATCTCCAAGGGGAAAAACAACAAAAATCCAAGGGGAAAAATAAAAAACACCTCAAGGGGTGCATAAAAGTTTAATCTCCAAGGGGAAGAATAAAAAAATCCAAGGGGTGATCCCACAAAACTGGTTTACAATTACACTAAGGAAGGAAAATTGAAAAGGCTCCCAAAACCAAAAATTTGGGTTTTTAGGGGTTCACTCGAACATGAACCCCATATGGCACATTTTTTATAATAAGAAAAAAGGAATTTTGAAAAGAAAGGGGTTTGGGCGAACCCCCTTTCTCAAAGGGGTCAAGGGGGGTTCACTCGAACCCCCATTTTTTTCCATTCTCCCCCTCTTCCACCAAATTTCTACAAAATTGTCTTTCAAAGCTCAAGTTAATAATGAAAATGGAGGAAACATCATAGACCCAATTGGATGATGGTAGTCCTTAGAATGAGCTATCCATCGAATATAATTTTAATGTATTTTGGTTTTATTATGTATTTTTTTTAGTTTAATTAAACATAGGGTTTTCACCGAAAATCAAGCTCTATGTTCTACACATGTGGAAAATAGTAGATTATAAAAAAAATTCTGAAAAACATGTTTGGGATAGGTATTGATGTCCTTGATCCAATAAAATAAATAAATTTCGATACATAAAAAAAATTGTTGTTTACAGTCCGCCTATGTCTAAATTGTAATTGGTTTGACTTCAAAACTTGATTAAGAAAAAAAATTCAATAAAACACTATGAAACCAAATGCACATGCTAGATATCATAGTTACAAAGCTAAATTCAAAAAAAATAAAAATTATCCTTCATATAAAAGGTTATGTTTGCAGTGAGCATCACTCTTTAAAAATGGTGTTTACTACTAAAAACCAGCTTTCAAAGGAGATGATGAAATAAATGCAATCTGATTCAGAAAAAAATTAAAATGTATATAGTTAGAATCTACAGACAAAATTTCACAAATCACTACTTTGTATCATCTTCAAATTCCTCTTGGTTTAGCAAATATAGGTGCCTGAAAGTGAAGATTTAGTTAAAAAAATCAGTTCAATGTCCAATTTGGCCAAAAATTGTAAACTAGTATTGTGGGATCACCCCAAGGGGATGAACAAAAAAACCATAGCGGGTGCATAAAATTTTAATGTCCAAGGGGACAAAACAAAAAACATTCAAGGGGACAAATGAAAAACACTATAGGGGTGCAAAAAAATTTAACCTCCAAAGGGACAAACAATAAATGTCCAATGGTTAAGGCACTCTGCCACTGGCAGATCTTACCCAATTTTAAATGGAGTGTGGGAGTGGGAAAAAAAAGCAGGCATGGGAATTTAAATTCCTCTGGTGATGAAGAGAGTGATGACTCTGATTTAGAAGATGAAGACAATGTCTCTCATTTGTTGGTGCTCTAGTTGCTACAGCTAGATGCAGTGGGTTTGTGTTACTGGAAAACCTCTTTTCATGTGGAGGTGCTTGTTACTTATGGGGCTTGGTCAATGTTCAGCTAGTCTCCAGCCTTGGGACCATCCCTCTTTATTTTATTATGGTGGATTGAGGTGTCGATTCTTTCTCTAAATCCTTTCATGGTCTTCGGTGTGGGATTTCTGGCATTTTGCTTGATGATAGGCTTTGCTCAGTCTTCTACGGTCCTTGCTCCTCATGGTTGGTCTCTCTTGTTGCTGCATCATTGGGTTGACCTTGGTTAGGCCCTCTCACTAGCTTTTTTCTAGATCTTTCATTGGTTTGGTGTAGTTCCTGGGTGTGGTACTGGGTGATGGTGTTGTCTCTAGTTTTTTGTGGCTAGGGTTTGTTGTGTTGTGGTTGGGATATGTTGCATTCTTAGCTTGTTTCTCTCTTGGTTTAGGTGTCTCTTGTGTGGTTTTGGTCATTAATTTTCCCTAGTTTGTGGTGGTTTAGTTGAGCCCTTTTTGTGTTCATCTGCCTCTCTTTTTTTCTCTCCAGATCTTTGTTGTGGACTATGTGTTTGAGGGTTTTTTTGAATGATTGAGGTTTTTCTTCTCTCTACCTTTACTCGCGCTCTTGTTAATTATCTCCCTTTATTTAGAGATGCCTTTGGCCTTCTTGGTTTCTACTACCTATTGATGGTGGTAGAAGTTTCTACTGTTGAAGGAGCGGTGTTTGAAATCCATTTGAAAATGTGGATTTGTGCTAGCTTGATGGCTTTTGACTTTTTGGGGTTATGTTGGCCTTTTTGCTTATGCTTCCCTTTGTATCTATGTGTTTTCTTTCCACTAGAGTGTGTGCAGTCTGCCTAGCTCTGTAGTCTGTGTCTCCTATCGAGGTGGAGACCCTTCCTATTGAGGTGGTGACCTATCCTATGGAGGTGGATAGTGGCTTTGTGGGCTTGGTGGGTTGTTCTTGCTTCTCCAGCTAGTCTTCTCCCCTAATGTTCCTGTCGAGGTGGAGGCCACTTTGATTGAGGTGGAGTTTTGGTGGGGGTGTGAGTCTTTGCTATAGTGGATAAATTTCTCTTGGTCACTTCTCTTATAGAGGTGGAGGGGTTTGTTGGAAGACGGGGTTGTTCAGCTCCAACAACATTACCTTATTTAATGACTCTAAAACTTGATCCATATTAAAAATGTTTGTTGCTGTTTGGCTATTGTGCACTTTGGGGTGGAACTTGTTTATGGTTGTTGTGCTCTCAACTCGATGGATGGCTTGGTTGTTACTTTATGGGGGTCTTGAAGCTCTTGTTGTCTTGGCCACCCTTGGGGTGGATGTTGTTATGGTTTGTTTCTTTTATAGCTTGATGGATGGCATGCAATCCTATTATGTTAGTTGTGCTCATCATCCTGGGTTCTCTCATGGTGTATTGTTGGGCTTAATTGTCTTCTGGTGGTTTAAGTTTCAATATTTGATAAATATTGTTGTTAAGGGTTTGAAGTATGGTTTGTCCTACCCACCCTTGGGGGTTGCTATTTTAGGCTATTATTTTGGCAACAAGGATAGTGACCTAGTGGCCTATCATGTTTGCTGTGAAGCTTGATTTGAAGAATATTTACGGTTTAGGTCCATGTAGGCCTATTTTTTTGGTTGTGAGGCTTGTTTTTTTGGTTGTGGGGGTCTTGGTCTCACTTATTTCTGCTTGTAAAGGCTTTAATACTATCTAGTTCTCTCACCCTTGGGGTGACTACTATTTTTTGGCATTGTTGCATGTCCTACTTTTGTTGTTTTGCTTGCTTTGTTTGTAGTTTCTTGCTATTATCTTGTCATGTTGTTGTTCCATATTTTTTTGTACTAATTACTAAATCATTTGTGATGTAAAAGGGTTAGGTCCCTTTCAAAATCCTTGCTTACCTAATCAAAAACAACAAACATCCAAGGGGACAAATAAATCCACCTCTCAAGGGGTGTTATAAGAAACACCACAAAAAAAGGCATCAAAGGGGTGCTACTCAATGCATGACAGGTAACACCTTAGGTAATATCATACATGATACCACCACTAAGAAAGAACAAGTTGTGGAATAAAATATCATGCTTTAGGGAACACTAGTCGTAGCATTACCACCAAAGGGAACATCGTATGCCATGAAAAGTCAAACTTTTAGCGGATATCAAGTCTAATACTGCCACAAAGGAGACACTTTTGACCAATAAGATCACACTTTCTAGGAGATGTATGGAGTCATCACTAAAAAATGACTATTTCTTATGTAAACACTAATATTTTAAGGAGATAGAAGGGGGATCCATTTTAAGAAGGAATGCACCTACTATGAAGCTATCTAACCCTTTTCCCCCCAAGCGTATAGACAAATATGAGCCAAAAATGAATGATGACACATTGCTCCTTAGATACGATATTGAATATAATTACATAAGAATTAATTTGTACCCCCATGCATTATAATGAGAATCATATGGGGCTACAACTACCACATGGAAAGGAGAAACAATAGATGTTTTTTAATTGATTATTCTATTAAATTTATCATTATCAAGATGTAATCCTTCCAAATTTCTCTTCAAAACAAAACATTCATCAGTAGCATACATAATGTTCTATGATATGCACAATAGGTTGTGTTTTTATTCTTCCATTTAGTATCTTTGTGTTCATGAATGGGTGGTAATGTAATAAATCCTAATTGTAAAAGTGTAGCCAAAGTACACTCAGTCTCGAATAAAGGATGTGGAGTATGCAATAAACCTTTTCTAATAGGTCCACAAACCTTGCATGGTGTAATATGCATGGTGGGGTTGGTTATTAGCATCTTTTTATTGCTTTTCATATACTTTCAAGACACTATACATATATTTCTAAAGTACCTTTTAGAAAAATACTTCCATGTTATGTTATCCTTTTATACATACTTTGCAACCTTGAACCAAGTTTGTGGATATGAAATATGGTGATAATATTCATAAAAATTGCATGATTTAAATATGAGAATGTATGCATATGAATAGAATTATGTGATTTAATTATGAAGGTTAGTTGTATATGTATGTTGTATGGATTAATCTTTCTGTAGCCCAACATGAGGTAACAAGAATAGAGTATTTGTAGCAAGAACCAAAGCAATGAAATAGGGGACCATTGAAGTTCAAACTGCCTAAATTGTAGAAAGCTGTGGAGCTGGATATGAACCATCATGGAGGAATAAATATTGAAGGAGGACACTTGTTCTAGAACTCAGAGTGTTTGCCTATGTGTTTCACATGCAATCTGTTTCGTTTAAGTTCTTTGTTGAATAGGTATTTTCTTCTTTTTCAATTAGAATGAATAAGACAATCTTAACTTCCTATCCTTGTATCTAGGAGTGGGATTAATAGTTGCAGTTAGTTAGTAGTTTGAATAAGTCTCTCCCCTTTTTTGTATAAAGTCAGGGGATGAGTTTGTAGCAAAGTTAGTTGGTTGTTGCAAATTATCAAGTAGTTAGCCATTTCTAGTTTTAAGTTATCCAAAAACATGTTGCTAAAATTCCATTATTGAATAAAATCTAAAGAAGGATTATGTTTGGATATCTGGTGATATGAAATGAATGGAGTCGTATGTTACATGTATATGTAAGATTCTAAGTTATATATGGTTCTTACTTAAGTGAGGCCCCTAAGTTGGCCACTTGAGGTACTGCCTTTCACTTCACTTATTCATTTATGAATTTCTATTAATAGCATTTTTATTATTTCATAAATATATTACAAGTAGAGTAGAATAGTTCTCATGGTTTATTACATTAGTTTTTGTTCATAAACAATCATCTAAATAGTGAACCTTAGCATTCTCGAGGTTAGATTTGATTGCTTTGTTTTTTTGAATAAGTTTTAGATTGATTTTGTATTTATTTGTTGTTAGCAGTCACCTACAACCTATGTTGTAGGAACCTATAGCCACTAGGTTCTATAACTACTTTTACTATTTTTACAATTCTGTAAGATTCCAACAAAGCAGAATAGTCTAAATAATTTTTCATAGGATAATTTAGGTGAACACAAGTCTGTGAAGGCACATGTAGTGCAGTACCATCATAAGCTTACACACCTTGGTTGATGATTTAATGTAGTCTTAACAATGTGAAGTGGACTGTTCAACCAGTTAACCCTATGAATTGAGTAGATTTTTTACCAAGTTTTCAAACACATTAGTTATATCTACATTTTTGGAATTGTTGTTGGGGATGGTGCTATCTTCATAGACCCGTTTTTATAGTTTTCATAGTTAATTTTTCTTTCCAAGCATTAGGACTGTTAGATAACACTATTTCAACAACCAAGCTACTAACATTGTGCAGGCCCATTGAATATAAAGTCACATTTTATGTATGTGGAGGTGGAGAGATCCCTTGGGTAGGTTCCTTCCCTCTACATGCCAGGAAGCTATTGCAGAAATTGGTGAACCTAGTACTCCGAGTGAAGGTACCACAAAAGAAGAAATTTAATTTTCATCAACTTCTAGCGTACATACAGAAGGGATATATCGCACCATGGGTGATGTAACAAATGATGATGATGATGCTTGACCAACATTTGGATTTCCTATTATTGATCAAGAAAGGGCCACAGTGCTGAAGAACATTCTTCTTTTGGCCTTGCTAGTTTTCTATGGGTTAATGACTAAAGACCCATATACTTTTCTAATGCACATAGGTTAAATATTTTTCCTACCACTCTCAAAGAATCAGCTTTGATGTCTTATGTAGAATTTATGATTATAACTCTAACGCACATAGATTAAATATTTTTCCTACCACTCTCAAAGATTCAGCTTTGAGATGGTTCATGGGATTAGGTAGAGATGTTGTTCCTCTTTGGAACACCATGAAGACATTATTTTTGGAGAAGTATCAGGACTACTATAGAGGACCTAACAGGAGGAAGGATGACATATTCCAAATGACACAAAATTATGATGAGCCTTTAGAGGATTATGTTGAAATATTTCAATTTTCTCTCAAGAAAAACCCCCAAAACAAGTTGTCAGAGGAGTCTCTCAAACTAGTCTTTTTAAGAGGGGTTAATGAAGACTATCTGGATGCCTTGAACCTCATTGGAGAGGGATATATTTTTTAGAAATTTTTAAGGTCTGTAGAAATTATTCTAGGACCTTTACAAGGAGGCCACGAGATAATAGGACATCAGTTCATGGTAAGTCATCTACTGGGGTTTCAAAAGTTGAGCTGAGTAATTTTTTATCAAACATGAAAGAAGATATAATTAGTCATTTGGAAACACAAATGGATACTCTCCACATCATGAAGTAGGAGGAAGCAAAGGCTATTCTTACTGAGTATTTTCCAAGCTACAGGAAAAGAAAAACAAATTGTAAATGTATAAGAATGTCCAACATCCAGCAGAAAAAAGTTGAGAATCCTGACTTTCAACCCATTGAAGGAGATTATGGAAAACTCTTTTATTTAGCACAAAGGAGGCCATGGTAGTAGAGACAAGGTATGTTGCAAGACCCCATTAGCTTTAATTCATCTTTCCCTATTGGAAACCAAAACTTTTTTGCTTGGAACTCTCATCCCTGGCAAGTAAATCAAAACTAGTGGAAAAATCCTCAATGGCCAAACCCTCAACCTAATTGGAATCAACAACCAAATTCTTGGAACATAGTAGAACTTTCAAGGTTCTAATTACAATCCACAATTTCCAAACTAGTAGAATCAATGATAGCCTTAGTGGCAGAAAGGAAAGGAATGGTAACAATAAAATATGAACTATCAGCAACCCATGCTTCCTCTTCCATAATAGCAACAAGCACTAATGCCACCATCAAATCCCGTATCCCAGCCACCCAAGCCACAAATACCCACCCAACCTACACCTAACCCTCACATTAAGCCTATTTAGAAGGCTTATACTAATGAAGCTATGTAGTACCCCACATATAGAGTAGAGGTGAGTGATGTCCACCTCAGATTAGGAAAACAACTTGTTGGGCCTTCATCCCCCCAAATAATGGAAATGGAGGATGAAGAACCTATAGTTGAGGCTTCTGATAAACCACCTTTGGAGCCTCAAAAAAATTAGGTACACCAAACTACCTCAAATTCCAAGCCACCTTTTCCTAAATGCCTAGCTCTACAAAAGCATCACACACGGGCTGAGACAGACCTCTTAGGGTAGTTGAAAGATGTTAACATCAAAATCCCACTTATCCAAGCTATCAAATACACCCCTATCTATAACAAAACTATGAGGGATCTTTTCCTTAAGAAACCAAGCCAAAAAGGAAAGATCCACAAATAGTTCATGTCTTGTGGAATCTTCTAGATATCATGTTAGGGAACATTATAGTCCCTAAGTATACTGATCCTAGTACTCGAGTTTTTTATGTTAAGATCAATGGGACCCTCATTAAGAACACTTTGATAGAGTTGGGGGAAGCCATCAATGTCATGAGAAAAGAAACAATGTAGTTGTTTCAGTTGATTAACCTCAGGCCTAAACAAGTTGTCTTACAATTAGCTAATAGGTCTACGGTCAAGACTAAGGGAGTTATTCAAGACCTAGTTATTGCATTGGATTCTTGGGAATACCCTATAGAATTTATAGTATTGCAACCCAAAGTTAATCTTGTGGGCTACCCACTCATCCTAGGAAATCCTTGGTTGGCAATAGTCGATGCATTTATAGGATACAAATTTGGTAAAATGATAATATCCAATGGGACAATCACAAAGAACATGGTTCTTTTTCCACCTAACCAACCATATGCAGACCTTGAGCACACCATTTGGTCTAATTTGGGTGAGGAGGAAGATAACTATTCTCTTCAGACACTGATGACTATAAAGCACAACCCCTTATTGGATGACCAAGATGAAGATGATATTATTGCTCATAGAATCCCAAATGACTATGGTAGGAGCCCGCAGCAACAGGATTTTCTCATATGCATATAAGACCCCTTTCAATGAATTGTACTACTAATTCTATAGAAAATATATCACAACTATTTCATTCATTACTCCCTCAACAACGTTTACCCATTATACCAAACCTTGATCTCTCATCAATTCAAGAGTCATCAAATGAGTTGGAAGTTATGCCAAGGAGGATGTTGAATATTAACAATGGCTTGATTGAGGAACAACAAAATTCTCTACAATTAGTGTTGTAGGCACACTCAGCCGCGTATGCATGGGATTACCATGATATGAGGGGCATTGATCCTAATCTATGCATGCACAAGATTTACATTAATGATTGATACAAACCTATCAAACATTCATAGAGATGCATGAATGCAACTCTAAGAGATATAGTGAAAGTTGAAATACAAAAGATTTTAGATGTAGGTTTCATATACCATATATCAGATAGTGAATGGGTTTCACCATTGGTAATAGTTCCCAAGAAAGGTGGGAAATGAAGAGTTTGTGTTGATTATAGAGAATTAAATGTTGCCACAAGGAAATATCACTTTCGACTGCCATTTATTGACCAAGTTCTTGATTCTTTGGCATGAAAGAAATATTTTTCATTTCTTGATGGTTTTAGTGGTCATAACTAGATCAAGATTGTACTAGAAGATCAAGATAAGACCACATTTACCTGCCCTAGGAATGCATATTTTGTCTTACCTTTTGGTTTATGTAATGCTCCTACAACCTTTCAAAGAGTAGTACTTAGTATATTTTATAATTTTGCACATAACTGCATGAAAATATACATGGACGATTTCACCATTTATGGTGAAAGTTATGAAGAAGCTCTTAGTAACCTAGAGAAAATGTTAAAAATATGTAAGGAACACAATCTATCACTCAGTAATGAGAAGTGTTTCATGATGATGACACAAGGAATTGTGTTAGGATACATTATATCTAGTGAAGAAATACAAGTTGACCCAAAGAAGATTGAAATTATATCTACCCTACATGTACCACATAAACAAAAAGATGTAAGAAGCTTCCTTGGACATGTAGGTTATTATAGGCAATTCATCTAAGATTTCAACAAAATTATTGCACCTTTGGGTGGGTGCAAAAAGATGGTGGAACAAAAAGTGGCCAAAATTTCAAAAATCATTTGATAGGCTATAACACAAGTGCATTATAACGTCAGCGTGTTATAATGCGCTCGTGTTATGGCTTGGTTTGACCAAGTCAAATTCTTTATCACATCGAGCCTATAATGTGAGTGTGTTATAGCGCATTGAAACAAAAAAAAAAAACAAATTCATTTGTATTGTGGCTGTGTTTTTCGCTTCCTATAGCCAAAAACCATGCTTTTGCATGCTCACACTCTAGAAGGAGGTTATCTTACATTTTCTTCATCAATTTGTTGTAATTTCATTTCTAGGATGTCACCATGTCAATGGGGAGGTTGAAGAAGTAAGGATTGTTTTTTGTTGCAAATTTGTTGTTAAATTGGTAGTTTTAGGTTATTTTTGATATTCATTTGTTTAATTTGTAGGAAATGTTAATGAACCTGGAAAACCCTCCTAAAAATATTGAACAAACACTACAAGAAGCACTCAAAATAAATCCTCAACAACCACAACAACAATCTCCTCTACCAATTCCTCAAAATACTCCTAACACTCAACAAAATTTAATGGGGGTAATTGAAAATAATAAAAAATAGATTGAGGAATTAATCACAAGGTTGAACGATCTAGTAAGTTCAACCATGGAAAGAAGAAAAATTGCAAGTTCACTTAAAGAAATGTTAAAACATGTATATGCAAGAAAAAAAAATTAAGTGGTTGGGAAGATAGCAGGAAGGCGACTAGGAATTTTTACACAAATAAATTATCATATAAAGAAGTAAAAGATGAAAAAAATACAAAATATTATTTATGCTCATTATTCATTGACCCACGCACAAATTAAAATATTTATCTTAATTCCAAGAGGTTTCCTATCCATTGGTGCCACCACCAAGGGATTAGGAACTATTTTTGGGATAGTGGTACATGGTTTTTGACTATCCACCATGCAACAATTGTGGAGTCCCCCAATATTTCTCAAGGAAACTCTATTGTGAGTTCATCCTCAACAAAATCCCCAATTATTTTGATATGAGGTACTTTCGGGGGAGAGGTGGGGGGTCGACACAAGATAGACCTAGTGCATGACTGGATCCTCAATGGCAAGTGAGACAATTTCTCGCTAGGTCGATTCGTGAGCATGTCATTATCCTTTTCGTCATGAAGGAGAGTGTTGAGGTAGAAACTTTGCAATATATTAGCTCTTTGACCCAAAGTATCATCCAAAATGCTAGTCCTGTAGTATAGTGCCATCTAAGGGAGTCTTCGAGTGGTAGGATTCCACCTCATTCCTGTCACGTTTGTGGGTTGACTTGTACATATGACCCCACAAACACTTAGGAGGCTACTACACAGGATACGTTTGCAGCTATGGAGGTGGCGAGAGCAACAAACATTTTGAATGAGGCATTTGGCATCGATACTCGGGTAAATTTTAACATGTTCATTGAATTTAATTTATTAAATTTCATTTTTGAAATGTAAGATTAACTAATTTAGTTTTATTATTGTAATAAAAATTTCAGGGTCATAGTGTTGATACTAGATACACCAACCCTCCACCTGTTTATTACTCCACTACATCTACCGTTGAGGTATGTAACTAGTAAGCGATTATACATTTACTACATGTGAATAGCATTGTTATATGAATAGTATTGTAATATATGATTTTGGATGTTGAATAAGCTAATATTGGAAGTTTCATGGGAACATCTCCCAGTGCTAGTGGAGTTGTACAAAACTTCACGCAGGTAATAGAATAAAGAGTTTAACTAATGAATTGTATTTAATAGATTTGTGTAGTTTATATTCATATAGTTGATTACATTTCATTGCACATCTTCCAAACTCAAAGCATTACTTCACATTGCATAACTAATAACTAGATTTTGATAGATGAAAAAAATTCAACTACAATATAGTTGTTTAGAAATTTAACATAAGCAGTGGTGCAATCACTTCACATAGCATAAGTAATAACTAGGAGCAACTACCAATTGCATTTGCTTGTCATGGAATTCCATGAGACCAATTTTTGCTGAGGCATTTTTTCAAAAAGTTCACTACCTTGTTTATGATATGGATGCTTGGAGGAAATAATTGAAAGAATAATAGTAAGCAATAGCATAGAAAAGGAAATTAGTTGTTTGAAAAAATGCCTCAAAGAAATGTGGTCTCATGGTGATGTCCATCATCATGAGACCCAATTTCTTTAAGGAATTTTTTCAAATAGCTTACCACATTTTCTATGCTACCAAATTTTCCATACATGTCTACCAAATCATTTTATCAAATAATTCACTTCCTTGCTACTATGGTTAAAAGCTTAAAAAAAGGTGCTTTCCAACAAATTATGGATTCTTGGAAAAAAATCTATCAAAGCATAATAGTAAGAAATAGCATAGAAAAGGTAGTGAGTAGTTTGAAAAAATACCTTGAAGAAATGTGGTCTCATGGTGATGGAATGGAATTCCATCACCATGAGACCACATTTCTTTGAGGCATTTTTTGAAACAACTTACTGCCTTTTCTATGCTACCACATTTTCCATACATGTCTACCAAAGCATTTTATCAATCTACTCTCTTCCTTGTTGCTATGGCTAAAAGCCTAAAATAGGTGCTTTTCAACAAACTATGGATGCTTGGAAAAAATCTATCAAAGCATAATAGTAAGCAATAGCATAGACAAGGCAGTGAGCAATTTTTAAAAATGCCTCCAAGAAATGTGGTCTCACCATGAGACTACATTTCCTTGAGGCATTTTTTCAAAAAACTCATCACCTTTTCTATGTTACCACATTTTCCATACACATCTACCAAATAATTTAATCAATCTGATCACTTCCTTGTAGTTATGGCTAAAAGCATAAAATAGGTGCTTTCCCACAAACTATGGATGCTTGGAAAAAATCTATCAAAGCGTAATAGTAAGCAATAGCATAGACAAGGTAGTAAGTAGTTCTAAAATATGCCTCGAAGAAATGTGGTCTCATGGTGATGGAATGCCATTCCATCACCATGAGACCAAATTTCTTTAAGGAATTTTTTTCAAATAGCTCACCACCTTTTCTATGCTACCATATTTTCCATACATGTCTACCAAAGCATTTAATCAATCTACTCACTTCATTGTTTCTATGGCTAAAATCCTAAATTAGGTGCTTTCCAACAAACTATGGATGCTTGGAAAAAATCTATCAAAGCATAATAGTAAGCAATGGCATAGACAAGGTAGTGAGTAGTTTGAAAAAATGCCTCAAAGAAATGCGGTCTCATGGCAATGGAATGCCATTCCATCACCATGAGACCACATTTCTTTGAGGCATTTTTTCAAATAGCTCATCGCCTTTTCTATGCTACTAAATTTTCCATAAATTTCTACCAAATAATTTTATCAAACTACTCACTTCCTTGCTGCTATGGCTAAAATCCTAAAATAGGTGCTTTCCAACAAACTATGGATGCTTGGACAAAATCTATCGAATCATAATAGTAATAAGCAATATCATAGTCAAGGAAATGAGTAGTTTGAAAAAATTCCTTGAAGAAATGTGGTCTCATGGTGACGGAATGGAACTCCATCAACATGAGACCACATTTCTTCAAGGAATTTTTTCAAACTACTCGCTAGAATTCCATCACCATGAGATCACAATTCTTCAAGGAATTTTTTCAAACTACTCACTGCTTGAAGAATAGAAACCAAGCCTTTAGCCAAAATTCCCCTTCAAATTCTTTTCAAGGTCCTCATCCACATCCTTAATTTACCAATCCATGGAACCTTCCACCTTTTATTCCACTTGTTCATATCCACACCCCTCCCTCTTCATGGCATGATCATCCTTAATCTCATAACCAAGACCACACTCTATCATCCACCCCATCCCAACATAATACCATAGAGAAGGCAATGAACTATTTGAAAAAATGCCTCAAAGAAATGTGGTCTCATGGTGATGGAATTCCATGGCACATTTGTTTGTAATGGAATTCCATCACCATGAGACCACATTTATTTGAGGCATTTTTTCAAATAGTTCACTTCCTTCTCTATGCTACCACAATTTTTCATACATGTCTACCAAAGCATTTTATCAAACAGTTCACCGCCTTCTTGCTATGGAGAAAAGCATAAAACCGATTCTTTCAAACAAGCTATGGATAGGGAAAATAGTAAGCATGATAGTCAGAAATATATAGTTCAATAAGTACTCAAAATTTTGTTCATTATCTCATACATTATAAGCCATGATGTGCATCACTATTGTAGTTTCTGTGATTGAATAATTTGTTGTTTTATTTTCAAATGTTGGAAGTGGATACACCACCACATGTTCATAAGGCAATGGATCTTGGTGTTTCTTTTTCTATAGACTCCTCAATGCCTCTCATGGAGGTATGAGGCAGATTACTAAATTTCAATTTACATTTGTTGTTATAGCTGTTAGTTAGTGAAAATTCAAACCGTTATTGATTCGTAGTTTAATTTCTCTTTGGATCATTTCTCTAGGGCTTCAACATGCCATAGCATGGGCATGTGAATATTTCCCTTGAGGAGAGTGATCATCTAGTGGTGGTAAGTGATTATTCTGTTAAATATATCATTTTTTATAATGTAATTTCTATATATTAATGTCTTTACTTGTTATTGTAAAAAATAAAGCTTGACTAGAAACTAAACCCTAGGAGGAGCACCTGGAGCACTCCTCGACCTCAAAATAAATGAGTGATACAATTATCACCATTCGGAAGACAAGCAAGAGCAATATTTTATTTCGAGAGCATGGAGAGCAATGAATTTTGATTCCAGAGCCCTTTGTTTATGCCTATATGGAATTTTTGTAAATATTTTGTATTGCATATATTTGACATTATATGCCTATATGGCATTCTCGTAAGCCTATTGACTATTTTTTATATATTTTATACTTCTATCGACATATATTGATGTATGCCTACATGGCTATTTGGTTAATACAAATATTTTCTATCGATGATGTCCATATTTTCATTATAAATCCATAGTTCAATAGATATGAGTTACGTGTATTCAAGTGTATACTTTACAACTTATGTGTATACTTTGTTACTTACATGTATTCCAATGTATACTTTGCAACTTACATCTTTTCAAGTGTATACCTTGTATTCATGCATATACTTTGTATTAATTTGTGTATAGTATGTATTCATGTGTATACTTCAAGACTTATGTGTATTTAAGTACTTGTGCTTCACTTATCCACATGTATGCTTGACTTATTCACGTGCATACTTATTAATTAGTTATCCCTAGAATTTCTCATTTCTTTCCTTCATGGTTTTTCTTGAATATTTATTGATTGATGCTAAACAACTTCAATATTCCCAAGAATACTAGTAGAGTTACAAATCACAAAATTGCACAAATTGAAAAGAAAAGATTAATTGTAAATAAATGAATTGATTATTAACTTGATAATTTCTTAAGAATGAGTATAATATATATATATCCACCCAAAATTACAATGGGAAATAAGGCAAATGAACCCACATAGGCATAATGAATAAAGAACAATTCACCCTTCACTGCTTGGTGAAACCATTGCCAAAGTTAGAAGATCTTAATGATAAAGAAGAATTATGATCTATATAATATATAATTAGTGCCCACTTTGATTAGTACAAAATTTTCAACCATGGGCTTATCATGCTTTTTCAAATTTGGTAAGAAGGCTTATTTAAGATCCTTGAGCAATGTATTTCCTAGTGCTCCCTTATTCTTACATATCTCAATTTAGTTTAATTCAAAGAGTTCCATCAAATGCTCTATCTAAAATCCAAAAGGATGTTTTCAATTGGTATTCCATGAGATGTTTCATAAAAGATTCCAGTATATTTAATCTTTTTGATTGGAACAACTCAATTAAGCAAAGGATACATAATCTTCACAACAATTGCAAAACATAGTATTCATAGTAGATGATGATTAGAAAACTTCTTGACACACTATCATACAGACATTTATCTTGAATAGTCTTTAAACATTTTCACAGCATAATCCTAACAGTATAGAATGAATTGTTATGTTCTTTATCCATCACTATATAAACACGTCGAAAGATGTATATGTCAACATTTTGCAATATTATTTCCTATATTGGAAATGGACTTGGGAGAAAGCTTTATAATTTATAATACAAACAAAAAATAGGCTTGGGTGAGCTACTTTATTTATCACACCAAATAATAAATGTATGTGAGCATCACTTGTTTCTCTTAAACTCCAATTTTCGAGAATAGCAAATCATTTCAAATGAAAATGACAAAATGATTCACAACCAAAGTTGTTAATTGAGGAAAAAATAAAATGTTTCCAAATTCCACCATTGTATGCATTTTCAATTGGTTGTATATTATTGTAAGGGAAAGGAGGGAAACTAAAAATTGTCTTGCCCTTTCCAAACTTGAGGATGATCATATGCTTTTGGTGTGGAAAACTTAGACTTCTTAACTGTCATGTGAATGTTTCTCTTTTTGATTGTTTTGCGTGCCATCAAAAAGGATCAAGTCGGTTGAAAATAGCTTGGAGTGATTCAGCATGTTTTGGTGCAAAAGAGGACTATGCCTGGCATAAATGTACCCATCTGGACACGTTGGAATAGTTTATTTAGTCACACGAGTTGCAGAATGAAAGTTGCACCACTTTACAACTTTACATTGCTTGCATTTGACACTTTTTCCATCAAGTGAAAACTATACACCATGGGAAAATGACTCCAAGATAATAAAAACTGAGAGAGGTTATTATAGAGGGGCCCAACGTGATCTTGTAGGCTCAAACAAAGATTTTGTAAGCATCATGGTTCTGAGTAATAGCCCATCAAAGATTGTAGCCATTTTGCACTTTGGACCCTTAAGGGATCAAGCCGATTGAACATAGCTCAGAGAAATTTGACATGTTTGGGTAAAAAAAAGGACCATTCCTAGCATAAACATACCCATCTAGATGTGTTGGAATAGTTCATTTGATCACACGAGTTGTAGACCATTGCTTACATTTGACACTTTTTCCATCAAGTGAAAACAAGACACCACAGGAAAACGACTGTACGATAACAAAAACTAAGAGATTTTATTGTAAAGGGGCCCAACATGATCCTGTAGGGTCAGATAGAGAGTTTATAAGTGTCACAATTTTTGAGTAATAACTCATTAAAGATTGTAGTCATTTTGCAATTTGGACCCTTAAGGAATCAAGCTAGTTGAATGTAGCTTGGAGTGATTTGACATGTTTGGGTGCGAAAGAGAACCATTCCCTATAAATGTACCCATACAGATGCATTGGAATAGTTCACTTGGTCACACAAGTTATAGAACGAAAGTTGCACCACTTTGCAACTTTACACTACTTGAATTTGACACTTTTTCCATAAAGTGAAAACTGGAAACCATTAGAAAATAAATCTGAGATAATAAAAATAGATAGGTTATTGTAGAGGGGCCCAACATGATCTCATAGGCTCAAATGGAGAGTTTTTAAGCATCATGGTTTTTGAGTAATAGCCTGTTAAAGATTGTAGCCATTTTGCACTTTGGACCCTTAAGGGATCGAGTCAGTTGAACATAGCTCAGAGTGATTTGGCTATTTGGGTGTGAAAGAGGACAATTCCTAGTATAAAAATACCCATCTGGACATGTTGGAATAGTTCATTTGGTGACATGAGTTGTAGAATGAAAGTTACACCACTTAGCAACTTTGCATTGCTTGCATTTGACACTTTTTCCATCAAGTGAAAACTAGACACCAAGGGAAAATGACTCTAAGATAACAACAACGGAGAGAGGTTATTATAGAAGGTACCAACATGATCTTGTAGTCTCAGATGAAGAGTTCATAAGAATCACAATTTTTGAGTAATAGCTCATCAAATATTGTAACCATTTAGTAATTTGGACCCTTAAGGGACCGAGTCAGTTGAATGTAGCTTAGAGTGATTTGGCATGTTTAGGTGTGAGAAAGGAACATTCCTAGTGTAAAAATAGCCATTCAAATGTGTTGGAACAGTTCATTTGGTCACATGAGTTGCAAAATGAAAGTTGCACCACTTTGCAACTTTACACTACTTGCATTTGACACTTTTTTCATCAAGTGAAAACAAGACACCATAGGAAAATGATTCTAAGATAACAAAAAATGAGAGATTATTGTAGAGCGGCTTAACATGACTCTATAGACTCATACAAAGAGTCCATAAGCATCACATTTTTGAGTAATATCCCGTCAAAGATTGCAACCATTTTGCACTTTAGACCCTTAAGGGATTGAGTCAACTGAACATAGCTCAGATTCATTCAGCATGTTTGGGTGTGAAAGAGGACCATGCCTAGCATAAATACCCATTTGGATGCATTGGAACAATTCATTTGGTTAGATTAGTTGCAAAACAGAAATTGCACCACTTTGCAACTTTACACTACTTGCATTTGACACTTTTTCCAAGTGAAAACTGGACACCATGGGAAAATGACTCTAAGATAACAAAAAATGAGAGAGGTTATTGTAGAGGGGGCCAACATGATCCTATAGGCTTAGACAAAGAGTTCATAAGCATTAAATTTTTTGAGTAATAGCTTGTTAAAGATTGCAGCGATTTTGCACTTTAGACCCTTAAGGGATCGAGTTGGTTGAACGTAGCTCAGAGTGATTCGACATGTTTGGGTACAAAAGAGGACCATGCCTAGTGTAAATGTACCCATTCAGATGTGTTGGAATAGTCTGTTCGATCACACGAGTTGCAGAACCAAAGTTGCACCACTTTGCAACTTTACACTACTTGCATTTGCCATTTTTTTCATCAAGTGAAAACTAGACACCACAGAAAAACGACTCTAAGATAACAAAAAATAAGAGAGGTTATTATAGAGGGGCCCAACAAAATATCGTAGGCTTAGATAGAGAGGTCATAAGCATCATAGTTTTTGAGTAATATCCCATCAAAGATTGCAACCATTTTGTAGTTTGGACCCATAAGGGATCGAGGTGATTGAACATAGCTCAAAGTGATTTGGCATATTTGGGTGTGAAAGAGGAACATTCATAGTATAAACATATCCATTTGAATTCGTTGCAACAATTTTTTTGGTCACACGAGTTGTAGAATGAAAATTGTACCACCTTGCAACTTTACACTACTTGCATTTGACACTTTTTCCATCAATTGAAAACTAGACACCATGGGAAAATGACTTAGAGATAAAAAAACTAAGAGAGGTTATTATAGAGGGGCCCAACATAATCCAATTGGCTCACACAAAGATTCTATAAGAATCACAGTTTCCAAGTAATAGTCTGTCAAAGATTGCAATGATTTTGCACTTTGGACCCTTAAGGGATCGAGCCAGTTGAACATAGCTCGGAGTGATTCGGCATGTTTGGGTGTGAAAGAGGACCATTCATAGAATAAAAAGTATCCATCCAAATGTGTTGGAATAGTTCATTTGGTCACACAAGTTGCATAACAAAAGTTGCACCACTTTGCATTTTTACACTACTTGCATTTGACACTTTTTCCAACAAGTGAAAACTTGACACCACAGAAAAATGACTCTGAGATAGCAAAAAATAAGAGAGTCTATTGTAGAGGGGCCCAACGTGATCCCATAGGCTCATACAAATAATTCATAAGCATTAAAATTTTTGACTAATAGTTTGTCAAAGATTGTTGTCATTTTGCACTTGGGACCCTTAAGGGATCAAGCTGATTGAACATAGATCATAGTGATTTGACATGTTTAGGTGCCAAAGAGGACTATTCCTAGTGTAAACGTACCCATTTGGATGCATTGGAATAGTCTATTTGGTCACACGAATTGCAAAATAAAAGTTGCACCACTTTGCAACTTTAAACTGGTTGCATTTGACACTTTTCCTATCAAGTGAAAACTAGACACCATGGGAAAACAACTTTGAGATAACAAAAAATGAGAGAGGTTATTGTAGAGGGGCCCAATACAATCTTATAGGATCAGAAAAATAGGTCGTAAGCATCATTATTTTTGAGTAATATCCAGTCAAACATTGCATCCATTTTGCACTTTGGACTCTTAAGGGATCAAGTCGGCTGAACGTAGTTCAAAGTGATTCAGTGTGTTTGGGTGCAAAAGAGGACCATGCCTAGCATAAATGTACCCATCTAGACACGTTGTAACAGTCTATTTGGTCACACGAGTTGCATAATGAAAGTTGCACCACTTTGCAACTTTACATTGCTCGCATTTGACACTTTTTCTATCAAGTGAAAACTAGTCACCATAGGATAACGACTCTGAGATAACAAAAATTGAGAGAGGTTATTGTAGAGGGGCCCAACATGATCCCATTGGCTTAAAAAGAGAGTCCGTAAGCATCACATTTTCCAAGTAATATCTTGTCAAAGATTACAACCATTTTGCACTTTGGACCCTTATGGGATCAAGTCAATTGAACATAGCTCAGAGTGATTCAAATTTTTTTGGTATGAATGAGGACCATGCCTGGTGTAAATGTACCCATATAGATGCATTGGAATAGTCTGTTTGGTCACCCAAGTTGCAAAATGAAAGTTGCACCACTTTACAACTTTACACTACTTGCATCTGACACTTTTTTCAAGTGAAAACTGGACACCACCAGAAAACAACTTCAAGATAAAAAAAATTGAGTGAGTTTATTGTAGGGGTTTCCTATGTGATCTCGATGCCTCAGATAGAATTCCTATAACTAACATGGTCTCTACGTAACAAGCCATCAAATATTGCCTCCTTTTTGTAATTTGGATTGTTAAGGGATTCCACTGCATGAATTCCAAATGTTTGAGGGTAGCAATAAATTTCAAAATTTGAGTAAATATCATTACAAATATTTATGTGAATATATGGCATGCTATATTGATATTGATATATAATCATTAGGTTGATTTGTTTTAATAAATGAAGTTTTTTTATAATAATTTAGTCAATTGGTGCTAGTTATAATGAGTGAATAAAGGAAGAAAAAGAAAGATTGGTAATCATCAAGGGTTATTACACTCACTATATTAATAATATGATGTTTACAATAAAATGAGATTTATTTGGCAGTCCTAATTCTTATGTTTGTGCTACAATTTTCTAATATGCTTCATACACCATTCTGAAACCCAAGTGGTTGTACTTGTAGACACAATGCTTTCTCAAAACTATCAAGTGGTAATAAAAAATCATGAGAAAAAAATCAACCTATATGAATTCCAACACCCCACTTAAATCAAATATTGAATCAATGTGCCCCATTTTCATGCACACAAACTCAGCTTATAATATTCTCTCATAATAACCAAAAATAGGATTCAAGGATTCCTTAGGTACTTCGTTCTCATAGATCTTTTACAATGCCACTCATACTTTTGAGATGCTCTTATAATGTCTAGATCATAGGTGCTCATGATGAGGTTAACCTCAAATGAATAACTTGAAATTCCCTGGCTAAGCTTCACACACACTTCTATAATGTCTATACCATAGGTGGTCATGATGATGCTAACTTCAAATGAGTAATTTATTACCATATGTTAATCTTGGATTTGGAATATACTTTATAACTTTATTTGGGTTTACTAGCTCCAACCTAAACAAAGAAAAGAGATTGTAAATATTAATAATCACATAATCACATAATCAATTCAAATAAACATGTGATATGTCAATAATTTAAAACTTGTGTGCTCAATTATGCAATATCTTATAACTTATCACTAGTCAATCTAGACCATTGAATATCTTACAAAGTAATTTTTATATGAATATTAAGCATACCTCCCATCTATTAGGATTACACTTTAAAGGGTCCTCGAAGTAATGAGGATGAACATGAATAGAACGTAACCAGACTATTACTTTCCAACCTTATGGAAACTTGTAACCCGTTATAAAAACAACACAATTTAATCTTCCACTTAGTTTACTAATCTATTGAGAATATTCTACATCATTTTTTTTGCAAATTTTTGAGAAAAAATAAAATACCATTGAACTCAATATCCTTTACCATAATTCTAAACATAAAGTATGCTACATTTGTAAGTATAATAACTTCATCAATCACCTACATACATGATATAAAAATTAGATGATAGCATTGGAATCGTAAAAATAATGTGCATACTTAAAAATTAATTAGAACCAATGTGCATACTTACAAATTAATTCAACGAACCATTCAAGTTTTCTCTACTCTTTATTGTGTCAAGTATTGCCTCATGGTCAAACTCACACACCTTCGACAAGGTCTTGTTCAAAGGTCTACCCCCATATTTGATAAAACGAGCATTGGATGCCATGACAAGGTTTGAGTAATGAAGAATATTTAGATGCATGTCAAAATCTTGAAACAACCAAACATTAACAGTCTTATATGGGTACCTTCTAAGCCACGTTCTAGTAACAACAAATGAACCTGTAGGGTATTCGATGCTTTCTCCATCTATAACTAGGGCCTCCAATTTCTTTTTAGCCTCAACATAATGACACTTATAATAATCCATTCCCTCTTTGTTGTCTTCATTTGCAATAGCTGCATAAACATGCCCTATATTGATATGTGCAACAAATTAGATGAAATTAGTCAACATTACAAATACACTACAAAGTAAGATAACAATAGGAATTCCAAAAAAAACTATACAAGTAGATATATTACCTAGTTGAACTAGATCTGATATGTGGTCAAACTCAACTGATGATTCCATATGTGTTAGTTCCAATGCCATCGAAGGTTGATACATATAAAGTGGGCTAAGATAAATTAACCACCATTACTCAACCCACTTCTTTGACTTACAATCATCCCAAGATTGCATTGTACATGAAGAACAGAAGCATGGCATCTTTTGCATATGGATACTCCATGAACCTATATTTGAGCTAAGAAAAGAGTGTAGCTCACTCGATCCTACCAATGTACAAAAATCCTCATATGGTGCAATGTTAGTATCATCCATCAACCAAAGAAATCTATGAACTAAAGACTTACCTTCATTACGCAGACCCATCAAAGAATTACACCACTCAATGATTGATTTTGCATTTGTCAACTTTGCATTGTCTTTATGCTTTAACTCTTCTCATGCTAATGCTCTTTTGACACATGCTCCTACACCATCATGTTCCTCCTTTCCATGCTCAGCCTCACAAAAGTTCCACATATGTTAACAATCTATAATGACATGCATCCTGCTCATCCAGTAGAACATGTGTGAGTTCTTAAACTATGTTGCACAGTTATCCAACCATATTATATGCTAACCATATGCTATGCCCCTATAAGCCAAGTCACTTTAGAACAACTGGAAGCAACCTTGCACGAACTCTATAGAATGTGTGTGATCATCACTAATATAAAAGTGATACTCCCTCAATACATTCCTTTGGTCCTTTGTACTATCAATTGCATGAATGAATGCTATGTGCACAAATATTGAAACATGTGTGGAGTTGTAATATTGTGACTACACCTCATGCTGTGCCTGTAGGGTGTAGTTCTCTGCAAAGTCAACCACTAAAACTATGCTACCAACTAGAAAGGTGTCCTTGCATAACTTGAATTGCAAGTCCAACCATCAAGCTCTATGGGTATGCCTTGCATACTCATACACTATACTATCATGAAATGTAGACATAAACCGATACACTGAAATCTTTTGAATAACCAAATCACACCTTTTTACTTAATTACCATCTTTTTTAACGTATGCCATTTTTTTATACTTCCCAAACTCTACTAGTTGCTTTCCCACCTCATGTGTGTTTTCCATATGTTGACATACTGGCATACATTGCAAGCCACGTAACACTGACATGAACCATCCAAGCATAGTTTCCTTAGAATATTTGGCCATCCTCTCTTTCACATAATTTTTTTTATAAGAACTCTCTTGAAGATGTTGGTGGGGCATGTATGCCACAAGGCTACAAAACATTGTTATTATGCAAATCTAAACATATAGAACAATAAACATCAAAATGGTTAGAAAATTCAATATGTAATCTACAACAAGTAGTGTGTGTGTGATTTATCTTGACATAAAAAGGTTTAAGCATTTCAAAATATCTTTGACAAATTTTAATTTGAGGATAATCCTCTAGAAATTTATGAAATGTACATCACCATGAGACCCCATTTCTATGAGGCATTTTTTCATGCTGCCTCTACCTTGTCAACCCTACCACATTGACAAGGTAGTGAGCTTATCAAACACTATCTTGTCAATGCGGTAGGGTTGACAAGGTAGGGGTAACATGAAAAAATGCCTCATAGAAATGGGGGCTCATGGTGATGTACATCCTTGTGAGCCCCCATTTCTATGAGGCATTTTTTCATGCTACCCCTACCTTGTCAACCCTACCGCATTGACAAGATAGTGTCAAAATCATCACAAGCCCCCATTTCTATGAGACATTTTTTTATGCTGCCCCTACCCTGTCAATCCTACCGCATTAACAAGCTAGTGAGCTCACTAGCTTGTTAATGAGGTAGGGTTGACAAGGTAGGGGCAACATGAAAAAAGTCTCATAGAAATGGGGGCTCACAGGTACATCACCGTGAGTCCCCATTTCTATGAGGCATTTTTTCATGCAGTCCCTACACTATCAACCCTACCGCATTGACAAGCTAGTGAGCTTGTCAAACACTAGCTTTCCAATGTGGTAGGGTTGACAGGGTAGGGGAATCATGAAAAAATTCCTCATAGAAATGGGGGCTCACAGTGATGTACTAGCTTGTCAACGCGATAGGTTTGAAAAGGTAGGGGCAACATGAAAAAATGCCTCATAGAAATGGGGGCTCATGGTGATGTACATAACCGTGAGCCCTCATTTCTATGAGACATTTTTTCATGTTGCCCCTACCTTGTCAACCCTACCGCATTGACAAGCTAGTAAGCTCACTAGCTTGTCAATGCTCACATGAATTTTTGGATCCAATGCCTTAAAGAAATGTGTTCTTGTGGCATGCCATGATTGCAAGATAGGATGCACCTTTCCCCATGTTGCTAACTTAGCCTTGAATAAAGAGTCTTGAAATAGTGGAAAGAAGGGTTACAATCCCTTGTAGGTAGACTAATCAAGGAAACATTTAAAATATATCACAACATTAGTGATGAGGTAAGTTTAGTGATGGGGTAAATTTAGAAATAGAGATGAAAACAAAAATATATTCAAAGATCTATCAATGTGGGAGGAGTATTCCAATTTTTAAGAGACATGTATGGAAAATTTGGTAGCATAGACAATGCAATTAGCTGTTTGAAAAAATGTACATCACCATGATACTACATTTTTTTAAGGAATTTATTCAAACAACAGATTGCATTGTCTATGTTGTTTGATAAAATTATTTGGTAGACATGTATGGAAAATTTGGGAGCATAGGCAAGGCAATTAGCTGCTTGGTATAACTATTTGAAAAAATACCTCAATGAGATATGTCCTCATGGACTAGAATGATTGCAGGATATGCACAAAATGGATTTGTTGAAAAGGCTTTAGAAAATTTCAAGCATATGCAATTTCTAGGTGTAAAACCAAATTCCACTACATTTTCCAACATCCCCCATGCCTATACCAAAATGAAATCTTTGGAGAGGGGTATGCACATCCATAGTAAAGGAGTGAGAAATGATGTATTATTTTACTTATAACTTCTGTCATATATATGTGTATACAAAATGTGGAAGCATACACATAGTAAGTCAATTGTTTAACAAAATACCTCAAAGAGATGTGGTTTAAGAATGTAATTGGCAAGTGTAAAGAATTGTGTAATTTAAAATGTGCATTGACAAGCTAAGATTATAATGAAAAACAAACAATGATGAACATGGAATATGCAAAATAACAAAATCAAAGAAAGAGAAAATAGAATGAAAGAAAATGTGTAAAGACTTCACATACCTAAAAAACAAAGTTTCAAATTGAGGAGTTCTAACCAATTATGTAGCCTTTGCTTCTTCTTTCTTCAAACTCCTTAGCAATTTGACTTTTTAAAAAGATTGTTTCCCTCCAAACTTGAATTGTATATCACTCTTGAATGGAATTGAGACTTGAATTGATATTATATACCTTCAACATGAAAACTCTGCTATTTCATGCAAAGGTGGTGGAATGTGAAAAAATTGCATGCATAATTCACAGAATCATCAAAAATATTTTCTTTGTCAGAAAATGCACATAACTAGAAGAATATGCAGAATGTGGCCCTAGAGATCATGGGTATATTGAGATTTTTACCATTTTTCAAGCAAGACAAAATGTGCACATGATATAACATGCTCGCATTATAACATGAGCATGTTATATCTTGCTAAATAAATGACCATATCTCTACTACAAAATGCACTCATGTTATGAGAAAGTTGATTTTTTATAGGTTTATTTTCTCTCTTTCTCTCTATCCTTAGCCATCCATCCCCCTTAGCCATCTAGGTCTCTCACTTATCCCTAAACCCTCAACCCTATACACTATGCCTTAAACCCTAATCCCTTAAACCTTAAACCCTAAACCCTAATCTCTCTCTCTCCCCTCTACCCTTAACCCTAAAACATCTACCCTCTATGTCTCTCCCACTCCCTCTCTCTCTCTCAAGTCTCCCTCTCCTACCCCTCTCCCTCTCTCTCTCTCACTCACTCACTCCTTCTTATCTCTCTCCACTCTACCCTTTAACCCTCTACCCTTAACCCTTAAACCCATAAACCCCTCTACCTTCTATCTCTCCCACTCCCTCCTCTCTCTCTCTCTCTCTCAAGTCTCTCCCTCCTACCCCCTCTCCCTCTCTCAAGTATTTCTCTCTCACTCACTAACTCCTATCTCTATCCCATCTACCTCTACCCTTAATCCTTAAACCCTTAAACCCTCTACCCTCTACCCTTAACCCTCTACCCTCTATCTCTCTCCCACTCCCTCTCTCTCTATCTATAAGTTATCTCTCTCCTACCCCTCTCTCTCTCTCACTCTATCTCTCTCCCCTCTACCTCCTTAACCCTCTACTCTCTACCATTAACCCTTAAACCCTCTACCCTCTATCTATCTCCCACTCTCTCTCTCTCAAGCCTCTCCCTCCTACCCCTCTCCCTCTCTTAGGTCTCTCTCTCACTCACTCATTCTCCCTCATCTTGCTCCCCTCTCCCCTTAACCCTTAAACCCTCTACCCTCTACCCTTAACCCTCTACCCTTAAACCCTCTACCCTCTACCCTCTACCCCCAACCCAATACCCTCTACCCTCAACCCTAATCCCTCAACCCTAAACACTAAACCCTCTACCCTCAACCTTAAACTCTCAACCCTAAACTCTTAAAACCTCTACCCACAACCCAATACCCTCTACCCGATACCCTAAACCCAATACCCTCTACCCTCAACCCTAATCCCTCAAACCTATACCCTAAACCTCTACCCTCAAACCTAAACCCTCAACCCTAAACCCTTAAACTTTCTACCCTCTACCCTCAACCATAATCCCTCAACCCAATACCCTCAAACCTCAACCCTTATACCCTCTACCCTATACACTAGAACCTCAACCCTAATCCCTCAACCCTAAACCCTAAACCCTCAACCTTCAACCCTTAAACCCTCTACCCTCAACACAATACCATCTACCCCCAGCCCTAATCTCTCAACCCTAATTCCTCAACCCTTAAACCCTTATGGTAGAGATTTTGATTTTTTTTTTTAAATGTGAGTTGATTCTTGTCATGTCTAGGTTTTGATCTATTGTGTCTATGAGTGGGGTTTAGGGTTTAGGTTAAAATACCTCTTTCCAAAGTTCACATAGTCACGAACCTTGAATTTTCTAATCCTCTCTTGACATCTCATACCTGATTACTGGTCACCCAAGTTACAACTTAAGCCAACTATGTCATGTCTTTCACTGGCCCCTTGATCTAGGTTCATCAGTTGCCATTGTTCAATCCATCATTTTAGTATTTCCTATGGTTGGGTAAAAATTTCATATTTAAAGACTTAGGTCTTAAGTATTTTTTCTAAGGGTTTAAATCCCATCGACCTTGCATGGTCCCTTTTCAAAACATCTTATTTTCATGTGGGAATTGTTATTCACTTAAGTGGCCATCCATCATTGAAGTCTCCTTTGATAGTGGGTTCATTTTAGTGACAAGCGATGGGATTTGGTATCCCTTGGTATCACCTATCACTGAAGTTATTCAAACCTTTGGTATCACTACAACAACAAGTGATGAAGTGTTATAGTGTGTTGTATCATTCCATCATCAAAATATTTTAGGACCTTTCCTAGTTTTAGTGATAAGCAATGGAAAGGAATGAAAGGCAAGTGGTATGGTATCCACATGTTTGAATTTCATTCCATCACTAAATTTTCCCATCATCAAGGACATTTTCAACTCCAAGATCATTACAATGATACACGATGATTTGGGTTGTTTAGAGGCATCGCCAAAAAGCTCCCCTCCCTGAAACCTTCAATCATTTCAATCAATTTTCTGTAAGGAGCAATGGAGTCCATGATGTACTATGGGCAAGTGGGTGGCTACGTGGAAAACTCTTAGGAATTCTTCATTGTTTTAATGCATAATTGTAAAAGGTATGGGCAACGGTAAAGGATGATCATTGATTCTGTTTTAAATCCAAAAGATCAATGATTGGGATTCAAACCTGAATGGCTATTTGTTAGTTCACTCATGCAAACAATCCATAAATCATTAATGTTGAATTCACTTCAATACTGGGTACCTATTAAGGAGATTTTCCAATATTTTCTTTTGCAATTGTAGTCAACACGGGCATAGGAACTCGGTGATTGGAGAAGCAACAATAGAAAGGCTCCAAATTAGTTGAATTTTGAATAAATAACTAGTTTTCTCTCGAGTAAGAAGTCTCTCAACCCCTGAACTAGTTTTTGTATTGGGTAGTTTGGGAAGTGATATAAAAGGCTAGGGATGCATACTTAAGGTTTTTTAATTTCATCTGCTGAGAGTGAATTGAGGTAGTTACTCATAGGGTTTGAGGTAAGGAGAATAGAATTGTTTCTTTTATCGCAAAAATCTGTGATTCTAGGGAGCTTAGAGTGTAATTTCTTATAATCTTGAAAACCCTAGTTCTACTACTGAGTAATAATGAGTGAACCTAGTGGGTCTAGAGCTAAAACTGAAAGAAAAACCACTCAAAAATGGGTTAACAAACCTAAACCTCAGAGAGACCAACCCCAGCCTAATGAAACAAGTACACCCAAATGACAAAGGACTATTAAGATGGATTGTCCTAGGTTTATGGAGGAACCCCCTCAAGGCCTAGATTAGGAAATAAAGAAGAAGGTAGGAAAGAGTAAAATTGGTGAGGGAATCCTAACTACTCATTTTGAAGATGTTTCTTTTGGGATTTGTGATGTTGTGGTGCCACAAAGTGGTTCAAATTTGTTTTACTATGCTTTCAAACAAAAAGATTCCAATCATCCCACCTTTAATATATGGGCATGTGACATAGGAAAATTGTTGTTCCCAAGTCTTTGTAGAGGAAGATTTAATGCTAGCATTGGTCAGGTGTTATGATCTAGATGATAGAACAATTAAGATGTTCCCTAATTTCTTTCCCATGCTAAAGATTTCTGCAAGCCAGATAATGGAATCTTTTTAGTTGAATCTGTTTGCCTTTGAACCCATTAATTTTCACAATATCTACAATGAGTATGAGAAGAATAAAATTTGGTATAGAAAGGGTAAGTTTCCTATTCATAGGATACGTGACTTGAAGAAAAATGGTTCCACCTCAAAAGCAATAAAAGGCACACCATTTTTCTTCATTTGAGCATCATGGTTTTCTTTAGCCAATTTGGCAATTGAAATTCAACACAAGTATCAAAATAGGGTCTAGCATTATGCTACTTACATTGTTGAACACTTGCATGAGAACCTGGTGAAGTTGAAGGATGCCACTCACCCACTGTCTTGCAAAAATTATTCTTTATTGATTCACCTACTGTTGTGGAAGAGTAGGAAGGTGATGATAAATTATATAATACTGAGAATTTGATGACATGGATAATGAATTGTTGGTGCAGATGTGGATACATATTTGGGATGTGAATTTTCCACACTCTGAATACATGTTCTGTAATATTTTCAAATTCTTGGTGCTAGAATAGATGGGTTTGAAAATTGTGTAAAGAATTTCACAAGGTGTCAAGGAGATACTAAGGCCATTAGAGTATGAATAGGACACTAAACACAAATTCAATTGGTGAGATTGGTATCTTTATACCAATTATACCACAATTAGGGTTTATGGAACCCTAGTGCCACCTCACAAGTTTCCCATTTATGTATCAAACAGATAAGCATTTATGGAAATAATGTGGCAAATGGATGCCATGGATAGAGTATTTTAGGGGCCAAAGAAAAGCTTCTCTTGTGAACCCTGATGTACATTTTGCATACTTCATTTGTACCTCAAAGGAGGGTATTGAGAGGTTTGGTTCCCTTTTGAACAACTACAAGCTAAATCAAGATGTCAGTAGATTTAATGATCCTGAAGGAGTGATCTCAACTCAAAGAAAAGCCACAGGATTGGGAGAAAAATCCCATCAGTTCTATTTTCAAGAAGATGTGATCAAGAATTTATCTACTAATGAATTTAATGCAAGGAATAGTGCATGGAGGAAAATATGTGCAATTGAATATAGGATGATAAAGGACAATCCTTTCTATGTTAGCCTGTACTCGGAGATAGAAGATCAGTTCATAAAGGAAAAATTTATGCTTGGTGATTTCAGTGATAGAAGCTTCTTTGAGAAGGTGAAGCAAGATGAGATTAAAGCTAAAGTGGCTAAAGAAAACCATGATGCTCAGACGAGGATCCAACCAACTCAATGTTCTGCTCCAAGCACCCATGTACAATTGAGGACTAGTGGGCAACCTGCTATAATTTCATTAGTGGCTTACTCAGAAAGTGAGTAGGTTGGTGAGGCTCAGGTCCCAGAGGAATCTAGTGAGCACAAACCCATGAAGTAGGAAATAGACCAAGATTTCCTCGAGGAAGGAGATGATGCATTGAATATTGTGGTCCCCCCTAGCAGGATTGTACAGTGGGTATATAATGAGGTTGAGGATGACAATGCCAGAATAACGGAATGTGCTAAATTTATGTGTGATTATGCTTTTATTAAGAACAAGGAATTTCGGGAGTTTTTCATCCATGTTAAAAGTGTTGAAATTAAAAGAAGGATTGAAGAAGTGAAGGAGAAAGCTATCCCTTCCTTATAAGAAGAAGCTGAAAAAGAAAACGAAGATAAAAAAAAAACAAGAAATAGCTAGCATGTCACTAGAAGAGGCAAGAGCATTAGTGAAAGGAAGTGGTGTGCTCTTGTTGTCTGGATGTGATATATCATCTTCCATTGTATTAGATACAGTTAGGAAGGACCTCGATGCCTCTATTTCTGAAGAGGCTTTTGACAATAAGATCTTTGGTTCAGGTTGCATACATTGGTTGTTTGGTCAATGGATCCTAACACAAGAAATCCTAATGTCATACAATCTATAGAAAAGGTGATTGGAGTAGTAATTGTCAAGGGAGCAATGAATATGACTACTACTATAGATGCACAACTAACTATGCACACTGCAATGTTGGCTATAGATTCTACTCAAATTATAGAGGATAACTATAGGAAGTTGCTTGATAGATACAATAAATTGATGGATTAACATAATAAGGTATTGGATACTACACAAAGATGTTTACCATCCCCAACAAGTTCTACTTCACATTTGTCTATGCAAGGCAGAGAAACCTTGTCCCTTAAAATTCAAGATTTGAATCAGGCTCTAAGTTCAGAAAAGGAACACACAAGGAAAGCCAAGTTGAAGATAGTTAAGGTGGCCAATGATATTTTTGAAGATGTAAAAGTAAATAGAGTAACCAAATCGGTCAACAAGGTTGATGATGTATGGGGAGCTTACAAGAGTATTCATGAGGCCATCATTAAATATTTGTAAGTTCAAAGGATTTTCCAAACTGAGTGGAGTCAATGGAGCACTAGAGTGGGAACTATGAGGGAAATAATGTCTAAAGCGAATGAGTATCCTAAAATCCCTAGTCACATCCCTAAGATACTGTAGGCCATTGATCTAATCAATGAGATAACAACCTTCCACAATAAGTTAGGAATGCAACTTGGAAACAAATTGAAAATGTTCAAGGACATGGAAGGGCATGGTTTGCCCAAAATATTTGATGATAAGGGTGAGTTGATGGAGTTTACCAAGTGGAAATAGGAATTGGAGGGATGGTTACCTTGGGATAAAGATATGTTGACTAAAGTTGATTACTCCAAGATGAACCTCCACATTGACAACATGGCTAGCATGGAGATGATAATGGATGTATTTGTTAGGGAGTCCAGAGTGTTGATTGATGCTAGGTACACTTAGCATAATGTGAAAGTGAAAACTTTATTGAATACATAATGGCCCACTAATGATGAATATAATTCATGGTTGGAATAGTTTACTGAGTAAGTTTTATGTATGGATGATGAGGAATGTGGTAAATAATGGACAAAAGAGAAATAATACATAGCCTAGAAATAGTGCTGATTAGGCTTTGGTTGAAGTATTGCAGAATATTGTTCTCTTCTCATTAGAAAGGTTGATGACACAAGTGATGGTTTGGATGAATCAATCACTTTGCTTCTATTGCTTTTGTGCTTTTTTAATCTTTGTTGAATAGGCATGGACGTGGTTAACTTTTGGCTGATGGAGAAGTTGTGGAGTTGTTATATCACGTGAAAATTCTTTTTGGAACACAAGCATATCTTCTTCATCAAATGGGAACAACTTTTGTTTTGTATAGGTTTCCCTCCATTTGAAATGAAAATATAACTATAAATGGAATATATGATATTGCAATCAAATGAAAATATGGCAAGTGTAATTTTTGGCCTAAAGCTTTTTTTGCTCCCTTGTTCTTATAAAAGGGAATTCAGGGCCATTAGTACAAGTCTCTTCTTGAATTCTAGATCTGAGTTATGCAAACTAGAAACATAGAGAGAATGGATTTGAGGTCTATAACTTAAGTTTTGAGTCTAGCTAGTGAATTTTGTTAATTCTATGGCTTCCAAGCAAGTCTGAACAATAATGCAAATCTCTTGAAGTATATTGTCTCTCTAGCTTTAACATTGTGTATGAATTATTAATGAAAATTAAATCAAGGATCATTTTGTTAATATTCACTGTCATTTTTCTTTGATGTGTTTTTTAAGTTTGGCTCTAGTTCAATGGATCAATTAAAATGCTTTTATTAATTCATGAATTCATATATATATTGAGTGGATTTGATAAGTAGTCATAGAATCTAAGTATTGATGTGTGAATTGCAAGGTAATCTCATTAAGATCATGGTTATTTGGAACTAAAATCACCTTATAGTTCAATCTATTATGTTTGACTCCTTTCCCAAAGATATGGAATTGATCTTAGTTGTTGTGTACATTTCCCATGGTTTTGGTATTTTAATTTGAGAACAACATTCATAATTAAAGAAAGGCCACAAGGCCACCAAAAAAGAAAGGGCCCTATTTTCCCCTATCATACACCTTGTTCTAATATGTTTTCATCAAACTACTCTTGAGAATATTCATGCAATCTACCTTGTTATATCCACTGCCATTGAAAACTTTCATAATAAAAATATGTTCAACTTGACCCATGTTATTTTTACCATTCTATAGTTCACGATCAAATATAATCTGAAACATGAACCATAATTATGTGATAAATGCTTTCCATCTCCATTATACAAAGTTTATTTGCATTCAATGCAATGTTTCTCATTATTTTACTCACTATCATGTGTTGTAAAATGCTCTCCTGGCTTACATGAAAACTTGGAATACTCATTGTTCATCATATAGCTGAAATCATTGGGTCTCTCTTCATCATAAGATTGCATAAAAAATATGAAACCATCATAGGGAAATTGATGTAAACTAGGAAAATAATTTTTAGCAAGGAAATTATTTATGTTGTTCACTCCACCATCTAAATGCTTCTCATATGGGTCTGAGAAATTTGTCATAATAGCATACTTTGAGATAGCTTCATCTGAGATATTTTCACCATCATCCATATCATCAATTGGTAGTGACTTCAACTTCTGATCAATACATTCATCATTATGTATATTTGAACCAATTGATGTTGAACATGTATTATCCATGATGAGTGAATCAATGCCATTCTCAAAAATCTCCAATCCTGATTTATATATCTTTTCTTGAATAGGGACAAACATAGAATCTTGATCAAATTCAAGAGTTTTTCCATCATTGTCACACAAAGTTCTTTCACTGCCAGAGCAAATGTATATTGAGGATGAAATTTCTAAACCATTCTTATGTGTGTATTTTTGATATTCAACTGTCATTAGATTTGAAATTTTTTCACTACTGAGTGAACATGCCTCTTCATCCATCTCATTTTTTATGTATTCTTTAGTCTTATCATCAAAAAATGGTAATTTAGATGCATTGATTTCACATTCATTTTCTTCACAAATTGGTACATCATCCTAATTATCAAAAAATGCTTCATCCTCATCATAAAGTGGGTTTGAATACACATGAAATTTGTGTTCTAACACACCTTGGAAAAGTTTCATATGATCTTATATCTTTTCATCATACAATGGGTTTTAAAAAATTTGAAAACCATTTTTAGGTGTACAAACTTTTTCTTTATTAATTGTGTCATCATAACACCCAACTGCAGCCTAAAGTGTCATTTGCTCACTGACAAATAGACTTCATTTTCCATTGCTTCTTCCTCCTAATCTCCATAAGAGCTTCAAGAATCACTTAATTGCAAATCCACACGTGATTGTCATCAAAATATAGATTTTCAATGGATTCTTCATAGCATTCACATTCACAATCTGTTATGTAGGAGAGACCCTCTATATCTTCATCTTCATCATGTAGGCTATCATAACAATCATTTTTACTTGCACACCCATCCTTTATAGATTGACCACAATCATTGCCCTCTTGTAGGGCATACTACCCCCTTTTGTTTTAGTGTCTAGTGCATTATTGTCAATGCTATTCCAATGCATACATGGGTGCTCCTCCATATCATCTAAATCATCACTGGTATATTCCTATGGTATTTTGTTTCCGACAATATCTTTGATACTACAGTCATCTTCCTAGGTGGAGAATTGGTCTTCAATAACTTAATCTTCATTCAAGTCTAAAAAAACCTCACTTGCACATGTCTCCTCCTCTAGTTGCATTGATCAATTAATTTCTCCATACTCATCAGTAATATCACCATCCTCATACCTTTTCTTATCTATGATACCAATCAATTTGAACACTTGGTCGAAGGTAACTCATTTTAATGAATTGGGCCAATAAATTGAATTTGGATCATATGCTCTAATAAACTACTCAATGATCACAAATTCACTAGGGAAGGAACCAAAAGGTAGTTGTATATAGATATCTTTCATTCATTCAAATAGATAAAATACATATTCTCCTATGTGTCTTCTTAGGTTAAAAAATGCATCCAAGGGAGATATGCAATATTTCAATTTCATGTTGGAGTCCTGACTTGTTTCTTGAGTAAATGAATTCTCATCATCTTCCTCAAACTATGAATTCATATATACATCTTGTTACAAGTTTTGATTGACTCTTCCAAGAGTGATAAAATTGTGTTGTACATTTTGATATGGAGTTTGGTATTGATATGGATAATGCTCAGGATATTGGTTTTATTGATGATCTTGGTAGCTTACTAGCCTTTGAACGGGAGGGATAGGATAATCATTTATTTGTTTTGAAGCCTATGGAAAAGAAATGTCATGTTGTGAATGTTGTGCATTACCTCCATTACAAAAAATTCCAGTTATATTATGAGGCACTTGTGGTGTCCAAGGATCGCTTGTATCCACATATCCATTCTCATTGGATAGTGGTATATATTGTGGTGTATCCAAAGCAAGCAAGATACCCAATTCTATCAATTCTTGAACCAATGCTTCTTTTTGCTCTACTTCTGCCTCCAATTAGTTATTTTCTTTCCTTAGCTCAATTAAATATTTTATTAAAATGTGTGCATTCTTCATCAAATTCTAAACAAAGTCGCCAACTACTTTTTCCAAAAGTAGGGAAATGAAATGGATTTTGATGTTTGCTCTTGGCTTTCCCTAGCAGAATTCCCTATTCAATTATGTGAGATGAAAAGGATGCAATTTTTTTTTTATAACTCTATAAGGAAAGATAGTTTTCTATTGGATTTCTTCAAGTTCTCCCTAGCAAATTCACCAATCTGCTACATCTCAAAAACACAAGTTACAAATCCTAAGAGGATGCCAGGCTCTATGATCAAACTTGCAACATCTTTGGACTAACGAATGGAGTTAATCTATATTGTTGATGACTCCTTGCACTTCAGGCTTTACTAAACCTAGGCAGGTGGACCTTGATAGCTAAAGAAGATTAAGAGTTGTATGACTTAGTTGAATTTATGGATCTATCCATAGTGGCATAAAGTGGAATAGATGAATTCTTACTAACTACTCCTAAAATTTGAAATATGAATGTATGGATAAGATTTTATAAAATTATAAAATGGAATGGGTATGACCAATGCCTACTCCTGTTGGTCTAACAGAGTCAAGAGGTGAATGATATGTTACTTACTTACTGGCTACAATTTGAATTTCTTGGAACTTGTGAATGTTTGCACCTTGTACAAATGTGCAAGAATGTAACTATCAAAATCTTCTTATCGATCTAAATGATTCTTACCAAGTCACTATGATTAATTAATAGGAATTTTTAATCCCTTTTAAGGACCAATTAACTGAATCACACAAAAGTAGCAAGTGTGCCCTAAAAAATCAAATATACTTCTAATTTGAATAACAAGATAGAATCAAACTAGAGACAATATGATAATTTTATCGATTATAGGGCTCTTCTTTATTGATCCAAGTGTTACTCCCAGATTACTGTGGTCTATTAAAAGGATATTTAATTCTCTGAGAGAAATCAATCGATGAAACCACACAAGAATAGCAAATGTATTTTGATGAATTGAGTTCTAACACTCTAATTTAAATAATATGAAAGCACCAATATGGAGACATCCAAATAATCAGATATTAACAACAGACAATTGACACTAGTGTTGGATCAAAAATTTATGCACTCTTCTCCATTATATGATTTTAAAAGATTTTGCAATACACATCATAATGTTTTGTTGAGACAACTAATCAATCTATCCAACTATTGATGATTTATGACCTACTACTCTAATTCCTAATTCTAATGATTTCATTTGATTTCAACTGGAATATATACATTATATATTCTAGGGTTATGACCCTTCACTCACCCTTCTATTGCAGCTCTTCATTTAATTAGTTGCCTCTGGAAAATTAAAAATATTTTAATCTTCATCATTGTATCTCCGTAAAATTAATTTCCATTATAGTTATAATCCTTCTTTTGTTGGCAACTTTATTTCCACTCAATCAAAAAATGCCCTTTGGGTAAACATAATTACTCATCTTGTGACCCTTTAGTGAAAATGTTTCACTTGCATTTTTACCCAAAATATATTCTTTGAGTAGAGTAATTACCTGTCTTAAGATTTTACATCTTCTCACCTCCTTCGTGAAAAGTCGCACTAAATTTTTTTTAGGTAAAATAATTACCTAATTAGTTAATTCTTCCCATAAAATTATTTTACCTCACAATGCAAACACTCTTCAATTCCTCGTTACATATTTGGAAAAAATCATATTCTTCAAAAATATTATTGCACATTTTAATAATATTTCTTCTGTACATTATTGTAAAAATATCCACCCTTTGTATTTTCATTGCTTCATCAAGGAGACATTTAGCAATTTTACTTTGATACTTATACCTCTCTTCAATGAAATTTGCAAGTCCTTCATGTGTACTCATCAACTCCAAGATTCAAAAAATGGCTAATTCCTTGGTGAAAATGTAAACTTTTAGGTGAAAATATTTTATATCTGCTCTTTATATTATAATGTCACTTTTCACTTGATCTTTATTATTTCACATAAATTTCACTTGACATTATTCATCCAGAAAAAAAATGTATTTTTACCATAGTCATTATAGGGAAATGAACTAATAATTCACACCTTAAAAAGTGCTCACCATGCATATGTGTTTGTCTTCATGTTTTGCCATAGCTCGAAGGGAATTATCAATTTCGATGAGACCTCGCCTAACTTCACTCGGATAGAGCCTTCTCTCTTCGATGGAAATTTTCCAGCATCATGTTGTTTGTTGAAGAGACTTACAAAAAACTCCCAACGACATGCAAAAGTCTACTTGATATAATCCTTATACCAATTATATGCTCATTTTCCCTTATTATGCATTCTGATTTGTTGGGAAGGCTTTATGATTTCGAAGGGACTTCATATTTTCTCTTTAAAACTGTATATATTATCTCCAAGTAATGCATAAAGAGCTAAGTCATACACCAAATCCAACTTAAATGGTTTTTGTATTCTAATATATATGATAGGTTCTTGAATCCTCCTCTCCCTTGTGGTGCAATCGATGATCATCGCATTTCATGAGACCAATTTTCTTTGAGGATTCTTATCAAATGATTTATTTTCTTATTCATTAATTTTGACATTGCTTGGAAATCTTTCATCAGCAATACATTTTGTTTTTAGAGTTTAAAATGTTTGCATTGCAATGCCAATATTAAAGTGTAACATGTAATCTAAAGGAACCTTGATCCCTTGGACATAAGAAATCTTATTATCTTCATCATTCAGCTCATTTAAAACCGCATTCAATAGTTCTCCCTATTTTTTTTTCTCTTGTTCTTTGATAAGGATCATCCTCTTTAATGGGGCTCGACCTTGAAGGTAGCCTTTGATCATTATACAATCTAGTTATTACCCTAAGGAGTCTACATCATGATTCAATTCCATCCAATCGATTGTGGGTATTGTGACGCCTCTAATTTTGTTTGCTTCCTTAGTGCTTAAAATTCCTTCAAATCTTTGCTCCCTTGGTCGAATCTTATTCATACAAAATGCTTTAATGTATTTTAGCTTGGTATTTGACAATGACCTACTACATTATTTTACCCAATACTTTTAATATCTCGCTAGTATATACCTAACTCACATACATGTTTGATTAATTGGAAGGATCCTTTGTATTTATGGACTCCAACAACTTTTCTTCTGACTTCTGACTATGAGCACTTCCAATTAGATCCAAGATACTAGAAAGATGAAAAAATGTCCATGATATTTTGGTAGCAATTTGTAGAGCATTTGGTTCAATTTCCATGGCTTTGGCAGAATAAGAATATAAGGAAAAATCATAGCTGCTACTTCTTTCAACCCATTTGGACATTGCACTAAGAAGCTTGATGTTGCTAACTCAAGGGATAAATCTACAACACTATAGGCTTGGAATATTTTTCTATCTTTCCCTTTTGATTGTCCCACTTTGGTAAATAATGCCCTTCGCATGCTTTGAAGTACTGATAAAGATTGTCTTATTTTCTTCAAATTATGATCTCTACTCTAAAACTCATCATTATAAGTGAGTCTTTTATTTTCTGTTAGTGACCTCTTGACCCCAGGAGTGTTATCATCCTTTCATTTATTTCTCAAACTCTTAGTATAAGGCTTTCTCAAGCATGATATTACTTTCATTGGAATACCATGCATTGATCTCCCCTTTTGATTGCCATAAGCATGATTTATTGTGATTCCAGAAAACATGTCTATTGTGCAGGCCTACATCCACTAAGAATTCAAAATGGATCCCATACTGAAGTGCGTAGTGTTTAGCATTTGCTTTTTGCATAGTGACCCAAAATGGGTCAAGTAGCCTCCAAAATCATCTCAGAAAATCAATCAAAACTTCTCCTTGAGCCATGAAAATGCACCAACATGTTGAGTTGTGGTAGAAGAGTATGCTTTTCAAATGGTTGGTCATGAAGTTATTAGGAATGAAAACTGTTAACAATCAAAGTAGCTCACTCAGCCCATTCTAAAAACTGCTCCTATCAAACCTAATTGAAACTCACCGACTTGTTGTTTTGTAAAATTATCAAATATGATTTTGAGAAGTTTCCCCCTGGATACTAGTTCATTTAGGTCAAATGAACATGTGTGCAAGAGGGTTTTCCATCATTTTATTCTTCACTATATATCAAGCATCAAAGTTGACCCTTTTGTAGCTATTCTGGAAATGTAGTCTTCAAATTGGGTAAAATTCATTTGGTTTTGGTTTTGAAAAAACACCATTTATGAAATGCCAAGAGTTTGAAAATTATCATGAAATCACATTAAGATGGGAAGAATCTAAGACACCAATCGATTTGTCTTGACACTCTTTCAGTTGCTTAATATTTTCCTCCAAAGTTGACCCTTTTGGTAGTTTTAACACTGTGTAAACATTAAACCTTCCCAGAACCCTTCAACTTGGCCTTTTTGAAACTTTGGAAAATCAGATCGTAGGAAGCTAAAATCAGGTGTGCTCACTCACATATGGTAGATAAACATTTCTACAGAGTGATTCTACATTTGTGATTTTTCAAAGTAGACACTTGAGGCGGTTTTTTCAAATGCATTTCTAAGTGTTGAAATCAATTTTTTTGTTATGGGACCCTAAATTTGCAAAAATGGTTGGAAATTTTAGGTTTCAATAGTGGCTCCTATCTAGGGATGTATGCCCATTATGGGCATAGTAAGAATCTAGGTCTCTAGGGGAGCATACCGAATGCCTTACTCATTGGGTAGCAGACTCAAACTTTTTTCTATCATGAACTGATATAGTTTTGAAAAAAAAACACACCACAGCTGATGGCACAAGGCCACCAAAAAATAAAGGGCCCTATTTTCCTCTATCATACACCTTGTTCTGATATGTTTTCATCAAATTACTCTTGAGAATATTCATGCAATCTACCCTATTATATCCATTGCCATTGAAAAAATTTAGAATAACACTGTGTTCAACTTGACCCATGTTCTTTTTACCATTTTGCATTTCATGATTAGATATAATTTGAAACATTCCATCATTATGTGATAAATGATTTCCATCTCCATTATACAAAGTGTATTTACGTTCAATGTAATGTTTCTCATTATTTTTCTCACTATCATGTGTTGTAAAATGCTCTCCTAGCTAACATGAAAATTGAGAATACTCATTGTTCAAGATATAGCTGAAATCATTGGGTCTCTCTTCATCATAAGATTGCAATTGATTTAAACTAGGAAAACAATTTTCAACAATTGATGTAAAAAATTTGAAACCATCATAGGGAAATTGATGTAAACTAGGAAACAAATTTTTAGCAAGGCAATTATTTATGTTGTTCACTCCACCATCTAAATGCTTCTCATATGGGTCTGAGAGATTTTCCATTTCAACATATTTTGAGATAGCTTCATCTAAGATATTTTCAGCATCTTCCATATCATCAATTGTTAGTGACATCAACTTGTGATCAATACCTTCATCATTACATATATTTGAACCAACTAATGTTGAACATGTATTATCCGTGATGTTTGAATCAATTCCATTCTCAAAAATATCCAATCATGATTTATAAATATTTTCTTGAAAAAGGACAAACATAGAATCTTGATCAGCTTCAAGAGTTTTTCCATCATTGTCGTAGAAAGTGGTTTCACTGCCAAAGCAAATGCATGTTGAGGATGAAATTTCTGAACCATTCTTATGTGTGTATTTTTTATATTCACTCTATCAGCAGATTTGAAAAATTTTCACTACTGAGTGAACATGCCTCTTCATCCATCTCATTGCTGATGTATTCTTCACTCTTATCATTAAAAATGGTAATTCATATGCATTGATTTTACATTCGCTTGCTTCAAAAATTGGTACATCATCCTGATTATCAAAAAATGCTTCATCCTCATCATAAAGTGGGTTTGAATACACATGAAATTCATGTTCTGACACACCTTGGAAAAATTTAATCTAATCTTCTATCTTTTCATAATACAATGGGTTTAAAAATATTTGAAAACCATTTTTAGGTGTACAAACTTTTTCTTTATTAATTGTGTCATCATAGCACCCAACTGCAGCCAAAGGTGTCATTTGCTCACTATCAAATGGACTTACATTTTTCATTGCTTCTTCCTCCTAATCTCCATAAGAGCTACAAGAATCACTTAATTGCAAATCCATATGATTGCCATCAAAATCTATATTTTCAATGGATTCTTCATAACATTCATAGTCACAATCTGTTATGCAGGAGAGACCCTCTATATCTTCATCCTCATCAAGCAAGCTGTCATAACAATCATTTTTACTTGCACACCCATCCTTTATAGATTGACCACAATCACTACCCTCTTCATTGTTGTAGAGCATACTACCCCCTTTTGTTTCATCTTCTAGTGCATTATTGTTAGTACTATGCCAATGCATACATGGATGCTCCTCCATATCATCTAAATCATGGCTGGTATATTCCTTTGGTAGTGTGTTCCAACAATATCTTTGATACTGCAATCATCCTCCAAGGTGGAGAATTGGTCTTCAATAACTTCATCTTCATTCAAGTCTGAAAAAACTTCATTTGCACATGTCTCCTCCTCTAGTTGCATTGCTTGATCATTTTCTCCACACTCATCAATAATATCACCATCCTCATACCTTTTCTTATCTATGATACCAATCAATTCAAACACTTGGTTGAAGGTAACTGGTTTTAATGAGTTAGGCCAATAAATAAAAGTTGGCTCATATGCTTTCATAAAGTGCTCAATGATCACGGATTCACTAGGGAAGGAAACAAAATGTAGTTGTATACAAAAATATTTCATTCATTCAAATAGAGAACATCCAGATTCTCCTTTGTGTCTTCTTAGGTTAAAACATGCATCCAAGCAAGATATGCAATATTTTGATTTCATGCTAGAGTTGCGACTTGTTTCTTGAGTATATGAATGTTCATCATCTTCCTTCTTAAACTATTGATTCTGATATACATCTTGTTGCAAGTTTTGATTGACTCTTCCAAGAGGGATGAAATTGTGTTGCACATTTTGATATTGATTTTGGTATTGATGTGGATAACACTCAAGATATTGGTTGTATTAATGATCTTGGTAGCTTACTAGCCTTTGACTAGGAGGGATAGGATAAGAATTTATTTATTTTGAAGCCCGTGGTGAAGAAATTCCCTAATGTGAATGGTGTGTATTACCTCCATTGCAAACATCTCCAGTTATATTATGAGGCACTTGTGGGGTTCAAGAACCACTTGTATCTGCATATCCATTCTCATTAGAGAGTGGTATATATTGTGGTGTATCTAAAGAAAGCAAGATACCCAATTCTCTCTGTTCTTGAACCAATACTTCTTTTTGCTCTACTTCTACCTCCAATTTGTTATTTTCTTCCTTTAGCTCAATTAAATATTTTATTAAAATGTTGTTGTGCATTCTTCATCAAATTCTAAACAGAGTCACCACCTACTTTTTCCAAAAGTAGGAAAATGAAATGGATTTTGATGTTTGTTCTTGGCTTACCCCAGCGGAATCCCCTATTCAATTATGTGAGGTGACAAAATGCAAAAAGGTTATTATGACTCTATAAGGCAAGAAAATTTTCTATTGGATTTCTTCAAGTTCTCCCAAACAGAGTTGCCAATCTGTTAGGTATCAAAAATGTAGGTTATAAATCCTAAGAGGATTCTAGGCTCTATGATCAGACTTGCAACATCTTTGAACTAATGAAAGGAGTTAACCTATATGGTTGATGACTCCCTGCACTTCAGGCTCTACTAAACCTAGGTAAGTGGACCTTGATAGCTGAAGTAGATTAAGATTTGTATGACTTAGTTGAATTTATAGATCTATCCATAGTGGCATGGTGTGGAATAGATGAAGGCTTACTAACTACTACTAAAATTTGAAATGTGAATGTATGGATAAATTTTTATAAAATTCTAAAAAAGAATGGGTATGACTAGTGCCTACTTTTGTTGGGCTAACAGAATCACGAGGTGAATGATATGTGACTTACTAGCTACAATTTGAATTGGTTGGCACTTGTGAATGTTTGCACCTTATACAAATGTGCAAGAATGTGACTATCAAACTCTTCTTATCGATCTAAATGATTCTTACCAAGTCATTGTGATTAATTAATCAAAATTTTTAATCCCTTTTGTGGAACCAATTAACTGAATCACACAAAAGTAGCAAGTGTGCCCTGAAAAGTCAAATATACTTCTAATTTGAATAACAAGATAGAATCAAATTGGAGATAGTATGATAATTTTATCGATTATAAGGCTCTTTATTGATCCAAGTGTTATTCCCAGATTACTGTGTTCTATTAAAAGGATATTTAATTCTCTAAGAGAAATCAATCAATGAAACCACACAAGAATAGCAAATGTATTTTGATGAATTGAGTTCTGACACTCTAATTTAAATAATATGAAAGCACCAATCTAGAGACAGCCAAATATTCAGATATTAACAACAAACAATTGACACTAGTGTTGGATCATCAATTTATACACTCTTCTCCATTATATGATTTTAAAATATTTTGCAATACACATCATAATGTTCTATTGAGAAAACTGATCAACCTATACAACTACTGATGATTTTCTACCTACTACTCTAATTCCTAATTCTAATGATTTCTTCATTTGATTTCAACTGGCATATATACATTATGTCTTCTAGGGTTATGACCCTTCACTCACCCTTTTGTTGCAACTCTTCATTTAATTAGTTGCCTCTAAAAATTAAAAATATTTTAATCTTCATAATTGTATCTCCGTAAAATTAATTTCCATTATAGTTATAATCCTTCTTTTGCTGGCAACTTTATTTCTGCTCCATCAAAAAATGCTCTTAGAGTAAACATAATTACTCATCTCGTGACCCTTCCATGAAAATGTTTCACTTGCATTTTTATCCAAAATATATTCTTTGAGTAGAGTAATTACCTGTCTTAAGATTTTACATCTTCTCACCTCCTTCATGAAAAGTTGCACTAATTTTTTTTTAGGTAAAATAATTACCTAATTAGTTATTTCTTCCCATAAAAGTATTTTATCTCACAGTGCAAACACTCTTCAATTCCTCATTACAACATTGGAAAAAATATATTCTTTAAAAATATTATCGCATATTTTAATAATATTTCTTCTGCACATTATTGTAAAAATATCCACCCTTTGTATTTTCATTGCTTCATCGAGAAGACATTTAGCAATCTTACTTCGATGCTTATACCTCTCTTCGATGAAATTTTGAAGTCCATCGTGTGTACTCATCAACTCCAAGATTCCAAATTTTGACTAACTCCTTTGTGAAAATGTAAACTTAAGGGTGAAAATATTTTATATCTCCACTTTATATTATAATGTCACTTTTCACTTGATCTTTATTATTTCAGGTAAATTTCACTTAACATTCTTCATCCGAAAAACAAAGTATTTTTACCATAGTCATTACAGGGAAATGAAATAATAATTCACACCTTAAAAAAAGCTCGCCATGCATGTGAGTTTTTCTTCACGTTCAACCATAGGTTGAAGGGAATTATCAATTTCGATGAGACCTCGACTAACTTCACTCTAATATAGCCTTCTCTCTTTGATGGAAATTTTCTCGCACCATGTTGTTTGTGGAAGGGACTTACAAAAAACTCCTAGTGACATGCAAAAATCTGCTTGATATAATCCTTATACCATTTATATGCTCATTTTCCCTTTTTATGCATTCTGATTTGTCGGGAAGGCTTTATGATTTTGAAGGGACTTCATATTTTCTTTCTAAAATTATATATATTATCTCCAAGTAATGCAGCAAGAGCTAAGTCATACGCCAAGTTCGACTTAAATTTTTTTTTGTATTCTAATATATATGACAGGTTCCTAAATTCTCCTCTCCCTTGTGGCACAATCAATGATCATCGCATTTCATGAGACCAAGTTTCTTTGAGGATTATTATCAAACGATTTATTTTCTTATTCATTAATTCTAACATTGCTTGGTAATCTTTCATCAGCAATACTTTTTTTGTAGAGTTTAAAACTTTTGCATTGCAATTCCAACATTAAAGCATAACGTGTAATCTGAAGGCTCCTTGATCCCTTGGACATAATAAATATTAGTATCTTCATCATTCAACTCATTTAAACCTACATTCAATAGTTCTCCCCATTTTTTTTTTCTGTCTTTGACAAGGATCATCTTCTTTAATGGGGTTCAGCCTTGAAGGTAGCCTTTGATCATTATACAATATAGTTATTACCTTAAGGAGTCCACATCATGATTTTGTTTCATCCAATTGATTGTGGGTATTGTGACGCCTCTAATTTTATTTGCTTCCTCGATGCTTAAAATTCCTTCAAATCTTTTCTCCCTTGGTTGACTCTTATTCATAAAAAAAAATTAATGCATTTTGGCTTGGTATTTGAGAGCGGCCTACTACATTAATTTACTCAAGACTTTTAATATCCCGCCGGTATACCTAAATCACATACATGTTTGATTAATTGAAAGAATATTTTGTATTTATGGATGCCAACAACTTTTCTTGTAACTTTTGACTATGAGCACTTCCAATTAGATCCAAGGTACTAGAAAGATGAAAAAATGGCCATGATATTTTGGTAGCAATTTTCAGAGTATTTGGTTCAATTTTCATGTCTTTGTAAGAATTAGAATGTAAGGAAAAATCATAGCTATTACTTCTTTCAACCCATTTGGACATTGCACTAAGAAGCTTGATGTTGCTAACTCAAGGGATAAATCTACAATGCCATAGGCTTGGGATATTTTATTGTCTTTCCCTTTTGACTATCCCATTTTGGTAAATATTTCCCTTCGCATGCTTTGATGTACTGGTAAAGATTGTCTTATTGTCTTCAAATTATGATCTCTACTCTAAAACTCATCATTATAAGCATGTCTTTTATTTTCTATCAGTGACCTCTCGACCCCAGGAGAGTTGTCATCCTTTCATTTATTTCTCAAACTCTTAGTATAAGGCTTTCTCAAGCATGATATTACTGTAATTGGAATACCGTTTATTAATCTCCCCTTTTGATTATCATAAGCATGATCTATTGTGATTCTTGAAAACATGTCTATTATGCAGGCCCTACATCCACTAAAAATTCAAAATGCATCCTGCACTGAAGTGGGTAGTGTTTAGAATTTTCTTTCTACATAGTGACCCAAAATGGGTCAAGTAATGATTTGTTTTAGGATCTAAGATGATTGCTTTAAGAATGCATATCGATTATAGTTTCAAAACTCCAAATTATGAAAATGAAATCAACAACACATAATTAAACGAACAGAATCAAAATTCAGAATGAGACAAGAAATAGAGAACACAAACAAATTGATAACAGAGTTTGTCGTAAGAACGACTACGTCTTTAGGCCCCTCTCCAACAAGTAGATCGATTCAATTGAAATCTTCAAAAAATTGACATTACATCAGTTTGCAAGCTCTTCCCTTCAAGCACGACAAAATTATGACATTCTCCCCACGTACAAGAACAAAAAATTATCTCTCAAAATTGCTCTAAAGTCTCCACACCTAAATAAACCTGAATGACCTCCTAAGCCTCTAAAGCCTCCCTTTTTATACAAAAAAATTACTCAATTGGGCTAATAACTAATTGATTTACAAAATCCACCTTATCTCTCCAATTTTACATAATATCTTTAAAATAACCTCCTTTTTACATAAAAATCATTCTAAAAATCCCTTAATTTTATTTAAGCCCCTTAATTGTTTCATTCTTGGGCTATTTTGTTACGTGAGGTTTTTCATTTTAATCCTTAAAAGGATTAGGAAGTTTAATTGTTTTTATTTTTGGAGGAATTATTTAAATTAAGGGGGCATTCGATTTTAATAATTTATCAAAACAAAACAAACTCCCTAAATATATCAGGTTGGTTGGATGGTGCAACGGCCAAAAGGTTTTATAACCAGCCGGGGGTCAAGGGCATTTTTAACAACCACCAAAGTTGTTATTCAACAAAATGATTATGACCCCCTATTTATGTGTCGACAAGTGCAGTGGTATGATGGTTGGAAGGTGCGCTTGCATGGGGGTAGTCAAGTGTTTGACACCCTCTCCAACCTCCTTTTTTCGTTAAAACAAACAACTCAATTGACATGTGGATGACACGTGTACTGCTGACGTGTATGTTGACTGTGTGATGATGTGGCTGATGACATGTCCCGCCATGTGGCACCTAGCAATGTGCCACATGGCCTTTTTTTCTCTCACTTGACAATGACACATGTCAACTTGTGATTGGCCGATACTGCTGATTGTGCGCTGCTTGTACCATGCTAATTATACCACATTGATGTTAGCAAAGTCAACCCAACTTTGACTGCTCATATCTCGTGCAAACGAACTCCATTTTTTGTGAAAAAAACGTCATCAGAAGCTTGCAATGAGCTCTTTGCAATGGTGCTGACTTTGACCACTTTTGATGATGTCAATTTTTTACCCTTTTTTCACCGACCTGGCTCCAAGGTTGACCAAGGTTTGATCGAGCATAACTTGGACTCCATAGCTCTGTTTGACCTCGTTCGAGTTGCATTGGAGTCAAAATTTCAGCCACTTTCTGATGATGCCATTTTTGAAGAAAATGAGAAAATTCAATTTTTGGAAAAGATCCTCTGGATCAGGTAACCTCCAAAATCATCTCTAAAAATTGATCAAAACTTCTCCTTAAGCCATGAAAATGCACCAAAATGTTGAGTTGTGATAGGAGAGTATGCTCTTCAAATAGTTGATCATGAAGTTATTAGGATTGAAAACTATTAACAATCAAAGTAGCTCACTCAACCCATTTTGAAAACTGCTCCTATCAAACCCAATTGAAACTCAAACCAACTTGTTGTTTTGTAAAAATATCAAATGTGATTCTAAGAAGCTGCCCCCTAGATACTAGTTCATTTAGGTCAAATGAACATGTGTGCAAGAGGGTTTTCCGTCATTTTATTTTCTTCACCAAATATCAAGCATCAAAGTTGACCCTTTTACAGTTCTCGAAATGTAGTCTTCAAACTAGGTAAAATTCATTTGGTTTTGGTTTTGAAAAAATACCAAATGAAATGTTGGGAGCCTAAAAATTGGCATGAAATCACAATAAGGTGGTAAGAATCTGAAACACCAATTGGTTTGTCTTGACACTCTTTTAGTTGCTTAATATTGTCCTCCAAAGTTGACCCTTTTGGCAGTTTTAACACTGTGTAAACAACAAGCCTTCCCAGAACCCTTCAGCTTTGCATTTTGAAACTTTGGAAAATCAGATCGTAGGAAGCTAAATTAGGTGTGATCACTCATATATGGTAGATAAACATGTTTGCAAAGTGATTCTACATTTGTGATTTTTCAAAGTAGGCACTTGAGGTAATTTTTTCAAATGCATTTATGAGTGTTGAAATCAAATTTTTTGTTATGGGACCCTAAAATTTTGCAAAAATGTTTGGAAATTTTAGGTTCCAACACCCTCAACCCTAATCCCTAAACCCTCTACCCTCAACCTTAAACTCTCAATCCTCTACCCTCAACCCAATATCATCTACCCTATACATTAGACCCTTAACCATAATCCCTCAAACCTATACCCTAAACCCTCTACCCTAAACCCTAAACCCTGAAACCTAAAACCCTTAAACAATCTACCCTCTACCATAAACCATATACCCTCTACCCTCAACCCTAATCCCTCAACCCAATACCCAATACCCAATACCCTTAAATGCTAATCCCTCAACCCTATACCCTCTACTCTATACACTGGACCCTCAACCCTAATCCTTCAACCCTAAACCCTCAACCCTCAACCCTCAACCCTCAACCCTCAACCCTTAAACCATAAACCCTTATATCCTCTACACTCTACCCTCAACCCAATACCCTAAACCATCAACCCTATAGGTCTTCAATCCTATACCCTTGATTCTCAACCCTTTACCCTATATATTGGATCCTCAACCTTCATATATCTTTGTCCCTCCCTCCTCTTCTCTCCTCTCTATCTCACTTCTCCCTCCATCTCTCCCTCCATCCATCCCTCCTCTACCTTAATCCCTCAACCCTCTACCCTCAACCCTTAAACCCTTAAACACTTAACAATAAAACCTAAACCCTCACCCCTCAACCCTTAAACCCTCTATCCTCTACCATCAACCCAATACCCTCTACCCTCCCTCAACTATCAAACCTTAATCCCTCAACCCTTAAACCCTTAACCCTCAATCCTCAACCCTCAACCCTCAACCCTTAAACCCTAATCCTTGAACCTCTATACCCTTTACCCTATACATTGGACCCTCAACCCTATACTCTCAATCCTCTACCCTCAACCTTAAACCATCAACCCTCAACCCTTAAACCCTCTACCCTCTACCCTATACATTAAATCCTCAACCCTCAATTCTCAACCCTCAACCCTTAATCCCTCAACCCTTAAACCCTAAACCCTCAACCCCTATGCCCTCTACCCTATACATTGGACCCTTAGTTGTAATCCTTTAACCATATACCCTCAAACCTATACCCTAAACCCTAAACCCTTAAAAATTCTACCCTCTACCCTCAACCCTAATCCATAAACCATATACCCTAAACCCCTATCCTTTTCTCTCTATCTACCCATCTCACCTCTCCCTCCCTCCCTATCTCCTACTCTCTCTATTTGTCTCTTTCTTCCCTCTCCCTCTTTCTATGTACCTCTTGCTAAATCAATCCCTACCACTCTCTCTTTCTCCCTCTATCTATCTATGTATATCTCACTCCTATTGTCTCTCCATCACTCCCTCTCTCTCCCTATCTCTCAAGTCTCTCCCTCCCACCCCCTCTCTCTTAAGTTTCTCCCTCTAGCACCCTACCTAGATAACTCTCTCTCTCTCTCCCCCCTCTCTCTATCTATCCTTCCCACCCTACCTAGATAAGTCCCTCTCACTCCACCCCCTCTCTCTCCCTCTCTCTCAGGTCACTCCCTCCAACACCCTCTCCCTCTCTTAGGTCTCTCATTCTCACACTTCTTCTCTCCCCCACTCCCTCTCTCTCACACTCCCTCTCACTACCTATCTCTCAAGTCTCTCCCTCTTAGCCCGCTCACACTCTTAAGTCTCTCCCTTTGTACCCTACCTACATAAGTCTCTCTTTCTCTCCCTCTCTCTCTCTCCCCCCTCTCTCTCCCCCTCTCTCCTAGTTCTCTCTCTCCTATCCCTCCCACCCTACCTAGCTAAGTCCCTCTCACTCCAACCCCTTCTCTCCCACTCCCTCTCTCAAGACTCTCTCTCACTACCTCCCTCTCTCTCTCTCTCAGGTCTCTCCCTCCCACCCTACTTAGAAAACTCTCCCTCCCTCTAAAGACATACATAAATACATACATAGTTACATACATACAAGCATACATGTACATATGTACATAAAATCTTACATACATACATACATATAGGCATACATACATACACACATACATACATATACATACATACATACATGCATACACACATACATACATACACGTATGCATACATACATACATACATACATGACATACAAACAAACATGTATATACAAACATAAAAATATATAAACATACATTCAATAGAGTAGCATTTAATACAAAGCAAAACATAATGCGAGTGTGTTATAATGTGCTCGTGTTATGTCTTGCTAGAAATGTCTTGCACAAATGGAAAAACCATGTCAAAACTAAGATATAATGTGAGCGCGTTATAATGTTATCATGTTATATCTTGCTTTGGGAATCCCCAAGCCTTGGGTTTGGTATTTTCCTTGGAATACCAACCCAAAGGCTTGGAGGACCTTCCCAAAGACCAGAGACATGTTTTTGCAAATTCTACAATATTTCAAATAATCAAGTTCATGCTCATCATCAGGATTGCATGTATTTCAATGTCAAACAAATCAAACACATGGTTAATGTTAGGCTCTCTCTTAGTTATCTAATGATGTAATTATTTTCACTTTTTGGCAATGTTAAGCCTTTGATCTATATTTTCTTTTGTTTGTGTGTCTCTATTTTTGGAAAAAAGTAGTGTTTGGTTTTTTTTTCATTATAAATTAACCATTCATCAAAATTTCAAATAAATTACATTTTTAGAAACTAGACTCTATTCTGCGCATATTTAAAAAAAATGCAAAATTTCAATTAGTTTCCATATTTTTTAGGGGTAGCACGACCAAAATTCTATTTTTCAGAAAGTGTCCACTTTGAAAATTAGTAAAAAATAAAATATTCATTAAAATATTATCAGAAAAATCATGTATAAACTACATATTGTTAGCTAATTTCTCACCAAAGTGATTTTAAAAATACTAAAAAAAAATCACCATGCTAGGTACCCACAAAAGTTGCTATGTTATGTTTTTCTGATAAAAACAACACCAGTTTTTTTGGGCCCCTCTTTTGAACCCCTTAATCTCAACCATTTTCAAAATAAATTAGTAGTTTATAAAGCTGACTCAGAGCACTACAATCCTTTTTTTTGTTGTGTCTCAAAATTCTAAGTCTAACTATCCTCAATTTCACATCCAAGGTCAGTATTTCTTGATTTCAAAAAGAAAAAAAAAAGTGGCCACTTAAGCCCCCTTTTTGGCCCCCCATATTATTGCACTTACCCCTTTGTTTATTCTATTGACAAAGGATGGTGAGTTTGATTGGACTAAAGACTGTCAGAGTTCATTTGAGAAATTAAAGGAAACTCCTACTCATGTACTAGTTCTAAGAGGTCCAAATTGGGCATTGCCATTTGACATACACACTGATGTATCAGACTTTTCCATTGGATTCCTAGGGAATAAAGAAAGGAATAAGGAATATGCAATATATTATATCAGCAAAAACCTCCAAGGGGTAGAGTTAAACTACACTGTGACAGAAAAAGAAATGCTCACAATTGTCTATGTCGTTAATAAGTTCAGATACTATATAACTGGCTATCAAGTGTTCATACATACATATCATACAAAAATTACATACTTGATGAATAAACCACTAGTAGGTGAAAGAATTGTAAGGTGGTTATTGTTACTACAAGAGTTTGACATAACAATAGTTGACAAGCCAAGAAAGGCTAATGTGGTTGCTGATTTTCTCTCTAGATTAACTACCCAATCAACAGAAGGGGTGGTTGATGATTCTTTTCCTGGTGGGCATATATTTTCTCTAAATGTACACACTCCATTGTTTTTTGATATAGATAACTATTTGGTGGTAGGCTAGATTCTAGGCTACTTTTCTCTAAGACAAAAAAGACAGTTAACTTTCACAAATGCTCCCCTTATTCTTGGATTTCTATATTTTTATTTTACACTGGCCCAACTAACATTATGAGAAGATGTATCAGGGAGGATGAAGTGTTTGATATTTTGAAAGCATTCCATGATGAACCCTATGGTGGAAATTTTGTAGCTAAGAGGACAACCTTTAAGATCTTGACAATAGGATATTACTATCCACCTCTACATAAAGACTTTGTTAAGTATACTACAAGCTATGACCGTTGCTAGAGAATGGGACCATTGCTAGAGAATGGGAAGACCCACACGAAGTGATGAAATGCCTTTATAGCCCTACCTGGCACTAGCTCCTTTTGATAAATGGAAGCTATATTTTATTGGACCTATCTCTCCCACTTCAAGTAACAAGGAATACATATTGGTATGCATTGACTACTTAACCAAATGGGTAGAAGTTAAAGGATTGTAGTTTGACAGAGATGTCAATATAGAAAAATTCTTATATGAGGAGATCCTCACTAGGTATGTTGTACCTAAAGAGATAGTGACTAATCAAGGACCATAGTTCACATTAGACCTAAATTCCAAATTGGTAGAAGAGTATCAGATCAGGAACACGAAATCTACCCCATATCATCCTCAGGCTAATGGTCAAGTAGAGTTCACCAATAGGGAGATTGAAAATATATTGACAAAAATAATGCAACTTCATAGGAGAGATGGGTATCTAGATTACCATAAGTTGTTTTGGCATATAGAACCACATGGAAGACAACAACTAGTTTCACCCGTTATGAAATGGTTTATGGAAGAAAAAAAATATTGCCTATTGAATTTGAATACAAAACATTGAGAACAATAGTAGAGTTTGGCATGGATTTAACAGAGGCCCAAAAAGAAAGGTTGCATTCTTTGAATGGGCTGGATGAGATACGCATGGAAGTAGTCCATCATATAGAGGTGATGGAGCAACAATGAATGAAATGGCATGATCAATACATAAATACAAAAGAATTCATTGAAGGAGATTGGGCTCTACTATATGACTCAAGGTATAAAGATTTCAAGGGAAAATTCTAGTCTAGGTGGTTGGCCCCTTATGAAATTAAAAAGGTTTACCCAAATGGAGTAGTACCGTTGCATACCATTGATGTGGCTTGGTTCTCACTTCTTGTTAATGGTCACAAACTAAAGCTATATAAGAAACCAATATAGTATGATGACTTCATCTTTTCACTGATCCAACAATATGGTGCTCACAGTGAACCTGAAACAAAAATTGATTCACAAAGTACTACATTAGTATTGAGGGACATGCCAAGCACGTCTGGTGATCCAGAGGTTGAGTTACACAACTCAACCCCTGAAAGCACCTAGGCATAATTTCCCATGCTTTAAAAACACATGCACACACAAAACATTATTTATGCACACACAACACATTCTCCATAGCATACATACTCTACTCTAGAGGAACTTGTTATCCATTTATCAGTACTTGTTTCTCTAGGGACCTAAAAAATTCATCTATCAAATACAAATAGGCCATATGCTTGAAGTACCCGTAGCAACACTTGTTGTACCTAAACCTACACTACCTTGCAAAAATTGAATTGTTTTCTCATGCATTCCGCTCATATCACATGCCTCATTCATTTTTCAAAAAAGCACCTGTAGCCAATCCAACTCAAATCGCTACCACCAACTTTTCATCCACTCTCATTCATTTAATGTTGATCAAATCGGTTATATGCCAAAGTACATGTTTATCCAGTTCCAACTTGTTCTGAGCGATAATTTCCATTATGCACATACAACAAATAACTTCTCATGATTAAACTAGATTTATTTTTGTATTCATTATTATTCTTGATTTAAGTCATGCATGCAAAAATATATCACCAATAATTTTCATTATTATCCCATCACCCCTATCCTGTCATGCATGAAGTGAGATCACTTCAATTAAAGTTGGGGGGAGGGATATTATAGTCATGATTATTCTTGATTTTCGCCACCTAAGTTTGTCAGATATCATTTTATGACCATCCTTCTAAAACTCCTAAAAATAAAATACCTATTTATTAATTATGATAATGTGATTTCTTCCCTAAAATAAGCTAAGTTTGCACTTGATTGAGCTAAAAGAAAAAGGGATTATGAGTTGCAGTATTGGATATAAGGGAAGGTATTTGAGAAGTAGTGGTATTGGAGGGTTTTTAAAGGTGGTAGAGTTGAGTTTTGAGTAGGATTTGAATTCTAAAAGGTTGCAAAACAATAGGACAATGGGAGGAGATGTTATACGTAGGGAACCATCTGCTCATAGAGAGATATTAGAGGATACAATGGTTTTACCTCTCTTCACCAGAGTAGGATTGTTGGACTATTTCTTGAAGATAAAAAAGTACGATAATGAAATGGTAAGATATTTTTTAGGTACATTGAAATGCAATAGTAAAAGGGTTGGTGGTGGATGGCTCATAAATGACAATTGCTCAAGTCATAGTATTTCCTCGAACAGGCTCTAAATACCCAACTCGTGTTGATGTAGTCATAGTAAGGGTGGAATTTTATGAGCAGGGAAAAAATTTGGATTCGACATCACAAGGTACTAAGAGGCTTTCCCTTCCATTCTTTTGGGGAAAATGTGTTGCTTATATTATTAAATACCTTACTTGTGATGGCCACCACAATCTTTTATACACTATGCATTTTAAATTGGTGAATCATTTATGGCATGAAAAATTAGTCAATGTACCCAATTTCCTATATAACATGTTGAAGAGAATGGCCTCTGAATATCAGAGGAAAAAATTGGACACTACATTGTCTCATCATTGCTTGATAACCCTATTGATTAAGAGAAGTTTGAGAATTCAAAATCCATAGGTTAATTGGAATGATTTTAAAGATTGCAAAGAAATCATTAAGTTTCTTGAGGCACCTAAAGTAGAAGATGAACCTCTACCTAAGCCTGAACCTAAAGTTGACCTTGAGAAAAATGAACCAGAGAGAGAAAATTCCCTTATTACACCATCTTCTTTGTCTACCCACAACCAAAGTAGTACCTGGAAACATAATATGCCAACTATGGTAATAGAGGAACCGTTGCCCTCTAAAAACCCTAGAGCTAGGAGAAGTACTACATCAACATCCTCAAAACGAAAAAGAAAAGAAAAGGAGTTGACAAGCGGGAGAATGTTGTAAGGGAAGGGGATGTAGGAAGGAAAAAGGGGAGTAAAAGAGGGAAGGAGAGTAAAGTTACACATAAAACTATTACCCTCGATGCTCAGGTGGGTTGAGAAGGCATAATGTTGAAAAGAGAAGCATGAAAGAGCATAAGCAGGAAGAAAGAAATGAAGGACAACAAGATCAGGATGCAATCATGATAGATACAAAAATAGATAGGGAAATAAATGCTCCTGATGATGTGTATGCTAAAAATATTGATGAGCCTATGAGAAAAAGAAGGTACGTATCTTCATCCTTTGATTTTGACTTAGAGGATATTTTTATTGCCAAGAAAACCAAGAGAGCAATTCCTAGTGGCCCAATTAGAGAAGTTTTTGATATCAGGGATGATTGTGATAATTTGAATTTTGAAGAAGAGAAGGAATTTCTAGAAGATAGAAACATAAGGAAGGAGCTTCAAGAAGCTCTTGAAAAGATAAATCAATTGGAGGAACAAGGGAAAGGATATGAACATAAAGAAAAAGAAAAGGAAATGAGAATCCAATAGCTAGAAGAGAAAATACAAACCTACGACTATGGAGATAAATTAGACCTATTAGCACAGGTAGCTGAAGGTAAAATGGCGATTGAGGGAAATGTAGCATTATATCTACAACCTCATGTTGCAAAAACACTAGCCTACCATACTACTCTATCTTTAGGCTTTGATTTGTTGAAAATTACCACCCAATTTAGGAACAAAAAAACAAAACTAGGAAAAATAAAGAAAAATCTTGAATGCATCATTAGAAACCAAGAATTTGGAATTGAGAAAGTTGGAGGAGAAACTAATAGATGTGGTCAATAGAGCTATTCAAATTGTTGAATGTAGACCTCCAGCCAGAGTATATGCATTATTCTTAAAGGAAAAATTTCTTAGTTTTCAGTTCGATAATTTTATTAATGACCAACCCTTTTCTTTGAATCAAAGACATAGTTTTCTTAGTTTCTTCAACACAGTCAGTTTAGAGGAGCAAGATCAGTTATGTGAGTATTATCTGCATAATTATGTCATGACAGAGGACACTGAATGAAATCCCTTGATCTATTTTGGGGATTTTCAAGTAAGAGCCCTCACATCTTATTTAAGAAATGAAGAACTCCAATGGGAATTAATGGAGAAATATGAAGAATAGGATAAAATAGTGGCACTACAACTCATAAAAAAAGAGATGAATCCAAAAAGAGTCATTACTCAATGGCTAACAGTCCTTTCTCATAAGGGACTAAGAAAGATAATTATAGATTTGAGACTCAAGGATTATAGAAGGATTCAATAGTTAGCAGTGACCATTCTTCAAAACTACCTAAGACGTGGAAAATAGATGGAAAATTTTGACTCCATAATTACAAAGGAAGGAGCCTCACTCCTTCCACACTTTCATAAATATGTTTGAGAGGTTACACAAGTATATCAAAGTCTCAGGAATAATATGAGTGGAGTGGCTTCCACTTACTTATCATCATCCTATCCTACTTCATCCAATACCACATTGGATAGGGGAAAGGTATGATTAGTACAAAAATGTAGAATAGGCTAAAATGAATAGGCTTGCATGCTATAATGGTTTCCATCTCAAATAGGGGCAAGAAGTTGGTGCATTCATGGATCTTAGGAAAATTATCTTGTATTACAATCTTCTTCCCTAGGTGGTTTAGTTTGGTATTTTGCTTGAGGACAAGCAAAATGATAAGTTGGGGGGAATGATGGGGTTGGTTATTAGTATCTTTTTATTGCTTTTCATATACTTTCAAGACAATTTACATATGTTTCTAAAGTACCTTTTAGAAAAATAATTCCATGTTATGTTATCCTTTTATACATACTTTGCAACCTTGAACCACGTTTATGGGTATGAAATATGGTGAAAATATTTGTAGCAATTGCATGATTTAAATATGAGAATGTATGCATATGAATAGAATTCTATGATTTAATTATGAAGGTTAGTTGTATATGTATGTTGTATGGATTAATCTTTTTTCAGCCCAGCATGAGGTAACAAGAATAGAGTATTTGTAGCAAGAATCAAAGTAGTGAAATAGGGGACCATTAAAGTTCAAACCGCCTAAAGTGCAAGAAGCTATCAAGGTGGACGTGAACTATCCTGGAGGAATAAATACTAAAGGAGGATACTTTTTTCTAGAACTCTGAACGTTTTCCTATGTGTTTCACATGCAAACTGTTTCATTTAAGTTCTTTGTTGAATAGGTCTTCTTCTTTTTCAATTAGAATGAATAAGCCAATCTTAATTGCATATCCTCATATCTAGGAGTGGGATTAATGGTTGCAATTAGTTAGTAGTTTGGATAAGTCTCTCCCCATTTTTGTATAAAGTTAGGGGATGATTTCATAGAAAAGTTAGTTGGTTGTTACAAGTTATCAAGTAGTTAGTCATTTCCAGTTTTAATTTATCCAGAAACATGTTGCTAAAATTCCATTATTGAATACAATCTAAAGAAGGATTATGTTTGGATATTTGGTGATATGCAATGAATGGAGTTGTATGTTACATGGATGCATAAGATTCTAAGTTAGATCTAGTTCTTAGTTAAGTGAGGCAGTCCCCTAAGCTATCCACTTGAGGTACTGCCTTACACTTCATTTACTTATTCATTTATGCATTTCTATTAATAACATTTTATTGTTTCATAAATACATTTCAAGTACAATAGAATAGTTTTCATGGTTGATTACATTAGTTTTTGTTCATAAACAATCATCTAAATAGTGAACCTTAGCACTCTGGAGGTTAGATTTGATTGCTTTGTTATTCTGAATAACTTTTAGATTGATTTTGTATTTATTTGTTTTTAGTAGTCACCTACAACCTATGCTGTAGGTACTTGTAGCCACTAGGTTTTGTAACTACTTTTACTATTTTTACAATTCTGTAAGATTCCTGCAAAGTAGAATAGTTTGAATAAATTTGCATAGGATAATTTAAGTGAACATAAGTCCATGAATCCACATATAGTGTCATACCAACATAAGCTTATGCACCTTTGTTGATGATTTAATGTAGTCTTAACAATGTGAAGTGGACTGTTCATCTAGTTAACCCTTTAAATTGAGTAGATTTTTACCAAGTTTACAAACACATGTTAATTAGACTCTATAATGGCCATTGTTCTACTAAATTTTTTTATTGTTTTTAACGTCAAGTAAATAAACTATGATGCCAGCACTTAGCAATAAATTTTTTCTTTTCAAATATAAAGATAATATGCACATTTGAAATAAACATCATTGCAAGCTTTCCCATTGCATTTTAACAAAGTATTACAACTTTCCAATATATTGATTTCATGTTACATAATCCCATGATAACATTTCACATTTATAATTTTCCATAGAAATAGATACATACATGGCTCCTATGAGCTTATTAGAAAAATATTTATGAATGTTCCAGGTGCCCTATGTCAAATCTTGGTCGCCAAGTGATGAGGAGAAGCATCACTCAAGTGCTTCTTCACTAACCATGGACTTATTGTGGTCCCTTGCACATCTACCTAACAAGTAAGATGGCCCTCCCTTTGACAAAGAGATTGGTTTGGTAACCTCATAATAATAATAACCTTCCCTAAGCTTGGTGTTGTTTCCTACATATCTAGATTTTCCATATAGTGGCTACAACCTACATATATGACATTCCCTACCTAGTCTATAAACCTAGATCACAGTGAGCTGACAGTGTAAACAGTGGAAACTTACACTACTTTGGCCAAAGTATTCATCACCCTCAATTTAGGATCAACGTCACATGCTCACCCACCTTCCTAGATCGATTTGTATCTACCATTCATATTATATGCATAGGTTATCCCCTTTCTCCATGGATTATTCTAACCCTAGGAATAACCTATTAACCTCTACATTTACTATGACACTTCTACTTAAGTAATTCAAAGTAACTCTATAACTTAAATTCACATATAAACCATTAACTATATAACCTTAACTTAATATAGGACATAATAAAATACAAATGTAATTCCATAATATGGAGTATATATAAACATTCAAATACTTGAATTCCCTAGACTAGATTAATCAAGAATCTTTCACTTAGTCAAAGAAGAAGATATCCAATTCCTAATAAAACAACTAAACTTATTTTCCAAAAAAGACAAAAAAAGTCATATAATCTTTCCAAAACAAATAATGTATTATGGAGTAGAAATTAGCATGCCTATATATGCAAAGATTCAAATGATCGAACTGGATTCCTAGCTTAGACTTCACCAAATCAGCTTGCAACTTCTTAACTCTTTCTCTCTCTTACTCTCTCCAAAAACTCTCTCAAACATTAAGAACTTAGAAAAGCAACAAAATATCAACTCAAAAAATTAGTAGGAAGAATGCATAATGTGTCCATAAGATGGAGGAAGCTCCTCTATTTATACAAAATATTGAGGAACTTTTGACTAAAAACAAGCTTACAAGCATACCACTTCTCAAGAAAAAGAATTGACTCAGCAAGTTAAAGGAAAGGTGGTGGATTAAAAAATAATGACTCAAAGAAAACATTCAGCTAGTCGCCTTCTTTTGACAAGGATATTTTATCAAAAATGCAAAGGTTAATGCTTCCATAGATCAACTCCTCTCAACCAACTTAACACTTGACTTATTCTCTTATTCTATTTTTTCCTTAAAAGTTGGAGAAGAAACTCAAAACAGACTTCTAAATAAAAGGAAAGTTCATAATTTGGTGCCACTTAATATCACATGACCCTATTCTGGTGTTTATATTTTGAAAGACCATGTCAAAATATGATTTACACATTTAATATTCCACATAACATTTACAGATTTGACAAAGTATTGAGTGTGCACTTTATAAACTTGGTTTTCAATACTCCACACACCTTATCTATGTGCAAAACCATTTAAATCAATGTGTTATCTCTTATATGTTGCACATATGTTATATGATATACATTGCGCATATTAAACACTACGCGCTATAATATAACAAGCACTATATAAAAATTGTTAGTGCTTATTCAAAATGATATATATATATATATACCATGTTGCATATATATTTCAATTTATATGATTATAAAATGCATTGTTCGATATTCGAATACATAAACACATATTAACATATTTCACATAATAATAAAGCATACATATATATACATATATACATATGTATATTAATATATTTGTTTGTACGTAAATATATATGCACATATTAATATATATACATATATTAAATATATCATTGCCTCTTCAATAAAACACATATATCTACAATCCCATCAATTGACTTATATACATGAAGTGTATATATATATGTATATATATGTCACTTCCGTCCAAACAATATTCCCATGCATATGGGTAATCTATCCATGAGCATATGTAGATATGTCTATCTATGTATACTCATGTACGTATTTACTCGTGTATGATTTTATTGTAGACACGTACAGATATACATATATATATACATTTTATGTCTATATATCTCATCAATTAAATGTAAAAACATAAGAAAGGACTCACACATTAACAAAGAGAATTAAACACTTAACCCAACTCAAGAACATTCAAAGACAAGATCATAACCTCTCTAAATTATGCACAAACAAGACTAAAGGTAACTTACCATTTCCCAAACTATTACCCTGACTTGACCAAACAAGAAGTTAGAGTGTGAAAGCTCAGTTGGGATTATTAAGGGTTTCCAAACCAATCTCTTCACCCAAGTGATATTTCCCCTCTCTTCTGAAGGCTTGAATCTATTCTTGCATCCAACTTAGTACATTGTAATAGTAGTTATCCAATAATAAAACATTCACTTGCATCATATATTTCATAATCATGATCATTATAAGACATCAAATTGAATCAAACATTTAGTCATCATATTTCCAAGATACATAAAGCATAAATACATTCACTTAAAGAATTTTCACCCCATTAGGTAAAAGTAAATAAGTAGTTTAACACAATGGGGTGTAACACATGGTTTGGATGATGGAGAAAATGTTTTATGTAAAGGTGGAGGACCTTGGTAACCCATGCCTTTTGTGTCTTTATATGGTTTTTGTTCCAAAAGGGAATGTATTTCATGTTCATTCTTTATATCACATCCTTGTTTTGTCAAGATCCTAAAGCATTGGCCATAACATGGTTCCAATCTAATAGGTGTATTAGTAACTTTATTTTGATAGGATGGAGACTCAGTGGGTGGTATTGGCTCATCATGTTTGTTGTAAATAGGTTCCTCCATGTGCCTATATTGATTGATGGATCATATATCACTTCCCCTATATGATGTGTAAAACATTTCAAGTGGTGATATGGTGGGTGGTGCTAATTGTTCGTATGGGTGATTAAGCCAGTTCATTCAAGGATAAGGGACCACATTGTTCTCAAGGTTAGGAAAGGTATTGTTTATGAATTCATTCATGATTTCCTCCTCTTGCTTCAAGATATCCTCATTAAGGAGACATACATTGGGAGATGAAGGAATATGAATTTCATCATCTAAATTAGAGTCATTTCCAAACAAACAGCATGAAACATCAACCAAAGCTTTCAAGGAAGTCAAAATTTTACAAAAACACTTAGCTATTATGAAAATATTATGCATGTGCACTAAAATTTAGATCATTATATCACAATGAACTAAAATTCTTCCAACAAATCTAAAAAATGGACCCTAAGAGGGTTCTATTACAGAAATCTAAACAAATGTAGCTTGGAAAAAGTTGCCAAGGGTGCCCTTGTTTGGAAAAGATTTTTTAAATTTCAAAATTTGGATATGTGCAAATATTTTTTTATGTTCCTCTTTCTATGTGTGCAGGTGTGACGGTGATTATTTTTCCAGAAATTGATTGATTTATGACAATGCATAGTAAAATACAAGTATGTAACAATTTTGAAAAAAAGTAAGCAATAAAAGGCAATTCCAAATGCAATTTCTAGATTTAAAATACAACAATTGACTGATCCTAATATGAAAAATCTAAAAATGGTGACTTTTATATCTTTTTGACACAAAATAATGTAATTTTTCACTTTTTGACAATATGTAAAGTGTCTAGATGGATGCAATGACCACTTTCAAATTTGATTACAGACCTAATGTAGATTTATAAATAAAATTTGAATGTAGATATGACCTATGATGAATGAAATTAACCCTATTGCAACCTATGATGTAATATGATGTGCAATTTTTTTTGAATTTTAATGTTTTTTATGATACAAAATTGAATGCCTAAATGAACAATGTAAAACAATGCAATGCTAATTTCCTAAATCTAGTATGATATGCTTCATACTTGAGAAGGTCTATGATGTTAATGCATTGGGTTCACCAAAATTATATGGTGGAAAAGTGAAACCCTAGGATTTTACCTAGGATTTCAAAGGGTCTTTTCCACAAAGACATGGTGCCTCATATCATTTAAATTCAAGATTGGATAGGATATGAGATTGACTTGCAACCTGGAAAGTGAGCCAATCAATCCGAGGATCTAAATTTAGGGACTTGGAAATGAATTTTATATGAAATACAATGATATGACTAACAAATGATGTAAATTAACTACTTTGAAACAAAATAATAAATTTAGAAAATCATAAAAAAAATTGATGTTCAGAAAGAGACTGGGTAGATTTCTATGCACCTCGCATATAAATTCAGAGTTGAATTTGGAGGACCAAATCACCTAGGGTGATTATGTCCTGGTAGTTGAATATTAACTTTTTTTCACAATCCTCAAAAGCCATATTAGAACATTCTTTCTTTTGTGTCTCACTATCAAATCTTCGTTGGATGTTGAGATATCTAAGCTTTTTGTATGTTGTCAAGTTGTAGGGTTTGAATGCAATAAGAAACAAATGTCTTCAAACTTCTGTTAGAAACCCATGATCTAATTGCAAACCAGAAAATACCTTCCATAGAAGAGGAAAATGAAAAAGCAGAGATTGCATAAAAACATGCAATTTTATATATTTGAAAAGACCAATTAATTACAAGAGATTATTTGCTTTATAAAAGCAAAGATACCTAAACCTAATCTTATCTTGAGCAACAAGATAGCTCGATAAGATAAAGATGAAATCCTAAAACTTAGCAATTAAATAAACCTAAGTAAACTTATGCAAAGTGTAATTAATAATTAATTACACCAACACCTCCCCATAAGTGCAACTTAGGGAGAAGCAAATTATTATGCAAAGATGAGTCCCAACAAAAAGGCCTGATCAGGTACTCATGTACAAATGCAAAAAGAGAGAAACCCCCCTCAGTGAGATGAACCGTTGCAAAGAATCACTGGAAGAACTCTGATGAAGCAACACTGGAACCCCAAATATGGCAAGCAAGGAAAGATAGTTTTGTTTGCAAAATACCAATCAGAATCACAAATGCAACAACAGACCCGATGCCAAGGAACTCTACAAAGTCACATACTGGATCAACTCTGGAATCCGAGAAGCAACAGGAGATGAGATGATGACATAATCTAGAAACCATGTATCTCAATGCCGATGCCAAACTGTGACTGAAACTCTTCCATGGGAAGGAGTACCAATAATAGACTCTGGAACAATAACCACAAAAACATGGCCCTCAAATTGAGAAGAATCTGAATTAATGAGGATCAAGAAACGTAATCTCCCAACTGAAGTGTGAACCAATGAATCCGACATGTGTCAAGTTATAGCAATAATGTGGCCAAAAGAACAAGGAGACCAAATAACCCATGCGAGTTGCCAACAAATCAAGATGAATGCAAGAACCCCCCTTAATGGAACTTTATATCAGTTTGTTTATTACAATAACCCAATGATTGTAAAAGGAGAGAATCCTAAATGTGCATAAATAGAAAATATGATGAAGTGATACTGAAATGAAGTACAAATGTTCAATTTTCACCTTTCCAACTGCCCAAACATCCAAGTAATCTCCAAAACACCCATCGGGACAAATCTGGAATAATGAAAAACTTGGGATAGATACAAAAAAAGTGAATAGACAACAAGATAGAGCTCCTCAACACCTTTCCAACACTTCAAACGAGGTGAAAAACGGAGATCGTGGCAAAAAGTTATGAGCTTGGAAGTACAAAAACAACATCTGACTTCAAACAGCAATAAATGTAGGAAAACAGAAAAATACTATAAAATAAACAGCACCACTAGAAAATGCTTGGACTCAGCTTTCTGGCGATATCTCGTTTGCCCAATTTTGATACCGTATGCCCAAGTTATGGCCAAAAGAAAAAAACTGCTCTTTTAGAAAAAACTAGGGTTAGGAGGGGCAAAGAGGGTCGTACGGCCACTGACATCATACTGACGTCACCTGTTCATGAGGGTAAAATTGACGGCCATCTGGCCGTCGCCATAAAAAATTGGCCCCCCTGCAAAAATGAAAAAAAAATTGGCCCTTGGTCCTGTGGGTGACCAGGGGCTAGCAGGCGGTGGGTTGGTGTAGGGGCGGAGCCCTTGGTTTGCCATGTGGCCGGGGGCTGAGCGTAGGGGCCCGTGGGGGCTAACAGACAGGCGGTGGCAGACCGGTGGAGGAGCTGGTGGCGGGCAGCGGATGGGTGGTCGCTTGGTGGCCCTTGGGCGGCAGACCCCTTTTGTACTGGAGGCGCCAGCGCAAAAACCGAGAAACCTCATTTTTTTAATTTTTTTTCAATTTTCATGCATTGAAAGGCATGTTGGGGAGGCCGTATGGCCCCTCAGACAAAAAATTTTTGCCTCTCAGATCAACTGCTCAGAAATCGATGAAACAAAGGGCACTTTTAGGGTTTTTGGCTGCTGCGAATGCAATGGTGACTTCCGTTTCTGCTCAAACTGCTCCAAAAATTTGGCTACCCCCAGATCTTGCAAAAAATCTCCAAACTTTCGACCCTCACAGATCTAGCAAACAGTGATGAAAATCAATGAAATAAAAGTCATTTCTGACTTTTTCTAGTGCTCTGAATCCAACGAAAAACCCTGATCTGATCTAAGACGCTCCAGAAATATGATCAAGGATTGAAACCCTCGAGGGACTCCGAACGAGCTCTGCAATGAAATCCTCCAAAAAATCTGAGAAGGGGCTGTGAATCGAGGCTCTGATACCATGTTAGAAACCCATGATCTAATTGCAAACCAGAAAATACCTTCCACAAAAGAGGAAAATGAAAAAGCAGAGATTGCATAAAAACATGCAATTTTATATATTCAAAAAGACCAATTAATTACAAGAGATATTTGCTTTATAAAAGCAAAGATACCTAAACCTAATCTTATCTTGAGCAACAAGATTGCTCGATAAGATAAAGATGAAAGCCTAAAACTTAGGGATTAAATAAACCTAAGTAAACTTATCTAAAGTGTAATTAATAATTAATTACACCAACAACTTCCTCTAAACTTCTTTAGATCTAAAGGTCTACACATTCAAAGAGAGATAAAGGGTTGTTCCATATAGGGGCTTTCCTCAGTCAAAGCCTGTGTTGGTGTTTTCACCTCCACAATGAAAAAATTGATAAAAGAGAGTTTATCCTTTTGAGGGGTAGAGGCTAAATGACTTGAATGAATGATGAATCAACAATGGATTGCAACTCACCACTCAAATTTTATTTTCCTTGAAGGACTAAATTCACATGTACATCACCTTAAGGCTTTATTACAAATTGGATTGAATTTTTGTAAGACCTACAAGGATTAGTCCTCACGAACAAAATGATAGCATAAACATGAAAAAACTCACATAAAACTTGATATGATGCTTTAATGTTGAAATTATACAATAAATCTACTCTTGATTGATCTTGACTTGATAATAATTGCTTGATAATGCTCTTGATCAACAATGATTGCTAGATATTACTTGTTAGTTTTCAAATGGTGAAATGGCTAGGTATTTATATGCAATTAATCTAATTTACCAAAGAATAAATCCTGATAGCTGAAATTTGACATTTGAAATTCAAATAATAAAATGCCAACTTGGATATATTTAAAATTAGATGAAAAATAAGGGGACCAAGTCACCTAGGGTGAATTTGTCCCAGCCCTATTTTGCAGGGTGTAAAGTGTCAGGAGTAAAATATTAAATGTTTGCTTTGGTTTTGCAAATGGGTTTTCTTGATAAATATCCAAATGGCCCATAGAATGCATAATTTAGGACACTAGATGTACAATTAGGTCCAATTACTTAGGGGGGAGAAAAATCTAGTGTGAAATTGTCAAGGGTGATAATTTATGAAGCTACACTACAACATCAACATTAATAATGTTCTTATTTTTTATCTAGATTCTTGGCATTTCTTTAGATTTTGAAGGGTTATCCTTATATGATCTTTAAAACTATTTCACAAGGCCCTCATCAATGAAATCTCTTTCAATTTCTATTCCATTTTCAATGATCTCATCAAAGGTACTATAAAATTGATTTCTTAGGTGGAAAGCCAATTTATTACTTAGATTTTGGGTGAAAATTTGAACAAGTTGCCTTTTAGGAATAGGATAAGGGAATTTTCTTGCCATGTTTCTCCATATTTAAAAAAAGGACACAAAGTATTCTCCCTCATTTTGTTTTGCATTACATAGATCAGTCATGGGGATTTGATGCTCAATATTATTTGATAAATGTGTAATGAATTATTTGCCAATTCGTGAAAGGTCTTGATCCCATGAGGTCAATTTGAAAACCACTCAATAGCTTGACCTCCTAGGCTTTTAAGAAAGAGGTTCATTAGATATGTGACATTATAGGACACCTCTAGACAAGATACACAAAATTCCCTTATGTGTTCCCTTGGATCACCTTTTCCTTTGTATTTGTCAAATCTAGGCATTCCAAATTTTTGAGGAAAAGGTATCATGTTTAAGTATCATGTATAAATACTTATAAAAAGGATAGGGACATATGTCTTCCAATGTATAGCTCTTCTTAGTGTATGTTTCCAATTTCCATGTTTTCCATCGTATTTTAGAGATATTGAATTTTTTGAGCCATCATTTATAGATGTTGATCGGGGTGTGCTTGTAGGGATGTAATATTGTTGAGGTTGACTCAAGGGAATGTGATGTTGTTGAGGTTTTCTTATAGGAATGTAATGTTGTTGGGGTTGACTTGGTGGAATGAGCATATGTTTAATGCTTACAATACTCATGTTTAAATAAGATCCAACAAAGGTACATAATTGTTCTAGTGGAAATGGATCTTGATATGCCTCTTGATAAGTACTCCATTGACCTTTTAATGTGTTAGGGAGAGGTGGTGGTGAGTACGTGAAAGTAGTAGCCACCTTGTCCCTTGATGTTCATGTTGGGTTTGATTGACTTGTTTCTATCCATACTTCATGATTAGTGAGGTCCACCTCCTTGTTAAGGTGGGTGGGTATTTTAGCACCTTTTTGAGCCAAAACTTGGAGATAGTGATAAGTATTTTTCTCAAATAACATTTCCATAATTTTCATTATGCTAGGTTCTTACTCAGATTCTAGAAGATCCTTAGATGTGGGTCCTTGACCATCTTCTATATAAGGGACCTTTACTGGCTTACTATGAGAAAATGTTGGGTTTGAAGATGCTCCTTGTTCAAGGAATGTTGACCACCACTCATGCTTGTTGGAATGTTTGACTCTTCTTTATAAGATTCCATTTTTTTCTTATATTGAGATCTTTTAATTAACATATGCGATATAAAACCTTAGATAAAATAATATTTGATTTCAAAAAAAATTATGCTTGTTGCTTAGAACTCATATATACCAAAGCTAAATTAGATCTCCATATGATAATAGTGATATGAATAATAAATAATGATAGATCCCACTTGAAATAAACATGTGAGTCCAAACAAGATGATATAGATAAAGTTCACTTGTACTAGACTTATGAGTCTAAGAAAAAATTCTAAAGAGTGGAGATCCCCACCTCAAGAGTAGCCTTGTGACTCTCGAGATGGTATATCCAAAAATTATATGATATGATAAAAATAAAAGATAGGAGATCCAATTTGAAATTTTAAAAAAATTGATAATGTATGACAAGGTACCTAAAAATTTGTCCACTCCTCAAATTGTAACAAGGACAATAATACAATGACAATAAAAGAGGAGAAAAAACCAAGTTTCTTCAAAACTCCAACAACAATGCATTTATGTTCAGCCAAGGGGACAAGGGAGCATTAAAAAATGAAGAGTGTCCACAAATGTTCATGCAAAGAATTTTTCATTATCCATAGACTTGGACAAGTATCTAGACCTATTGGTAAAGAAGCAAATGGGGTGCACTCTAAATCTATACTCCCCATCTCTTTAGATTTTTGAATATCAACTAAATGAAGTGGTTAGAAAACTGATGTTCCAAGATTCAAGATCATTGATTATGGATGGGAAACAAGAAGATCAAGTTCTTCTTCCAATCTATTCAAAGGATTCATATGTTGATGCAGAATGGCTAGAACTACGTGATATTTCAAAAAATAATGAGAAGGTTTTTGATGCACAATTGGAAATTTTAGCAGAGAAGATCCTTTTATTAGTAGGAGCAGAATTAGTTGATGATATAGTGGAAGAGATGACAAGGGAAGGGGTACTTTGGGATTTTAGCATTGCAAAAGGAAAGGAGGTAATTACTTGCACAGATTCAGAGGAAATAAACCAAAAGGAATATATAAATACTTTATTAGAAGATCAAGTGTTAAGTAAAACTACTGCAGAGGATGTTGTAGGTTTTGACTTCTCACAATCTTTGTCTATATCTCAAACCCCATTTCAGTCAGTGGAAAAGAAATCCCCAAGAAAGAGAGGCCGAAAATAAAAACTTACAAAGTTGCAGGAGGAAATAGATGTAGGACTCTAGCGAACATTACATGATTCTTTAGAAAACACAACTAATAAGTGCCTGAGGAGAGCTTGTTGCTCTCCTCATGCACCATGAAGATAATATCTTGGAATGTTAGAGGCATTAATACCCTTAACAAATGATTTCACATCAAAATTCAAGTTGATGGATGCAGAGCTGATATAGTGATTCTCTAGGAAACAAAAATGTCAATAGATACATATGAAGCCACAATAAAAAAATGGCAGCTGTGGAAATCAGTGCACTCATCTACTCAAGAAGCATTAGGGGGGCTAGTGGAATTATGGAATCCAAAGACAGTTAATGTAGAATCATTTAAAAATGAAAGTAATTGGCAGTTGTTGGAAGTAACAAAATCTGACTTAAAGTTCTGGTTGCTTAATATTTATGGGCCAACATCTACGTCTGATAAGAAGAGTTTGTGGGATCAGCTCACACAAGTAATATTAAGTTTGGGGGATGGAAAAATAATTTTGGGAGGAGAATTTAATGTTATTTCCTCGATTCAAGAAAAGAAAGGGGATATTATTCCTCCTCCTAAAACAATAGCAAATTTTAGTTTCTTCATTAATTCAAATGCTTTGAGGGATGTGGTTCCAATTAAGGGCAGTTTTACATGGGCTAATAGAAGGAAAAGATTTCTCCAAATAACAGTAAAGTTGGATAGATATTTTGCTTCTTCTAATTAGTTTAGTTTAAATCATGATTTGGTGTATGGGATATTTCCTTTTATAGATTATGATCATTATGTAATCTCTCTCAGCATTTCAAATGTCTCATCTCCAAAATTCAAATCATCTTTTAAGTTTGAGAGTATGTGGTTTAGATTTCCTAATTTCTTGGATTTGGTTCATCATTGGTGGATTACAACACCTTATTAACATGGAACAATGATGTTTCAGTTGTACAAAAAGTTGACACATCTTAATCAACAACTTGTAAAATGGAACAAAGAGGTTTTAAAAAAAAAATCCATCAAAAAGAGCTGGTTCAGAAACAACTAGAAGAGGTGCATGAGTAAATTATTCAAAATGGCCTTGATGAATCTTTATATGATAAACAAAAGCACTTGCAAGGAGAATGGGAAGAATTAAGTGCAAGAGAAGAAATGCACTAGAGGAAAAAATCAAGGGACTTGTGGTTGAGGGAGGGTGATCGTAATACCAAATATTTTCATGCATCCACTCAGATTAAGAGGGCTACCAAGGTAATCCAATCTGTTTAGGAAATATCAACTGGTAATTGGCTTACTAAGGAAGAATATATAAATGGAGAATGTGTAAGGTTTTTTTCAGATCTCTTATCAGAACCACAGGGAAAATATGAGAAAAATGATAACGATGAAGCAAAACTTTTGGAAACAATTCCAAAAATTGTCACTAAAGGGGAAAGTGAATCCTTAATGAGACCTTTCTCATTAGAGGAGCTCAAAAAAGTGGTTTTCTCTTTGGCTCTGGATAAAGCACCTTGTCCGAATGGCTTTACAGCTTTATTCCACCAAAAATGTTGGGAGATAGTGTGTTTTGATTTCTTATGGGCTATTGAAGAATCAAGAAGAATGGGTACATTGTTAAAACAATTCAATGTAACAAATATAGCAATTTTTCCTAAAGTGAAAGATCCGAAAACATTTGAAAAATATAGGCCGATTTCCTTATGTAACACAATTTACAAGATATTCACTATGGCAATTTATCTAAGGATGCATCCCATCATACCAAGGATCATTTCACAAGAACAAGGTGGTTTTGTCATAGGAAGAGAGACAACTTAAGGAGCTATAGTATCCCATGAAATGTTACATTCAATTTCTACTACTGATGCATCTTCCATCATCATAAAATTGGACATGATGAAGGCATATGACAAAGTCAAGTGGAAATTTCTAAAGAGAGTTCTTGTAAGATTTGGTTTCAATGCAAAATGGTGTAGATGGATAATAACATGTATTTTAGGGGAAAAGTTCTCAATCTTAGTTAATGGTTCTCCTAGTGGTTTTTTCAGTGCATCACAAGGGGTCAGGAAAGGGGATCCATTTTCACCCTACTTGTTTATAACCATGGCTAAGGCATTGAGTAGGCTTATTGGCAACATGAATTCTCAAGGCCTATGGAAAGGGGTCCAAATTGGGGATATAGGTCTAGTAGTTACAAATTCCCTCTTTACAGATGACACTAATTTATTTGAGAAAGCAACTATTGCAAAAGATAAGCAAATTAAGGTGGTCTTAGACAAATATACATTAGCATCAGGCCAAAGGATAAATGCATCAAAATCAAAATTTTATGCGCTTAACACACAGGAACAAATTGCTAAGAAGATAGTCAAAATTCTTAGTTTCCAGCAAGAAGTCCTACTTGCACTTATCTATAAATCCCTCTCTTCTCAGGCCCAAATAAAGCAACATATTGGGTAAAAGTAATTGATAGATTGAAATCAAGGATTTTACTATGGAAGGCTAGAGGGCTATCTTTGTCAAGAAGAATACTCTTAGTAAACACAATATTATCCTCAATTCCTAATTATTTTCTTGCAGTTCTCAAAGCGCCAAGGTCTATGATATTAGAAATTGAGATAATTATTAGAGATTTTATTTTGAAAGGTAATATTGATGAGTAGAAAAAGGTGCCTCTAATATCTTTAGAGGGAATGGAAAAAGAAATATGTCAAGGTGGGGCTGGAATTCATAATTTAGTGAGTAGGAATAAAGAATTTGGAGCAAAACTTGTTTGGAAAATGTATGTAAATCAAAAATCCAAATGGTGTAGAATTTTGCAAGCAAAGTATTTGGAATCGGGATCCCTCAAGAATCCTTACCATTTCTAACCCCCTAAAAGGATCAACAATGTGGAATTTTTTGATATAATGTATAAAATTAATCTCTACATAGATTTCATGGGAGGTAAACAATGGAGAGAGTATAAAATTTTGGAGTGATTCATGGAATGGGAATCCTCCTTTGAAAAATAATCCTGACCTATCTCACACAATGGAAACATTAAAGTAGTCACGGGGAGAAAATTTTCTACACTATGTGTAGTCAGTAGAAATTTTTTCAAGCAAAGTGATTTGGAAAAGCATCTTAGATCCTTCTCTCTTCTCAATAGTGTAATGGGCTACAAGAAGTATTTAATCAATGTGTGGTTTTTCTCTCTTCAAAATGAGATATACTTGTATGGGCAACATTGAGTGATGGAAATTATACAATAAAACAAGGATATAATGCTTTATATCACAAACCAGGCCTACTTGCTCCTCAAAGGGCATATTCTTTCTATTGGGATAGAAAAACCTATCAAAGGTTGGGAATTTTTCTTGGTTGGCATTAAGAAAGAGAATTCTAACAAGTGATCATCTGTCAAAATTAAAAATAGAAAAACCTTTTAAGTGACCATTGTGTAATGAGGAACACAAAGACATAGATACTTGTTTGTCATATGCTGCTTTGCACAACAATGTTGGACCTTTGTCTTGAACAAACTTAATTTCCATACCCCTTTGCCAAACTCTTTATGGGATTTGTTTCAAAGTTGGTTGGTTCTATTCAAATCTACCTTTTTTGCTTGTATTTGGAAATTTCTACCATCTTTAGTAATATGGAATTTATGGTGGGAGCGTAACGTACACATTTTCAAAAAATTAACATCATCGGTTGAAATAGTATATGGAAAAAATGAAAAGGAAATTTCTGAGTTTGTCAATGCTAGTGTTTAAAAGCATAAGGGTCTAAATTTAGTCTTTACAAGTTGGGATGATTTCATTCTAAATAATTGGAAGAGTATAAAATTTCCATTCCCAGGAAGCCTTTTACAATCAAAAGTAGTGAAAACTAATAGGAAACATGTTAAATGGAAAGCCCCTCAAGATGGTTTCATAAAATTAAACTTTGATGGGGTTTCAATAGGAAACCCAGGGGAATTAGGAGCAGGTGTTTGTTTAAGAGATTCAAGGGGAAATATACTTGCAATTAGTTCAAAAAATATTTCAAAAGGGTCGAACAATCTCGTAGAATCAAAAGCATTATTGATAGGCTTGGAAATTGCAATGAAGCCGGGCATTACAAATTTGCATATTGAAGGTGATTCCTTGGTGATTATTAATTCTTGCAAAGTTAAAAGCATTCAAAATTAGAATTTTCAATATGTTATTGAAAGAGCTTGGGCTTTGATGGAAACTTTTTAAAATTATCAGATCACTCATACATATCGTGAAGGTAAGAAATTAGTAGATTGCTTGGCACACATGGGGTGCAATAACCAAGAAGTTTATTTAGCTCACGACATTAGTGGCATACAAGATTATCCTCAACTAGAGGAAATTGCACAACAGGAGATGTTACATCTTGTTTAGGCTACAAATACAAATGAAGTTCTTGTGTAACCTACATATTTATCTCATGCCATTCATAAACAGTGTGCACTAGTAAGCTTAATCAGTTATTAGAGTATATCTTTTGATTGAAATTAAGCACCAACATGCATAAATAGGACTTACAAACATGATAATTAGGTATAGTGTAGAATGTAAGTTGCACATGTTGCTAAAGGATATAATATGCTTTGGTTGGTAGAGATCATAAAATGTAAATGGAGTAGCTTAGCAAGTTGGGTCACATGAGAACAAAGACTAGATACCCTCCATGTGGCAATATTGTCATTGGTTATGAGCTAACATGTGTTGTTTGCAAGTACTTTGTTAATTATGATAAGAAAAGGGTTTTTTTCTCCATTTTTTCAAGCGAGGGAGTAGAAATGATTTTATAGAAAGGGATTTTTAGCACAAACAACCTTCAATCAAGGAGCATACCATATTTGGAGGCCATATATTTTAGGGTTCTTGTAATAATGTTGGTGTTAAAAGCTCTCATTAAAGTTCATGTGGTCAATTGGGGGAGTTTTTATTTAAGCCATATTGTTCTTCAATTTTTATTTGTCATACTATTTGTTGGGCGGAACGGAGTGGAAACTTCTGGAAGTGAAGTGGTAGAGGCCGAAGTGGGTTTGGTTGCAAGCATCAGTATTCAAGATACAATGGCCTACCAGCCATGGAACCTATGAGTGTAGTTGAAATTGCAGAAGTGGGAGACGTCGTTCAAGGGATACCTGGTGCGGGAAGATTTAGCAATATTGTTCAAGCTCAACTGCCCAAGGGTTGTAGATTTTGTGCACCCAATTATTGGTTTTCATGTTATCAACTTGAAAGCAAGAAGAATTATACTACCCGAGGGTTGAAGATTTTGTGCGCTCAATTATTGGTTTTCATGTTATCAACCCCAAAGCAAGAATAATTATCCAACCATCTTAGGTGTTCATGATTTTCCTTTCAAACCTAATGGATTTTTGTCAATCATTAAGGGATGTTGAGAAAATAGTAGGGAAATTTGTGAAAGAACAATTTTTGCAAGAAGATGCTTTGCAATTGGCTGTTCAAAATTACGATCTTTTTAAGGGAAAAGGGTACAAAGGGGGCTTTTTCCTAGGAAATTTATCACACAACACCAAGGATTTCAGGAAATATATGATGGGGTTAAGCTAGATTTTGAGTATGATAATGAAAACATTTTTCTAAAAGCTTTGAGCAAGAATTCTCAGTTTATTTGTCCAAACATGGAGGCAGGGTTTAAACAAAAGTTCTTCTCCATTTCTTTCCTCTATTCGTATGACTATGCGTTGCTTGTTTCCAACCCTCACATGGACTAGTTTCTCATTGAAAACCAGTCATTCGTTGTGTCGGGTTCACACTTTCTCCAAATGCAAAGGATCAGGGCAATCCTGTGCCAGGGCATAAGAGAAAAGTGTAGGATTTGAATGCATATTGGGAAGAAGATCAAGGTGATTGTGAGGAAAGCCAGGGTGAAAATTATGTGGTGTAGATGGATGAAGACTAGTTTCCTAAAAAATTAAGTTTTGTTGATACTTTTTGGGTAGCTCTGTTTAGGTTTTTGGGTTTGTCAATGTAATCTGGGATTGAAAAGACTATATCATGTACAAGTTAGTTAATCTACAGCGATGTAAATGTCTATATTTGGGTATGTTATGGCATCTAGATAGGGGTTAGTTAGTTTTTGTTCTTTCAAGAAGATATTCAGATAGTTAATCTGCTGAGCAAAAAATTTGGCTTGCCAATATATAGTTTTTATATTATATCAGTATGTAGTTACTTCATATATCAATATATATTATAGGCATACCTTTCCTTTTATCTAAAAAAAATGATAATAATTAAATTTAAAAACACCATTTTTAGCCAAAAGTGACCTAAAACATACCAAATACATACAAGAATAGCCTAGAAGCATTGAAAAATTGACCAAGAGAGCCACAAAATGAGCCAATCGCATTATATAGGATTAGCCAAATGTGTAGCAAAATAACTAGTAGCACAATTTCAGCCGTTTAACTTTGTTTTTAATTTTAGTTTTTTAGTTCTTTTTGACCAATTTCCTTTGACAAGAGACACAATCAAGAGCCAAAATGACTAAAAATGTAGAAATAAGTGCAAGACCCATTTTTGAAAGCTGTGCAATAAAAGATTTTGCTTGTTTTATTTTTTTTATATTTGAACTTTTTCTTTCTAATTTACACCAAAGATACAAACACTCAAAACAATGATGCCAAGAAGCAAATTCCTAGGCTCAATGTTGGATGGATATCCTCCACTTTGATTTCAAGTGGAAGATGGGTGATCTAAACAATCAAGCATAAAAAACACACCAAAAAAGTACTCAAATGGCTATGACCAATGTGTTTGGCTAGGACACACAAGCTCAAATAAGGGTATCCTCCAAATATATCATAAGGGTATGTGAGGCTATAATCTATAGATAAAAGGGAATACTCCCAAACAATTAGGAGGAAGGGGTAACCCAATCTTTGGACCTTCCTCTCTAAGGTATAAAGTTCTTAGAGGCTTAGTCAAGATTGATAATATTCCACTTTCAAGAGGCATGTCTTTGAATTTATCACTCACTATTCATACTCCACTAAAACATGAGAGTTAAGGTCATCCCCTAGAGTGACCACTCATCCATGAAGGCCTCCTAAAAATAAAAGCAAGACCACTTATTTTTTATCCTCAAGATCATCATTGGGCACGAGAGGAGAGCACACGTAAGTAGACCTTGGGGATTAAAAGACACATTTATTTTAGAGCCCAAATACAAATGTCAAAGGTCAATTTTAGCTCAATTTATAATGTAACGAAGTCACACTGAATAAGATTGATAACGACAAAGCAAATAATATAACTATTTTAACACTTTACAAATGTAGAAGTGATAAGGTAATTAAAATGAATAAACTCATAGTCAAATGCTAATTATGAAATGCCAATTTGATGACGAGCACCAAATCTTCTTTCTTTCATAATGTCTCCAATTCTCTTGATGATCTAATTTCCTACACACAAGAATCACAAACAAAGGATGGGCTAAAACAACAAGATCTTAGATCTGGGGTTAGCTACAAAACAGATCTAAGGTTAGATGTTAGGAAAATTAAATCCGCTTAAATCTAAAATATACTAATGTAAATTTGAAAGTTGAACCCTAGATACTACCTAGATGCACAATGATAGAGGTAGAAGCACTATAATTTTGACTAGAAGCATAGTGACATAAACTAATTTAAGAATAACAAAGAGCCACCAAAAGTATGAAAATATGGGCCAAAATCATGGCGACGGAGCCCAAGTGTGCAACAATGGCTTATCAAAGTGGTTTACAAAATGTCCTAGTTAACTAGAAGCACCATGAGTCAAATTAAAGTGCTACAAATATGACTAGAAGTGCAATGTAATAAACCAAAAGCATAGATATGACTGATTGACAAAAGAATCAACCTTTTTCAAAATTAAATTAATTTGATATATTATACCAAATACAGTTTGCGTTGGTCCAAAAGTGTCATCTGATGGTCCAAAAGCACTGTGAATAGATCTAAAAGCAAAATTATGACTTATAACTTTAAAGAAACACAATTTTTGCCAAGTTTCTTGTTAAATCTAAGATGTGGGTCTCATTAGACATACCAAAATATGGATGATGAAAATGAAAATCATAAATATCAACAATGCAAGACTCACACCTTCACAATCACACAATGAAGTTCAAGATATTGGCTCAGAATATGGAATTTAGATAACAAGTAAAGTCATCATAGCTAATATCTTGTTTGGCTCCAATCTTCATTGCTCTTCAAAGTAACAAACTATGAAAGAACGATGATGATATGATGCAATGATAATGATAAATGCTCAAATATAAATGATACCTATGCTTGGAAAATAATAATGATAAATTCTTGATAATACTTGAATGCTTGAATGATAAAAGTGCTATGGTAACTTTGATCATAAGAATGCTAAGGGATTTGAATGAAGTGAAAGATTCTTATTGATATGTTTCACTTTACATTTGATCAATGGTGGAGATTGATTTGAAGGATCAATAGATAGAAATATTCAAGATAGGGTAAGACACAAAATTTGAATTTTGATGGAGGGAATTAAATTCAAATGATAGCTTGATTTTAGAAGAAAATATTAATTTAAATAAATTATTTTTACTTTATTTAAAAGAGGGTGTTAGTTTTTTTTTATGAATTATTTAATTATAGAGGACCAAAGATAAATTTAACTTAATTTTAATTAATGTTAGAGGGACATAGATAATTAAAAAATTATTATTATTATAGAGGGAAAGAGGAAATGTTAGCTTAATTAGATAATTAAAGATCATTTAATTAATATAGACAGAAGAAATGAGGATACTAACAATATGAAAATGCATTACTTTTTTAGGTGTGTACAATGGGTAATTCAATAATAACATACATATTAATCTAATTATAATGGAAGGGTTTTAGAGACACCTTGTGATTGTTATAGGTTGGGTCATGGCACTAGAAAAAGGTATCCAATAATTTATTTTAAGAAATTTGGGTAGTATTGCATTGAACTTGCATGACCTTAATGTGGGCCATTGTTTCTTTTATTAAATACATTTAAGTTTGGATTAAGTGGGTGCTCATGAGATTCCAAGGCTCTCATGCATAATATAAAACTATGGAATAGAAAAGAGATAGCGTCACAACCCTAGAAAGACCAATCTAAACCCCCTACTATTCAGCAAGGGGCCAACTATAGTTCCCTCCCACAGTATAGTTCCCTCCCACAGTAATTTAGAAACTTGATAACCACTTTTTTCCACTACAATTATATGTTGCCTTGGTGAATAGGCCTTCGTCTTGCTCATATGATTGGCAGAGTGACGTGCCCCCTCCCCTTCCTACCCCTACCTTTCGTTGATCAAAATTCTTGCTCATATGACTATGAAAGTGACCCAAAACTCTACATATTCGGGGTGGGGGGTAGATTAATAGGAAATCTCTCCATTTCACTGTCGCTATAGCCACGTCTCCCGAACTGAATCAATACATATGGTCAGCCTTCTTGCACACTTAAACTATAGTGGGTTTCCCCGATAATGGATCGATTCGGATTTTGGTCATTGTCACTAAGGAGTGAGCGACTGGAGTGGCGTCTAGGTAGGGGGATGGTATGCAGAGGGATATATGGTAGGGGGATGGTATGCAGAGGGAGAGAATATATCGATGGTAAGGATTGAAATCAAAATCAATTCATTATTGGGGAAACCTTTTCGGTTTTTTGGGTCTACTCCTTGAATGGTGTGCATGATCGAGATTTTTTCTTATTTCTCATCCAACCATTACCTAGACTACTACCTGGGATACCGTTGCAATACCTATCGCCATACTACCAGTCATCATCATGATTCTCTCTTTGTCGTCATGGGCCTTATTTACGTATCGATCACCATCGGGTTCGCTATTGGATTGGTCGCTCGATACTCAGGAAGTGGGGGGTGAACTGTTGGCTGAATATGGGTGAGTGACCCTAACTATAATAATAATAAGGTTGACCAGACTCCTAATGAGAGCTAATTCGGGAAGGTCAAAGGTCCATTAGCTTTCTCACCATCAGTTAGATGATGATTTTTGCTCTAGCTATAGGGGCAGGCAATTCAAACATTGCACCGAGAAAGCATGTCTAATGGTACACCAACTAGAGTTGATCGGTTTGGGCCCATTTTTTTTCGCCTCAACTGCATCAAATTGAGTTTGGCTTGAGATTTAGTGCAACATTTTGAATGCATGGACCACGCTCAGTCACGAGTGACTCTCTCGGTCGCCCACAAAATCGGTATTGATCGCACTCCCACCTAATAATAGGTGGGATGCCCTACTATAGTAACTATTCTTATGGCGATCTTGGATTCTAGGATCATCGGGTTAACCCCAACCTCCGTTATAGAACAAAGGGGGCAACCTACGGTATCTATATTTATTGCCTAATTCTATACATAATACTCTTGGTCTTGTCATTTTTCCTTCCTCCATTCCTTCCATCTTTATAGTTCAAAGTATAGTTAGGGCAACTTATAGCTCCCTTGGTCTTGTCATTTGTCCTTCCTTCCATCTTTATAGTTTGGAATACAGTTAGGGAAACTTACAATTTGGAGTAAAATTAAGGCAATTCAGAGTACAGTTAGGACAACAAGTCAAAATGTTATTCCTTTGCTTGGGTATAGAGGGCCTTTCCTTCTACACAAGAGGGTATAGGGTACAATTTAGAGTACAGTTAGGGAAAAACTTTGAAATACATTGTAATAGCCACCCAATTAATCACTAATAAAGTAAATAAATTAGTGAATAATTACTCTTGAGAAAGCACTCATTATCAAATAAAATGATTTCCTAACTGCTACTATTATCACAAGTCTATCTACAATTTATGTAGTATCTTTAAAACTCAAATCAAATCAACCTAATAGTAGTCATGCTCTTCCATAACAATTTCAAAATTACAACGGACAATATATTCAAATAAGTAAACACAATAACACTTGTATCACAACCATCCTTGGCTTCCTTCTTCCATAAACTAATGAAGCTAATGTAGATCAAATCTAAAGAAGTTAAACAATTGATTAAATTTTTTAACATATAAAATGATTCTACAACTATTACCTTTATCAAATCATTATCACAAATCTACTTACAATATCTTGACATAGGTATGAAATTTTTGAATCATAATAAGTTATAGCTGCTAGTAGGTATATTTGAAATCAAATTAATAACATATGAAACCAATCTAATTATAACAACCATGCTCTCATAACAATTTAAAGCTATCGTGTTGTAAATGACAAATTTACACAACTGAATAAATCAGACATGAAATAAACAATATATCACCACTTGCATTATTGATATACCATTTACTTCTTGTAAGAATTGGCTATGAAGGTAGCCACCCAAGATCTAGAGGCCTAATAGAAAGCACAAAAGAGAGAGAAAATAATATGACAAGAATAAACTGTATTCAATGTCAATAATATGAAATAATGATGGTACAATGCAATGCTAGGAGACCCCTTGGATATATAGCCAAGGTGAGAACATAGAAGGGCATAAGATTATGACAAGTGTCGTAATCTTATGACATGTGACAACAATGAAGAGTTATCACTCCATCTAAAGTGGAAAAAGATAATGTGATAATCTCCACAAAAGGTGGAGAGATGATCACATGATGTGTCCACAAAAGGTGGAAGTGATGAGGTATGAGATGTCAACTCCACCAAAGGTGAAAAATCTCCAACAACCTCCTATGTGGTCCCTAAGTAAACTTACGTAAGGTATAATTATGACCTAGGACAAGGTACAAGACATTTAATTACACCAACACGTCTATAACTGAATATGGAAAGGAGAGAGAGCATCATCAAGGTGATATCCACCCTACCATGAAGCATTAGCTTCCCCGTGCTACTCCACTAGAGAAGTTTGACCCATCATAAGGATCTAGCAATGTGTGGCCAATATGCATGATGGGATCCAATTCACTATGTGAATCACTATCAAGCTAGCATACCTACATGCTAATGCAATGCATATCTTATGCATTCATCCATTGTACACATTTACATGGAGATAATGTAAAACACTCCAAACAATGCATTTATGAAGGTGATCCATGGCAATCAAGGTTCTTAGCATAGAATGTTTTGACCATCTCACTTACTCTAACTAACCTTCTACAAGAAAAACTAAATAATATCTCTAGAGGATATGCCCATGATACTAGAATTAGTTCAAGTAATAAGCTCTCAAGGCAATAGCATTTACCAAGTAACCATAATAACAATTCATAATATAATCATCTCCCAAATTTACTTTCTTGATAGAGGAAATTTACCTGTGGATGCACTTTTGATCAAATATTGATGCGAGCGGGAAACAGACTTTTGATTCCTCTGCACGGGAGGCATCTGTGGATGGTAAAGGTAACCCTAAGGTGAATGTTGGAGCGGTGGTGGCGTCGTCGGTTGGGCTATCGATAGTGATGTCTAATGGCTTCCTTCCTTCTGTGCCGCACGAAGGTGTTATTGGGGCCGTTTTGCAGGCAACTGGAATGGCCAATGGAGGTGGTCAGGGAGGAGCTAGCCCTATTTCTACAGTGCCTGGCAGAAGGAAAGTCATGGTGATTGGCCCTAAGGCTAAAGCTACAAATTTTGCGGGACCCAAGCTTGGGCATTATGGCAGATTTATCCCTATCAGGAGTGCTATTTCAGTGAAACTGAAAGATGAAACAGTTGAAGATATTGAGGAGGTTGTTGCTAATCTTTCCCTTTGTGGGGTGATCTACCAATTCAAATATTTTTGGTCTAACCTCCCCTAGTTGCATTCCTGGATATCTAGCGAATGGGAGCCTTTAATTTTAGATAAAGTTAACATTTATCCCTTGGCTAAGGGATTTTTTGTTGCTAAATTTGACAATTCTTAGGACAAAAAATTAATCTTGTGTGAAAATTATTTTAGCTGGGAAGATAAATATATGCTGATGATCAAACCTTGGCATTCTGATTTCAACCCTGTTTTTGAAACTTTTAATAAATTCTTGATTTGGGTTAGTTTTCCCAATCCCCCCCTTCACCTTTGGCATGACTCTCTTCTGAAGGAAGTGGGTGACGCCCTTGGTGATTTCTTGATGGTGGATGATAAATCTTCTGACATTCTTCATTCCACCTATGCTCACATTCTGGTTGAAATAAATGTTTCAAAAGGGCTACCTGTTGAAATCCTTCTTAAATCTTCTAAAGGCTCTTGGGTCCAATCTTTGGATTATGAAGGGATTCCCTTCCGGTGTAGACAATGCTTCAATACTGGACATGTGGCTGCACATTGCGGATTAAAGAAAAAAATAAGATAGCTACTTGGTGGAAAGGTGCCTCTCAACAGTATTATATAGTTGACAAGAAAGCTGATCAGAATAAGAGTTTTTTCTGAAGTGGTTGCTTCCAAATCATTGGGTCTTAGGACGCCCACTCCTATCGTTTCATCTGGGGGGGACACTAGGGCTTCCCCTATTGAGTCTAAGTCTATCACTTCAGGTGATTGTGCTTTGGCTTCCCTGTCTGGCGGATCTTCTGTGAAGTCTTTAGCTGCGCAAAGGAATCAAGATGAATCTCCCATGTCACTAGCTACTAGCTTTCATACTTATGAAAGTAGCGAGTTGATTTGGCATGGTAAAGTGGTGCAAGTGGAAGAAGGTTGGATCACAGTTAAAGGAAAAAAAATTAAATCCTCTAAGCCTTCTTTCAACATGATTCTCCGCTCCCACAAGAAAAGTGTAAATTGTAAATTTTGATTGGTCTTGTTGTGGAGCTGATCTTTTTTGCTGGCGGCTTGCTGTCTTTTTTTGCAGCCTTGCTCTTTTTGTTTAAGGGTTCCGGATCCCTTCAAAATCTGTTTTTCCCTTTATCAAAAACAATGTGTCTTACCTCCTTATTTTCTAACTTCTCACACCTAGACCCCTTTCTAGAAATTAGTGGGAGGACTAATATTATTTAATATGTTCACCTATTACAAAATAATACATTTAAATATAGTGAGCACACCTATTAAATTTCATAACTTCATCATACAATCATTTATCAATTTTCAGCGTGTTAATTGCAACAAAATAAGATATCATTTAAACAAGCATAACTTTTACGTTATTTGGTCAAATTTGAAACTTAAATATGTTTCCGAAAGGTGGAAGAATGACAAACAAAACCCAGAAATGTTTTTGTAGGGATCCCAACCATGTAAGAGCAATTTTTTCTGTAATACAACTCACTAGATTTTGTGCAAAATCAACAATTTGTCAGAGGCAGCCTTGAGTTGTTTGTAAATGAGGACTTTATTGAATTTATTCTTCAAACCTGAGAAATAAATCTTAAGACATTACCAATAGTATATGGCTATCCTAAAGGGAAACATCTATTTGTTTTAGTGCAGACTCAATTTTTAAAATTTGCTCAACAACAATTGCAAGAAAACAAGATTCAACAATCCAAAAGATATTATTTCTTACACAAATTGAATTTTTCTGCAACTCTTAGAAGGAAATATTAGGCTCTTTATTTTGAAAATCTCGCATGGACAGTTTATATTAGGCTCTATCTCTTTTTTTTTTCCGTAAAGCTTGCGCAAGCAGTATACTTGTCTCTATAGCAGCTCAATTCTTCGCAAAATGTTAACAAACCCAAGCATATACAAGTTAGGAACATATCGCATTCCTCAATGTGATATATTTTACCACCTATAAAGTTAATTCCCATTGAATTCAACAACCTAGACATAGTTTTAATGCAAACAAAAATCTGGGTAGATAAGAAGATGAAAAGGAACTGTGAGCATAGTTCTTAACAACCCATTTCCATGGATTATGAAGAGAATTACTAATCCTTTTTTAACAAAAACAAAAAAAAAAAACAAAACAAAACAAAATTTAATTCCAATAGAAATGAAATTTTTTTGCAAGACCCCCACTAATGCATGCCAAAGAACTCATTTTGAGTATATTCTTTTATTAATCTTGGATCAAATTTAGTAAACATTGCAGTTATCTGTAATTCAAACCTAATAATTTGGGAAACTCAACTTACAGCAATAGACTTGATAATCTCCTCTAGCTGCAAGATCTACATTCTCCAAGACCCAAAAAAAAAAGAAGCTTTAAATACTTCCCCAAATTGAGATATCTGTTATACCATATTGTGGTAACATCTGCAATTGGATTTGGTATTGGAGCAGAGAAAATATTGTGTTCAAAGAAATCTGCATTGTGTCTATAATCATTGAATCTCTGTCAACAGAAATGTGGTGTTCTTTTCATTAATTGTGGAGGGAAAAACCATCTTCAATGTGTTTTCTCTCCTATCTCCTCTCCATTTTTTTTCCTCCCCCAATATACAGGCTCTGCTATTTCGAAGGCCAAAGCTCTAGGAATAGACACCGACTCCCAAAGAATAGAGTGCAATCGCAGGTAAAAACCCCTCTTTAGTGTTTTCCACCAAAATACCCCCAGATTCATGGATAGGACTTATAATTTACCAGCCCCCAAAATGCAATCGACAGGTGTAATGTTATATTTCACACCCTTCACCAGCATAAGCCACAACACATACACATGCAAACTGTGAAAGCCTTCATAAGGCACACGCGGGGTGGAGGAATTTACTTCAAAGCTTATTTATTATAATTTATATTTATTGTTTTTGTTTTATTTAGGTTTTACCTTTTAATTTTATTTCTTTACATAATCTTGAATTATTATTACTTTTAAATAATTTTTTGGTCCGGGTTTCAAAATAAAAGGGTGCTCTAATGTCTTATTAAAATATAATATTATTAATAAAATTTATTCCTTTTATATCTACATGCATGTACATATAGAATGAAAATTGAAATCCAAAGTGAAAAGTGTGGCTTATTTTCATAAATCTTGGAATGTATTTTATAGGACTTAGTATACATATAGATGTAGTTTCATAGAATATGTTTGATAGAAAATTAAGCCATTTTAGGCAATATGGATACCTACATCATATACATGTATTGCATATGCATATATATACACAATTACAATAGTAAACTTTGCATTCTTGTGCCAATTCCTATGTAGTTTGAGCTCATTTTGACAAAATGTCTTAATACAACTACAATCATCGAAGTACACATGCACTAAGTTTGGCTCATTACCCAATACTGGCATGAACACTCTAGGTTTCATCCTTCAAAAAATATATGCAAGTAAGAACACATATATACACTCATTTTATGTAACTTAGCTACATGACTCTAAGTGTGTGTGTGTGTGTAATTCCATCATGACAATTTACCCTCACCAGCTAGAACCTTTTCCCCAATGATACGCTCTCTCCAATATAAAAAAATGTCAACTATCCATGATGCATTTATAAACTAGAATGCATAATTAACTGTCATCATCATAATTATTTTTATTAATTACCCTTCAAGTAACAATGAATGTAATCAAATTATCTTTCATAATCACTTATTATTAAACAACTAATGCCGCAATTAAGTGATTAAGATAAGCTAATTAAACGGGATGTGACATACATTCAAATCAAAGTAATAATCAACAATAATGTGCCTTGTCAAGGTATGCTATTAGATAATAGTGGAGGATATATTGTTGTATTGATTGATTAGTTGACTATCCTTGGCCAACCTATCGATAATTCTTTCTGGACAGAATTGTTTGTATGGTCTGGGTCATGGGGGATGTTATGCTCTTCATTTCATTAGATTTGTTTGACACATGAAATATTTTTAAAGCATCCTCTTTTCTAATATTAGCTAGAATATTATAGCATTCTAATTCTAATAATTAATTATAATTTCTAATATTAGGACACGAGACAAGATATTTTAACTAGAAGGTCAAATTACTTATCTGGGATAAGATATTTTAATTGTAACGTCAAATTATAATAGGGACAAGATATTTTAATTGGAAGGTCAAAAAGGCCCCACCCCCAACCAGGGAAAGCCCTCTCTTCACAATGATGATATTACTTATGTGAAGGTTGGAACAAGATACTAATATTGTAAAGTTGGAACAGGATACTTAGGGAGAGTAGTGAATTACCTTGGAAAACCCTATTCAATACCACCCTCCTAATGTCGGGATGGTATTGGGCCTCAAGGGAACACAATAAGTGATAGGGGAACTTGCCTCTTATCATAAGTGACAGAGCAACTTGCATATGTTAGAAATGGGTAGTTCTCCCTCTCGACTTGGTGGACAATTGAATTCTACAAAATCTTGTGCATTTCGTGGACAATTGAATTTTATAAAATCTTGTGCTTCTACAAAATTTGTGCATTTGTGAATGTCATTTCTTATAATAGACTCATATAAATGGATTAATAGAGAATTTTTCAATTCCTCTTTTACACATGCTTCATGATCCTCAATACCTACCTATAGCACATTAATTAAATTTATTAAATTTCCCCATAATACTAAAATAATATATTGAGTTACATTATCATCATTTTAAAAACCTCAATATGCATACACATGATAAGATATTACATTAGAGATGAATCCTCCAATTGAACTAAGTATCACAATCTTCTTCAAATTTAATTTCTTAATGTAACATTACTTCTTCAATTATCATTACCAGAGCTAAAAATAGTTAATCTAGGTTAATCTATGTTAAGTTATCCACATTTTGTTAGTGACAACAAAGAGATAAGCATCAAATATCATGATCAAGAAAAAAAAAACTCTTACCTTTTATCCAAAATTTGATAATCATCTAGACATCAAAATATTAATATTTAATAATAAATTCAATCTGAATAATATATATATACCTCTATTGCAATAAATATACTAGTTTAATTAACTAGATTAAGCTTGGCGAAAGGTTACCTTCCCTTTACAACGATATATATATAGACATGTCTGTGAGCCCAAAAGAGACCTAACAATCCAGAAATATATTACAAGATAAAAACTAAGGGCCGACCTATGATAGATTAACAAGATTTCTCCCATATATATGTAGATCCCAACTCATACAATCTATTCATTCTTTCTTGAGTTCAATTGATTTCGGAACAAGCAGGTATTATTATCATTCAGCAATGGCTTCCAATGCACCGCTAAAGAAGTCCGGGGCGGCGCGAAAGGCAACACCCACAGAAGCAAACAATGCGATTGAAAAAAGACTGGCCGAAGCTGTGAAAATACCAATGGTGGCACACAAGTCTCCATCCTCTGAAGGGCAGAAGCAGCTCCCCAGTCGGGTGGAATTACAGGTGGAAAGGAGGGGTAAGAATAAGAAGAGGAAGATAAGTAGGGAGTCATACAAGTGTTATATCTTCAAGGTGTTGAAGCAAGTCCATCCTGATGTGGGAATTTCCAATAAGTCCATGGTCATCATGGACAACCTCATCAATGACATCTTTGACAGGTTGAGCGGTGAAGCTTGCAAACTTGCCAACTACGCCAAAAAGACCACGGTGACATCCAAAGAGGTTCAGGCCGCTACAAGGCTTCTCCTTCCCGGAGAACTTTCTAAGCATGGCGTGATTGAGGGTAACAAAGCCGTCCGCAAATTCACAGACGCTGAATAGTTTTGTCTGTCTATCAATTATATTGCCTGTTTACTTGCATTACTGTTACAAGCTTTAAAGCCATGTATTCGTTTTTTCTGCAATTATAAGTTGGTTTTTTTGGGTGTGGATTTAGATTGGTAGGAGTTTTAGTTCTGAGTTTCTTCAACAAAGGTTTCAATTTGGTCTGTTTTTTGTGTAGATTGAAATTTGCAATTATTTTGATTTAAGTTTTAATATTACAATTTAGTGTGAATACAGGCTGGTAATATCAAATTTTAATTTATTTTAGATTTTTTTTTTGGCTTGAGTCAAATTGAAAAATATTAGATTTTGAGTTCTAATACATAGGACTATAAGTAGTTAGTTCATGGTTAGGCATATTTATAGCAATAATAAGAGGTGAATATAAAGATGTTACTTATAAAATAAAACACAAATAATATATATTTAAAAAATTAAAATTATAAAACAACTTTTAAATAAATATAAAATATTTATTTAAATAAATATAAAATATAGGATATATTTATAAAATAAATCTTAAATATTTTTAAAGTAAAATAAAATAACTCGTTAAGTAATTCTCAAAAATGATACATCTTTAATTTGTTTAATCATTCAAAAAAAAATTTGTGCATCAATAATCAATGCATATTATACAGCTCATTTTTCTATGTATTTATGTTAAGAAATTTCATTTTTAAGTGTCATACAAATGGAAACACCAACTTATTAGTTCCTATGAAGGAATTATAGGTACGCCTCTTCCTTAAAAATTTATTAATAACTTTGATTTAAACAAATGAGAATTCATGTTTAAATTTTATTTGACAAAAAATTATATGACTCTAAAGTAAATATGCAAAATATTTAACAAAACAAATAACCAAAATTAATTTTGTGAAATGTAATTGGCTCAAAAGTTTTGAGTGATAAGGGCGATTTTCCCAGCTCCATTATCACTGTCATGATTATAATAGGAGATGGAAAGGGCGGGAGAATGGGAAAATTGCAACAGTTTACATTTGAGGTTGGATAGTTTCAAAATCAATTTCAAATCCATTTCTTTCCCCAAGGTTGTGAAGAGCTTTGTTGTAAGCGATTTTCCCAAATCTACATTTCAAAGAATTCGAGTCTATCAATTTTGCCATTGGAACTAACTAGAAGCAGCTATATTCCTTTCGTAGTATTTTCAAGGGTTTTCGTTTTGCTCAGATAATCAAGGTTGTTGTCATGTGTAAACATTTATCACTGATTTTTCGTTTTAGGAGAACAAGAAAACAAGTACTGCTTCAAAAGAACCCATTAACAACCTCTATTTCAAATTACTGCTTAAAAAGAAACACTTAATAATTTTTTGATCTTTATATGCAATGCAATTGAATTCTTATTCAATTTCAATAGCTTCTTCTATTGTGGAGATGATCCTCCATTTTCCCCACTAGGTTTTTTTGGCTGTGCCTAGCACTGAATTTCCCTTCTGTCTAGATTTTCATTTTCTTTTCAGAGATATCCTCTCAACTCTCAAGAGATGAGTTTGCTTGGGATACTTAATTGATCTGAGCATCAATACAGCTACACAATCATGTCTTCCCAATTCCATTGTGTGATTTGGAAGGCTTCATATGACATTCTCAATACAAATGATATAATCTTCAGAAGGAACTTGTTTTGGAGCTATTGTATAAAAGAAATTTTTCCAGAACTTTGGTAGTTATGGCATCCAAGTTATGACTGGACAGATTTATTGTAAGTCTCCTACCATCACCAGCTCAAGAGACAAGAGCAAATGTTTTGAAGAGAGCAAAGGACATGAGCTATGAGGATAAAAGCCCTGAAGTAAATCTATAGAAGGATAAATAATCTTTCCCTTGTCAGATACAGCTAAGCCTGGCATGCAATGATTTCACCTTGGGAAAGAGGGCACTAACATTGATTTGCTCTGGTGGTTGTAGATTCATGACAACTGTTTTCAAAACTACTGCCTGATGACTGCCAATGGTTTTAACTGTCATAAAACAACTTCTTTCTTGATAAATCTAGGATTGGACTTAGACAGGAATCCAACTAACAGAGCAATCAAAGGAACCTAAATTTTATAGGGCTATCAGTATACTGTCCTCGACTTTCACAAAAGCCCTCGGCCAGCTTTCACAAACCTTATTTCCTACTACACGTGCACAACTCTTAGCGAATGCAAATAAATAGGAAGTGTCTGAGACCTTGAAGAATAATTAATTCCAATCAAAGTTACACAACATATTTTTAATCAAAATTTGAAAATGCAATAGCAAAATTAATGAACAATTCAATAGTGTATGATAATGAGATTCTTTGTTTCATTAATGAATAGACATAGGTATAGTTATCAAATCACTTTACAGTGAAGAAGGATTACCCTTTCACCAGCATCAGTAGTTCCCAACCATTTCCAACCTCCCCTTTATTGAGAAATAAAGGACTTTGCTTCATATTATCATGAGGTGAAAATTATTTGTTGGCTACGATTTGATGATCTATTGCAAGAACAAAGAATTAGGGCTAATGGAATTGTAAGCTATTCGACAAATTGCAATTTGAGCTGATAGCATTGATGGTATGCTAAGTCTTAATGCCATTTTCCTATTTTTTAAAAAAAATATATGTACACAAATGAAACTTTTGAGTTCTAAAATCATGTTTATTTTGTTACTTATTTTTCGGTTTTGGTTTTTTAAAACTATATCAACATGAAAATCTGAAACTTGTATAAATATTTGAAAATTAAGTTTTCTAATGTAGAAATATCATGATTAAATCCATCTTCTTTATGATGCCAAAAAAGAACCAACATACATGCTTATAAACACTACCTTATGTTAACTTATAACAACAATAAACAAAGAATAACATCAGCATAAAATAGCAGCAATGAGACACAAATCAGCAACATAATCTGAGCATCACATCACATAATATTTCAATAGAGAAACCCTTATGAGAAAAAACTCCACCAAGAAGAGAGGCCAAGTATGCATTATCATCAAATAAATGAGATTACAATCAACCACTTCCATTCTCTTTTCCTCCAACATGGTAGCACCTTTACACCTGTGAACAACCTCCTTATGCCTCAACTTGTCCTTGTTCCCACAAAGTAACACTATATTCAGATATTCCTCTCCAATTCTACATCCAAGAGGTTGAATATATAGAATTGTGAAGGCATCTAATGAAGATGAATCTTCATTCTAAACATCACCTCATTGGAATACGAAAGGACACCAGTTTTGGCTTCAATACTTTCCCTCCAACTTGGGCACCCAAACTTGAGAAGATAAACATTACATTAAATATAATAAATGATGGAAAACCAAGTGAAACCTATCGCCCCTATCCAAGCACCCACTTGGAGAATCCCAACAACCACTTATTTATCATTTCTTTTATCTTTATTATCCCATCTTAGGAATCCACATGTGGGGAAAGCAATATTAAATAATTGTGTCCATAACCCACCTTTACTACTGCTAGTGGACTCATCACCCTTTGTGAGTATATTACAAATAATGGTGAGAATTAATATTACAAAATATTTTCCCAATACACCCTAAGTGCCTAGAGACACTTTGCAAGGATGTTGGAACCATGATATATGATAGAGGATTTACAAGGTGGATGACAGTGCCTAATCCTAACAATATGAACACAAGGGTATGATAGTCAAACATAGCATGATGATGCAAACAACCTTATCTATGTAGACAAAAATGGGTTTGATTAGATTTTAACAATGATTTTATGACTTGAATGGATATAAATACACCCCTCCTTTTACCACTCACATATAATATCCACAATTTGTGCACATGTTCATGATCATAACATTGTAGGATTTTTTTCTTCATAAAATAATTATGCTATTTCTCTAGTATAAAATCTATTTAATACAATATTAGATCCCATGAAAATTATTATACGCATGATTTTAAGTCTTAGGGATAAAGCCCTTATTTATAAGCAACACCTAGATATGGGTAGAAATATATAGGCATCGTGCTTTAGTTTTGGATTTCCTACCACTTCACACTGAAATACTCATTGAGCTCTACTTTCTTGAAACATGGTAAATAGATGGGATGCACAACTATAAAATAATAAGCTATACAAATATTTAAATAATAAAAATCTACAATGGGTTGTAATAGGTAGGACATATGGGGAATCCATTAGAATTGAATAATGGAAAAATTGTTCCCGTCATCTCCTTTACTATTCAAAAATAAAATATAACTAAATGTACAAAAGAGAGAAGGTAGTATATTTAGAGAGACTGATCTAATAGTTAGTGTAAAGGCCCACTAGAAATAATGGTCAAATGATAAGTGCTCAAAAAATGTAAGAACTATAAATTGGTCATGAGGATGGGTTAGTATCCTCCCAATTAATTATAGACATGTAGCTAATTGGTAGAAATCAAGACAAGTGCATATGAAAAATATAAGCATTTCATAACTCATGGTTAATTTAGTCCCTACTAAGTATAGGAGATGCTTAGGAGAAATATATGATCCTAGAGAGAAAGGAAATAATAAGAATCAAAAGAGGATATTAAATAGTGTATGATCTTCAAAATTCAACCATAGAAGATTTTTAATGGATGGAGATATGAAAACTTAGCATGAATTACTTTGATAGAAAGACAATTATTGAGAGTGTAGAATGAGTAAAATGTGAAATTAATCTAATGGAGAGTGATGATTGATTTTATTTGAGCATGAGTGTTCATATACATATTAGAAGTGTTAGAGAAACTTTAAATTAGGGTTTAGGACTAGTTTATATATCAAATCTTAAAAGTGAACCTAGACACTAGTATTTGGAGTGCTTAGGTTATCATGATGCTAACATTTGATGTGCACATGGTCCATTTCGAGTCTGTACACCTAAATATTAGAGGGTAGTGTTGATGTGTTTTTTATGCACTTCTCAACACAGGTAATGCGTAGATGCCCTACCTCTCTTGAAAGACAATCTTCCACAATTAGATTGCAGAACACTATTCCAAGGTCTCTAATGTTAGGTCTTGACAGTGCTTGGAATATCCCAGTTGTTTGATGTGATTTTCTGGAATCACAAGGCGTTCTTATGGATGAGTTACAAAGCATGGGAAGTTGGGTTTGCAAATGCAGTTTCAAAGTGCTGGAAGTGAATGAACAGTGGCTGTCTACTCAAAACAGCAAGCTGAAACTCATCAAGTTCATCTGATTTAGCTTCATGGTGATGCTTTGGGCCCTACTCTAACCAAGGATTAAAAGAAATAGCAAAAGGAGAAGGGTTAAGAAAGCTATTATAATCCTAAGCTATGAATGAACAGTAACAATGGTGGTTGCTAAAGTAGACAGACTTCCTAAACTGAGTTTTGCTTGACCAAGAGAAACCTACAGCTACACAAAACTAGTGCAATCTTCTAAGGACTACAGATTTTCACATCACATACACACATCATGTACATGCAATCGAACTAAGTTGCAACAATAAAGGAAAGAGGCTCAAACTAGCTTTTCAAAGTGATTCATCATCAATGAACCACAAAAAGCATGAGCTGGAAGTTTATCAAATACTATAACAGCAACACCATCATGACAGCCATTCAAGAAACTAATACTAAAACTAATATGGAAGTAGAACCATGCATGCAAGATGAGCAAAATCAAAGAGAACATCCATAAAATCATGCAATGATGTCTTCTATTGCTGCAAAATGTTTTTTACAACAACTCTCCAACCCTTACAAATGAGGGGCAAGCCCCTATTTATAGTTTTCCAAAGCCCAAATGAATGGCTAGGATCAATTTGTATTGAGTGGCTCAGATTCATTACAAGTTAGGGCTTCACCTACCTCCAATATCCAACAATTTAAAATACATTCCTTGTATTTTCTATGTTTTGTCATCTAGTGCCAATTACTGTAGCAAATTTGTCTTGTAGCTGATTTCTCTTTTTACTGTAGCAGAGACTGTTTGAAGGTTGCCCTCCATCTGGTGGACTTGCAACATTTTTTATTGGATCAAACAAGTCGGTCGATGACTTGCATCAATGGATTGGTGGCCCCTGATTTGGGGGGAAAGCTCCTTAGAAATCATCATCATCTGGAAAAATGTAGGACAACTCCCTCAATGGGCCTCTTTGATAGACCTATGGAAGGCTTCTTGACTCCTGCAAACATGAAGTGTCGTAAGTGCATTTATACATGAGGAAGGAAAATGTCAGTCAAACCTACAAATTCCCTGTTAGATCTATCCATGCATCATCAAAATATCTTGATATTCATATTTGGAGCTCATTTGGGCCATAAACATTAATGTGTGCTTCAAGGGTGAGCGCCAGAGGGAAAAAAGACGGTGGAAGAAAGCCAGAAGGTAGACAGCGAACGGAAGCCAAAACAGTCAAGGCGGGCTCCCAGATGTTCAAAACAGCCGGGAAGAAGGGAGGCTCCCGGATGTTCAAAACAGCCGGGAAGGAGGTAGGCTCCTAGATGTTAAAAACAACCAGGAAGAAGGGAGGCTCCCAGATGTTCAAAATAGTTGGGAAGGAGGTAGGCTCCTAGATGTTTAAAACAACTAGGAAGAAGGGAGGCTCCCGGATGTTCAAAACAGCCGGGAAGGAGGCAGGCTCTCGGATGTTCAAAACAGCTAAGGAGGGACGGACTCCCGGAAACGGCCACAGAGGCCCCAGGTTCTGAAGGCCGGGAAGGAGGTGGCTGTCAGATGTTTCAAACGGCCAAAGGGGGATGGACTTCCGGAAATGGCCACAAAGGACCCAGGTTCCAGAGGCCGGAAGGGAGGTGGCCACCAGATGTTCCAAAACAGCCACAAAGAGGTGGAGTCCCGGAAACGGCCACAGAGGGGCTGGGCTCCGGAGGCCGGGTCGCCCTAGGCCACCAGATGTTCCAAAACAACAAAAGGGGGATGAAGCTCCGAAATGACCGAAACTTAAGCAAACTTTGACAAAACCTTGGCAGTTCATTTATGCACTTCAAACACATCCTCCATCCAAAAAGGGTTGCCCCCAAAGTCAAAATTGAGGAAACAGGAGCGATGGGGGTCCACGGATGTTTCCAAACAACCAAAGAGGAAGGGAATTCTAGAGGGAAAGTTCGAAACCATCGAAACTTAATGGAACATTGACGAAACCTTGGCAGTTCATTTATGCACTTCAAACACATCCCCGATCTAAAAAAGGTTGCCCCCAAAGTCAAAATTGAGGAAACGGGAGCGCGAGGGTCCACAGATGTTTCCAAACAGCCAAGGAGGAAGGGAATTCCGGAGGGAAAGTTCTGAAACCATCGAAACTTAACGGAACAATTCGAAACCTTGGCAGTTCATTTATGCACTTCAAACACATCCCCGATCCAAAAAAGGTTGCCCCCAAAGTCAAAATTAAGGAAACGGGAGCGACGGGGGTCTACGGATGTTTCCAAATAGCCAAGGAGGAAGGGAATTCTGGAGGGAAAGTTCTGAAACCATCGAAGCTTAACGGAACGTTGACGAAACCTTGGCAGTTCATTTATGAATCCCAAACACATCCCAAACCACCAAAAAGTTGGCCTCAAAGTCAAAAATGTAGAAACGGGAGTGACAGGGGTCCACGGATGTTTCCAAACAGCCAAGGAGGAAGGGAATTCTGGAAGGAAAGTTCTGAAACCATCGAAACTTAACGAAACATTGACGAAACCTTGTCAGTTCATTTATGCACTTCAAACACATCCTAGATCCAAAAAAGGTTGCTCCTAAAGTCAAAAATGTGGAAACGGGAGCGACGGAGGTCGACAGATGTTTCCAAAACAGCCAAAGAGGGATGAAGCTCCGGAACCACCGAAATTTAACGTAACGTTGACGAAACCTTGGTAGTTCACTTAGGGACCCCAACACACATCCCAAATCCTCCAAAAAGTTAGCCCCAAAGTCAAAGATGTGGAAACCAGACCGACAGGGGTCCACAGATGTTTCCAAAACAGTAGGAGCAAGACAAAAGGCAGAAAGGGGACATACGACTTTATTTCTCCGCGGATTTGAATACCGTAAGTAGGTGAATTTGGGTAGGGGATTTGATCGTTTGAAGGATCATGACCAATTTGGGCTTGGATTATGGGGCACGAAAAACAAGACAGGAGCAAAGCGGCCTATCGGAAGCAAAAAAAGGGGGTCCCTGCCTACGGCGGGGTGTGTGTGCAAAACATGCACAACAGGTAGGTTTTAGAGGTTTAGCTCAATATGATTAGGAGTGGTTGTAAAACATATTAGTGACATTCTAAGGTTGTAAAATAGGTAAAATGATTCTTCAACACGCCTATTGGGATGGACTCCAAAATGAATGCAAAATATAAAGTGGATATTACAAAGTAGCAAAATTCTAATCCTACACCATGTTATGCTTTAGTGCTATGCAACTCTAAGTATCACATCCATTTTGAAAACTATTATAACTATAAAATACATAATTACTATATCCTTTAATCATACCCTTAGCTTTATCAAATGGTATAATAGTAGGAAGTGTGACAATATTTACACCAAGTAAACATTGAAGCACATTACTCAAAGGATCATTAAATATTTTTAATTTTCTAAAAAAATTGGGCTAAAAAGTAAGATTTTTTTTAACCAATAGGAACATGATGAACATTAGGAATTTTAAAAATATATTTATCAACCTTTGGAAACCATTTTTATTTTGAATCTTAGAAGGGAAGGATGGAGTAGGATCATGACTACAACCATAATTAAGTGCATTTAATTCTAACAACTTTAACTCAAACTTCTTCACACATGCATATTGCTACCATAGTTTTGAACATGCTTCTGAAACTATATAATTTTTTACAAATATGCCTTATCATAAAATTTTGGCTTATTCATTAGTTTCAAGAACCTTGTTGGGTCCCACTTTGGATGTCACAACCTTTTTTCATCCTATTGAATTTATAATTAAGTTTAATAGTGCTCTTTGGTCAGTTTTCTCAAAGGTTCTCAAAACTATGTGGGTGCCTGAAGTTATTTTCACAACCTAACCAAACAACGATGATAGAGAAGAACCAATTTTTTGGCCAAATTATCAAAGTTTCAAAACTTTATATAGGTTTTGAAACCTCTGTCGAGTTTCTTTGAAGTTTTGTAAACCTTCTTTTTAACTGAATGTATACTATTCTCAACTTTAAAAAGTAATATTTGGTTCTCAAAAGGTGACAACATGAAAGTCTTAAGCAAGTTGAAGTTTAGAATGGACATTTAAGAACTTTATGTGGGTTTTGAAACCTATTTCGAGCCTCAACAAGGTTGTCAAAACCATGACTATAGTTGAAATCACTCACACTGTAAATATTGGGTTCTTTGAATGATGTTTTAATGAAGACTATTGGATGAGGAAAAAGGTTTCAAAACCTTTATTAGACTCTGACAGGGTTGTCAAAACTGATAAATTCTTCGAAAATCCCTCATAGCCATTCTCATTTAAAATTTTAAATTGTCAAAGCTAGACAAAAGATGGGAAAGCTTACGTACGTCAATTATTAAGTGCATCATTAATTCTCACCTACTAATTTTAGGCATTGATTGTAGGTGCTTATATGGGAATTATTTTACCTAAGGAGCTCATTTTAACGAACATTTGGAGATGAATTTTTCTAGAGATGAAAGGGCCAAATTGTAGAGAAGTGTGAGTAATAGATTTCACCCCATACTAATATAGAGGTATAGTAGTTTTGTTCTCAAGCTATAACTTGTTGTCAAACAATCCAGGAAAACTCTAGTAGATTTGGATTAATTGGATATTATTCGGGAAACTCATATAAATGAATTTAACTATTTTCAAGTACAAATTACATCTATACTCATTGGAATTTTATTCACCATGAAATTTAAATTTATGGGCTATGGAAAATTTTCAATTTTATCAAGCACATTACTAGAAATTAGGGACATAAAATTAAAGTATATTAACTTAGACAAAATTTGGGAAAGAATTGGGAAAGAAGGCAGGCCCCCGATTAATCAATGTTTGATTGAAAGTGGATTCCTATAAGTTGCGGCCTTTCTTGTAGTAGTGTATTGTACTAACTTGGTCTTATAATGCATTAATCATTGCGACCCCCATGTTAGAGAAGTTATAAAAAATAATAATAGACTCATGGTAAAGATCAATAGAGATACCTTCACTTCATGCCTTAAACTACCAGAGAGAGAGGCATATGCAAATTTTGAATTCACTCCCTCTTATTAGATTTTTCAAGAAAATAAAGGGAAGTACAAGAATGTTATTGCTCGAGAGTGGCTTACTACACCAAAAAGAGGCAAATCCTAATTTCCCAAGAAGCTGCACAAAACCCACTTTGCAAATTGTTGTCTAAATTTTGGGAACCCCCTTGTAAATCAGCACCCCCATGTTAAATTTTGGTTAATTCCTTACCCAAGATGTGTTTTATTGAATATTTCTAGCATGGGCTATGTTTTCATTAGTTCACCTAACTTCCCATTTTACCGCCTTAGTTCTTTCTTTCTCGATTTTCTTAAGGCTGAAGGTGTTTTGGGGTTTTGTTGTAACTTGCCCCAAGTTCTAAGTTATTCTTTTAAAGGTCGACAATCCCTACCCAAGGTTCACAAACTTGTTGAAAAGATGGATGATAACATTTTTCAAAAAATTTCAAGGCTGGGCAGGAGTTGAACTAGTTCCTATTACTACAATGGTGATTTGTGTAGTTCTGCTAACTCACCACTTTACCGTCAAAGTGCATTTTTGAAGGATTAAGAAGTCATAACACAATATTCCTATGTTTAGGAGCATTCCACATAAATGAAAAGCTATTTGTGCAAAGTTGAATAAAGAAAAAGATGGTTGATAACATTTTTCAAAGTTTTTCAAGGTCGGGCAGGAGTTGAACCAGTTCCTATTACTACAGTGGTGATTTGTGTAGTTCTACTAACTCACCACTTTACCATTAGAGTGCATTTTTGAAGGATTAAGAAGTCATAACACAAGATTACTATGTTTAGGTGCATTCTAGATAAACAAAAATCTATTTATGCAAAGTTGAATAAAGAAAATCCATCCAGATACAACAAGGAAAATCAAAATTAAAGATAGAATTGCTCATAATGTAGGGAATCAACACCACAAGTATAAAATGTTGTACTTTATTATATACATTGGTGTAAATACAAAATTTTATATCGATTACATAAAAGATGGGGAAATAGATAGTATCAAAATGGAAATTATTTTCATGCAAAAAGGGTGAACATCAACACACAGATCGCTTCTATCACCACTTGGAGGCACTCTATCTGGGTAGGTGAAAGTAAGTTCTCATGAGACTACAAAAATTGGGTAAACAACCCCATATTGTTCCTCACTAGCCCTATGTGCAAGAGAGTCAAGTGTTGCTTCTTCCAAGGCTTCATTTTGGGCAATAAAAGCAATCCAAATGGCGTCACCTATTAGTCCGCTCCGTGGATAATTACTAAGGCCAACAATGGTTACATTCACTTGGTGGAGGAATTTTGGTTATACCACTCATTTTGCTGCCCTCATCCCCTAGTCATGATGCTCAGAGGTGCAAATCACAGTGTACAAAAAATGCTCCTTAAGTGTTGTGTTGTACACATGTACCTAGTTTAGAAATGTATCTCTCGATATATTACACAACACCTCTCCTTCAACCTCACTATCAACTATGAAGACCTCTTTCAATTGATCAAACAATCATCTAAAAAGAGGGCTACACTCAATTTATTCAATGACAACAAAGTCATTCATGGATACACCATCACTCTGAGCACTAGTCATGTTTGACATCGCAGGTCGGTGAAGTGAGGTAGTTGATGTTGAATTTATAGAAGGTTGGAGAGACATATTAACTCAGAATGATCAAGGTGATAGGATGGCGATGTGATCTGAATTAATGGTTGATATGACGAGAATTTAAGTTACATTCCCAATTAATTTTTTGGTTGGAAAACTTGCACGTGTGTATCTACCATGATAGTTGTTCAATGCTCAATTGGTGAGGTATGCGAACTACTTCAGAATTAATGGCCACGAGGCGAGAGTTAAATCAAGAAATGCTCAAGAATCATTTAAAGTCTTTTTACTGGTAATGTAATCATTCTGGCATTTATTATTTCTCATCTATTAGTTTCCAAGATGGACAATTAAGTGGCAAGATGACAAATTACTGCAACCAATTGATAATTGTCAAGAGAAGAATACAACCCCGATATTTGGGAGAAAACGACATTCAATAGGGGTCCTATCTCTGGAGAATACACTGTGATGTAATTGAGGGAGGAACATTTGATTTACTTTGAATTTCATTTATTTTCCAACTGTCATAGCTCTCAATCTATGAGTTGTGAGTGGGATGTAATGTTGATCGTAATGGCTTGTGAGCCATGTGCATAAATAGAATACATTTTTTGTGTGAAATCTATTCGACTACATTTATTTCATCTATTGCAATTATGGAATCTCTTATTACAGTTTACATTTACTTTTGTCATTGATCAATTTGCAGTCTATGAGTTGGTTGGTTGATGATGCTTAGGATTTATTTCACATTAATCACATTTTGTAGGTTAATGTTTGTTGCATTATCACTTTTTGGTTAAATGCTCATTCTTTTTTCATTTAAATCATATGAGGGAATTGTACCTCTCAATTTAGAGAAAAGCTACAAATGAAATTGTGGCCTTTCTAGAGTTGGTAGCGAATCAATATTAGTGCTTATCAGCTAGGAGAGTCATTTATTACAGGCATATTTATTAGGGGTCAATTCATTCACTAACATATTTTTGGTGACTCTGTTGGGGAAGAGATTAAAGATTCTAACAATTTGCTTTTGTGTCATGCAACAAGATGGTACTTCCCCACAATGACGTGTTTCTCGTACTCCAACCTAATTTGGATTGGATATAGGAAAAACAAGAAGATATCAAATCAAAATTAAATATGTTCGCTTGTAGGTATAGGAGAAGCGTGGTAGATTACATGCGAGTAAACTTCATCTAAGGAAGAAGAAGAGGAGCGGGCCCTACATCCACCTGTGCCAATGGTAGAGCAACCCCAAAGATTGATCTTTGAATATTACGACAACCCACCCCATTTCCCTAACCCATGTCAGAATCAACCTCCAAATAAACATCCAAATCAATGCCCCAACCAACCACTAAATCACCCTCCAACTCAACTGCCACCTAGGCAATAGCCTAGGGTTTCCTTTCCTTAATCCTATAGGAGTTGGAAACTCTGAAAATCATGGCCTCTATTTAGTGGGGTAATTATATTGGGCCTTTTTCCCTACCACGTGGCTTGAGAAAAAGATTCCTAAAATTCTCTGGTAGTGGCGTTCAAGATCTAGAAGAGTGTGTTTTGGCTATGACTGTAGTGAGTGGAATCTTGGGGATTAAAGATGAAGATTTTTTTGTTAGGATATTTGTTGATAGTCTAATTAGGAAGGCAGTTGAATGGTTCAAGAGGTTGGAGAAGGGTTGTATAAATGGCTAGGATGTTTTATACAGAAAGTTATTGTGGCGTTTCTAGAGCCCTATTGATGTAGTTGCTCTACTTAGAAGTTTCTTCAGAATTGTGAAGGAAAGACATGAATTTATGAGGGAGTTCATTTATTGATTTAATTATTCTCTTCAGCAGATTCCTACACCTAAGAAACCAAGCAAAACAATTCAATTTCATGTTTTTACTTTCGCACTTGATCCTGATGTCCAACTTATGCTAAGAAGATACAAGGTTTCTAGGATTGAACAAGCCCAGATTGAAGTAGTGAATATTGAAAATGACCTAATTGCAGTAGGAAACTGGAAACCTGATTGTGTCACTCGGTCTATTGATTATCACCCACTTCCCATTCCTTCCTCTTGTGGTTACCAATACTTCCCGTCCCACCACTAAGAGAATGAACTTGACTGTATTGAATGATGTGCAATATTTACCTCAAAAGGGAAAAAATGTGAAGGAAGATGATCGGTGTTGGTACACTCAAGCATATAGCCTAAGTAATACATTCAAATCAAAAGATGAGCTTAGCTCATCTAGTGATGATGAAGAATCAACACCACAAAAAAGGTATAACCCTACTTTTCAGTTTACTCCATCTACTTCTACGAGTGATTCACTCCTTTTGGGTTCAACCAGTAAAGGCCAAGAGTCAAGTGATCTTTTCATTTATGAATACGAGGCCTTTGTGTTTGAAAACATTGATGATAAATTTTCCTGTGCCACTGAGGAGATTATAAAAGATCGTCCTCTAGGTGAAGGTGGGCTAAATTGGTCAATTAATTCAAATCCTCTTTTCCTATTTGAAAATTGTGAAATTCATGGCAATACTTTGTTTGGGGAATCTAGTTTTGGGTCATCAGAACCATTAGTAGTGGAGGTTTTTCATTTCTCAATTGAGATTCAAGAAAGAGAGGATATTGTGGTGGTCAAGGATAAAAAGGTCGTAGGATTGCATAGTAGCTATGCTGATCAAGGAGTTGCTCATGAAATAATAAGTCATGATGTTGTAAGGTGTGGAGAAATTTTGAATTTTCCTCAAAGGTGGGAAACATATTGTGATATAAGAGGGATTCACTGCACATAGGTCTCTCCTTTCTCGAGAGATCACCAAGGAACGAACTACCCTTATAACCTCAAAATAATGGATTAGCAGAATGATAAAGAACTAAGACCCAATTATGTTTCAAGATAAAACTACCATAGACCCTAAGAGAGAAAAACCAAGAGATTTGTCTCAAAAGATGGAGCTCTAGGCTAAAAGACGTCAGTGCAATTTCAGGACGCTAGTGTGGCACGTTGTCATCTAAAGGGCGCGCTAGCATCCTAAGCAACAGAGAACTCAGGAACTCGAATGGACAGAAACAAGCTTTACTTCTAGGCTCGGGTCTAAAGTGTATTGAGCAAAATAAGTAGTCAAGAAACTAGAAATTGAAATGAATGCAAGGAGGCTTGAAGAAAGCTTACTTTTCTCTAGATGTCTAGATCTTCACTCCAAGCTCCTTTTTATGACCTACACACAAAAGAATGAGCAGAAAATGTTGGGGTTGTATAGGGGCCTACCTCAGTCAGAACCCTATTTTGGTGTTCCCACCTCCACAGATAGCCAAGTTTGAAAGGAGCATAAATGAAGTAAACAAAGCATGTGGTGAAAGTAAAACCCACTCAAGAGTAGAAATCGCACCACAAGAAGCGTGTGGTGAAAGCAAAACCCGCTCAGGAGTAGAACCCGCACCACAAGATAGTAAATGAACAAGTAGGAAAGAAAAGTAAGGGAGAGATAGCTTTACCCACGGCCCTACACCCTCTCCGGAGCACATGAATGCATCGTTGAGTGCTTGCTTGAGATTTTTTGTTGTTGGGAGGATCTCAGTCTAGCATGGCTTCACTTGAGAGAGCACTACTATCAAAGATGAGGAGAACTCAAAATTGGAGAAAGTAGTAAGAAATCTTGAGCGAATGTCTTCCAATCCCCAAATGAGAGCCAAGAAGGGGTTTTTGATGCTTGCAAGGGTGGCAAAGAGTTGTTACTTCCGAAATGTAACCACTAGGAAACATGTCACTAGGCTTCTGTCACTCAGCCACAAGTTTGCATGGAGTCAGAATCAAAAAAAATTGACCCATGGGATTTTGTCATTAATGTTCCAAGGCATCATAACTGCTAGGAAAAAAATCCAGAATGTGGAATTTCCCCTAGGTGCTATTCTATGACATTACATTTTTCCCCCACTTTAGTGGGCTCGATTTTGAAAAAATCAGCCTCACTAAAGTAGAAAATAAAAAATTTATCCAATTTTGAATTTTACAGATTTGTGTGCCAAAAGAGAGAGACCATAGCGGCCATCGAAGTCGAGCTAACGAATACTGAAGGTGCCCCCATCATCTGAGCTCAAAAAAAAGCGCTAGAATAGTCGTGAAAAATTGTTCAAAGCTTTAACTTGCAAAACTCAAATTTTGGGTCAGCTTCAAAAAATCAAAAGAAAGCTACTACGAAGAGAGGAATGATTAAGAAAAAAGTCATCGATTCGGAAGAAAAATATGATCAAGAGACAACCTTATTCCCCCTCCTGAGTTTTCCCCTAGCTTGGTGGGGAAAATTCAGGAGAAACCAAGGAGCCAAACGCTCTATGAAAAATGGGCCCCAGGGGGCCTATATATACCTAGGTGGGCCCCTAGAAGGGTCACTTTCACTGTTCACTATTCACTGCAAGCAAATTGTTGACTTTTGTGAGAGAAAAGTCAGAAAAATGCCTAGAAGGAGAGAGTATGAGGTGCCGAGGTTAGAGCAACTACACCAGGACATCGCCGAGGGACACAAGGTGGACCAAGTAGGTCTCTAAGCCCCATTTTTTAATGATTTTTAGCTCATTTTTAGCATGTTTTTAGTCGGCGAAGTGCGCAGGCATCTGTTTGTTACACCTAAATCCTATATTTGTGTCGTCATCTATCATATGCACGAAGGTCCTAACTTTGCATTGTCATCTCAAAGACATGTTGTCGTCTTCGAGGTGGCCATGGCAGTCAGGGACACATGCGCGGTACACAGACGTTTGCGTGGAACACATAGGTCTTAATTATTTTTTTGTTTTCATACTAAAATTTGATTTTCTGACTTAGAATTTTTCACTTTTTATAGAGTACCCGAAGATTCAGGAGCATCTGAGAGGGAAAAGATTTTGACTCGTTCGTGAGTAGAGGGACCATCTATCGGAGGACAAGGTCACACATCTTCAGCAAGTCAGTCTCTGGCACATGTTTACCATTCCAGAGATGAGGCACCATGAGAGGACACTTACAACCATTATGGAGCAGTGGGATGCTACCACGTCATATTTCCATCTATCTTGTGGAGAGATGACTATTACACTCAAGAACGTCTATCGGATCCTCGGGCTACCCATCTGTGGATGGTAGGTGGATCTCAATGATACTCAATCAACGTGGGAGTGGAGGGAGGGCATCCTCTATTGCTCAAGGAGGACAGACGGTGGCGATGGCATGAGCCATATTTACACACATTGGTATGACCATGCGAGGACCATTGCACTGTTGCTTCGTCGAGTTATGGTTGTGACTGTGGCCTTCTGAATCACGATTGGCAAGCGAGGCTCGCACTTTCACAAGGGCCTCATCAATACTATCAGGGAGATGGTAAAGCATAGGATTATTTTTTCTTGGGAGCTCAGCATGCTAGTGCATCTCTACCAGGAGCTAGGTCGATACATGCATTATGAGTATCGTAGCCTTACATCGTGCACACTTTTGTAGGTGTGGGCCTTTTCCCACATCATGTGCACCCAACCACTTGGTTTTCCCTAGCGATGAACGTATCACATTCCCATGGCCCACTAGTATGAAATGATAGGCTAGTGGATATTTGGGGACTTATAGTTTTGTCACTTATAGTTTGACACTCTTACTGTGAATGGGGTTCGGTGGAGACCCCACCGATTTTTCAAATGGGTGGACAATGGTAGGTACTTTAGGAATCTGCAGCAAGACCATTTTTTGATTGGCTACCAAGATTATATCATAGTACCATACTACTGGAGTTGAGTCATGCAACAACATAGCCAACCTCAGACTATTCCAGCAGATGTGCCCACCTATACTAGGGCCTATAGGAGTGCAGTGAGGGTTGGGGATTGCCCTCACCCCACTATTATTGATATTGTCTCATCAAATGATGATGAGTCTGATCATGATCAGCCACCCATAGTGGTGCCAGAAAATGTTGAAGTAGCAATTGATTTTGCATGGTGGTGGGAGAGGCATCGTCTTGCTCTTGTGTTTGATGAGGGTGCCCTTAGAGGGGATCCTAATCCATAGGAGGACTTGCCACCCCGGCCCTTGCAAAAAAGGCAGAGAGGCCAGCAATAGGCCAGTGGGTAGGAGGCACCATAGGAGGAGGAGGCGACACCATTAAGACCAAGGTAGTAGAGGAGGTCAAACCCCCCACCAACTACCCCCTTCTCTTCAACACCACCAGCTTCCACTCTAGCGGCGGTGACTCTAGTATCACCGGGAGTAGCCACCGATGTTGGCGATGTAGGTCCCAAAACTGGCCCTCACCCTGACTCGACATGGCAGCCAGTGGACTCAGGTATATGGGACATGTTTATGTTTCTATACTTCCATTTTTCTATTTACAATATATGTATATACATATGTCATGCGATACTGATACATATTTCTTTCTCTATGGTTGCAAAGGACACAGAGATGGAATGGGCTTATAACTTAGTGTATTTCATAGGTTTCCCCTTATGTGTTGATCCAGGGGTCGGTCCTCGAGGCTTACCGACCAACATTGTGAGATGACATGCCCCCATTTCAAGCCAGTTGTGTGCCTGAGGACCGCCTACGAGGAGTGGGGTGTGGAGATTGTCCAACTTGCTACGGAGTTGACAACTACTCAGGGACAAAGCAACCAACTGTCGGGAGAGCTGTGAATGGCGCTCGCCAAGCGAGATGCAATAGTGAGGAGGGATGATGCCCCTGAGTAGGTGTGTGATGTCCTCTAGAGTCATCTCGATGACCTTGACGGGTAGCTAGTAGCTGTGATCTCGACAGATGTCCAACGGCTACGGGACGAGTTGAGGCAGGCAGAGTTGACTATATCCTCCTTGCAGGGAGAGATCAGAGGGATGCAGGAAACTTTTTCCGTATCACACTCACACCGGTCATGCTCCATGACCACCATTCAGCCCCTCCTGAGGGTTGCAGAGCATCTGCTAGATACAGAGGTCTCCAAGAGCCATGCACTGCAATGATAGAGGCCTATCATCAGTTTTGTACATATTTTTTGTAGCGAGATACATACACATACATATATACTTGTAGATCTTTTGTATAGAAACATATTTAGCAGCCCCTCATTTTTTATAACAGTGCCTCGATACATGTACATGACATTTGATACATACGTGCATATATGTATATATATATATATGGATACAACGATTTTGATTTCATGGTATTGTTCCATTTAGATATGTATGTTCTTTATTTTTCATGTATGTTTTTGCTATGGATGTAATATGCTCATATGGATGTATATTCACATTAGATGCTAACATGATTTAATAAACACACATAGTTGTATGTTAATTAAATACAAAGATGATCTAATCATCTTAAAAGATGTAATGTGATGCATGGTCACACGCACAAACACGTGGTCATATCATAACAAAAGAAAATTCATAATGTGTTAATGAATAATGTCAACATATGTAGTGCTACTACCCTTCTATAGAAAGAACACCACACAGATGACACATAGAACACTACGCATAGTATAAACAAAGATGCATCGCGTTAACATGATCTTTTAAAGGCATTCCATCCATAAATGATAATCCATAGGCACACGAACCATATATGGAGATCAGAATGTAAGGGCCTAACCAATTAGGAGTGAACTTTCCTCTTTGATTAGGCGGTGCATTTACATTTCTTTTGTTTTCACAGAGAACCAGATCCCCTAATTTAAAATTCATAGGAAGCACACTCTAATTATATTGTCTAGATAACGATTGTCAATAAGCTTTAAGATGTTTGAGGGCCTATAAATGATGCTCATCAAGCATCTCCAGCTAATGCAAATAGTTGACTCAGTAGGTTTCATCATCAATTAATCCTTTAAGGGAAACCTGAATTTCCAACTCTAAAGGCATGATAACTTTTGCACCATACACAAGGTTGTAAGGTGTCATTCCCGTAGCCGTACGAACACTCATGCGATAGGCCCACAAAGTGTATGTTAATTGAATATGCCAATCCTTACCATGCTTATTAACTTTTTTATGGAGAATAAGCTCAAGATTTTTGTTAGACACTTCTACTTGACCATTGGATTATGGATAGTACAGTGTGGAAAACCTATGTTGAATATGAAATTTCTCGAGGAACAACTTCACTTCCTTGTTCTTAAATGGTGTACCATTGTTAGAAACAAGCATAACGAGCAATCCAAATTGAGAAATGATGTTATTCATGAGGAAACTATAGATAGCTTCAGTGTTTGTGGGTCGGAGTGGAATAGCTTCGACCCATTTCATGAAGTAATCCATAGCAGTAATGATAAAGGCATGTCCCTTGGAAGAAGGAGGTGATATTTTTCCAATAATATCCAACCCCCATTTTGTGAATGGACAAGGAGAAGTTTGATTTTGTAATTCTTGGGCAGGTGCATGAATAAGATGACTATATTGCTAACATTGAAGGCACTTTTCAAAAAAATCAAAGGAATCTTGTTCCCTCATTTTCCAATAGCACCTCATGTGTATCAGTCTTCTTGCCAAGGATCTACCACCAAAGTGTCCACTCTCGGAGCCCGAATGGGCTTCCTTAAGGGAAAGGGGTATTTTCGCTTTAGTGAGACACCTGAAAAGCAAGCTAGTATAGGCTTCTCGATAAAGAACATCAAATAGAATAACATAACATGTAGAAAGATTTCATATATGAGTGCAATCAGTCTTTGTCACATCATCGGGAAAGTTTCCAGTCTTTAGGTAGTTATAGATATTAGAAAACCATTCTCCAAAGTCCACATCAAAACACACAAGGGTTTCAACTTTAGGTTGATTGGGAACCACAGGGGTCCGTAGGACTTGAACCATGAAGTGGTATTCTTTCGTATCTTCTTTTGAAGGTACCAAGGAAACAACGCTTTCCATGGCATCGACATGTCTATTTTCTCTCCTAGGGACACTATCTATTGTGAAAGAGGAGAACTATTTAAGCAAGGACAAGGAAAGGTCTTGATATTGGGACAACTTACTTTTCTTGGCTTGATAGGTTCTAGTTATCTAGTTCACGATGTAAGGAAATCAATGGAGCGCATCTCATAGAAAATCCAAACAGTAGTGCCTTTGGTAACTTTAATTTCGATTAGGTTTCCTCAAAGACACGTACTACTATGTCCTAAAGCAGAAATGGACACAGTTTAGTTCCCACATTAATTCTTCTAAGAAAAAAACATGTAAATTCAACAACATGCATTAACAAATTCTCTAACATAACCAATACAGACATGAAAGATGAGACAAAAATAGAACACAAAGATTTATGTGGGGAAAACCCTTTCGGGTGAAAAACCCCACTCTCCAAAGTTTGAGCCATTGTATTATTCAGCAACAGAAAGTTACAATATAGTTTCAGGCTCATAGCCTTTTTAGAGATTACATCTTGTTCATTCTAGATACAACTGGTAGCAATTGATCACTCAGTACATAGGAGAGAGTTCGATAGCATAACCCTGCCTCTACTTTGGCCTCATGGCCTCGACATTTCAGCCAGCCACTCGACTCTCTCTCTCCTTCTCTTCGGCTCTTAGACTCTATCTTTTCAAAACATCCAATGCATACATATATGCATTCATTCTCAATGGCCTCTATGAAACGGTTTTCTTCCAACTGTCGGATCACAACATCTAGCTCAGTATCATAGATGTTTCCACTTCCTTTCATAGAAGATAATACGTCCAAGTCACACCACGTAGGAAAATCTTCAAACGGTCAAGGGCATTCAACCTGTGTTGTCATGTCAGTGAGACACTAACCGTGTCTCCCTGATGCCAACACAGCCAACATTCGATATCGCCAAGAGTCATCCCTATCAGCAAGAGGTTACATTGAGTCCAGAGAGCTATCGCTAAGACTTCGTCATGTCGCCAAGACCTCACACCGAAAATCACAAGGTATTCCGAAGAGTTCATCAGTCAACAAGACTATCGCTCTTCGCCTAGACATTACACCGAAGTCTTCAAGTCACATCAACCTCAACATTCTCATTGGTGAGATAATTTCCATTCAATGAGACATCATACCGAAGTTCAAAGGTCATATTGATGTTTGCTTTTCCATCGGCAAGACACCCGCAGTTCGCCAAGACTTCATACCAAAGTCTTCAAGTCATGCTGACATGAGTATTCCATTCGGTGAGACAATCATCTTTCGCCAAGACATCACACTGAGTGCTTCATGTTGTACTAAAACATCCCAGTTAGCAAGACTTATCACCTTCGCCAGGAGGTTACACTGAGCCCTTCAAGTCATACCAAAACACCTGACAGTCGGCAAGACATTCGTCTTTCGCCAAGACCTTTCACCGAGCACTCATGTCTTACCAAAGACCTCAGTGTTCACCAAGAGTCACACTAAAGAATACCATCGACCAGAAATTCCACATTCGCTAAGACTTCATACCGAAGTATTTGTGTTTCTCTGATGAATCCATTTGCTAGGAGTCTCACCGAAAACACCCGATCACATGTAGCTTTGTTGGCCAGACTTACCGCTGTGGCCAAGAGGTCATAGTGAATCCCTTTTGTTACCCCAATGACTCCATATTTCTATCAACGAGACATTCATACATCGGTAAGATTTATTACCGAAGCAAATGGGTTACACCGATGACTCCTTTCGCCATAGGTCTCCCTGACATCTGCTAGACACCAACCTGTCGGCCAAATATCTCCTAGTCGCCAAGACTTCATATCGATAGGCGCAAGTCATGCCGATTACCACATCAGCCAGACAAACCAAAGGTCACGCTGATATCGGAAAGACTTCCTATTGTCACCGAGACATCATTTTGACAGTCCAGGTTACGTTGAAGGTTTCAGATGTCAATTGCCAAGACATTTAGGAGGTCATAACGACAGTTCAGGATCAACTAGCATATTGGCAAGACAACAAGAATGTCATAGTGACCATGCTTTCTCTGAGGTTTTAGCCTGTGAGATTGAGGCAATAATTCCAACAATCTCCCACTTGACGAAGATCACACAGACACCTCCAAAGCAACCAAAAACTAGGATCACACTAGCTCCACCAGTTCAGACCCCGCAATAATCAAGACACCTGAGCAACAAGTCTCCACATATAACAGTCCACCAGACAATCTGCAACAAAGACCAGGCATCCAATTGCAACTCACTGTCCAACAAAGCAACCAAAATGCAACCGATCACAGCCTCCCAGGAAACCACATAGACCTCAAACATGCTCTCATGCTCCAACATGAATTCTGCTCCAACATCCAAGATGTCCACCATTCAGGCAGTAAACCCTATCATCATCCAACATGCCACATGTGGAAGAAGGATACAATGCCAAGGTGTATAAGCACCATTCCAACGAACACAAGCAAAAGATCCCAGTGATACCATCAACAGAATACAACTACCACTTCACTGTGCTCAAACACTATACAAAAGCAATATCAACTTCAAAGCTTCAATCAGAACACAACAGTGAAGTCATTATCCAGAAACAAGATACTAAACATCAGTTAGAACAACAATCAGACTGACTCCTTCCATCCAATTGATAAACCCACGCGACTGGAAATAGCACCCACAACTCGTGCTATTTTATCCAATCTCACATACCTCATAGGTATCACCATTAGTAAAGTTGTGCCAATCCATAACCAACTCATTAACAACAAATACAAGCTCCAAGTTTCAACCAGTCGAAGAAGACAAGACACATACAGGAACTCCCACTGCCCGAGTAATCCAAATCTGAAAGATCAAAGGCGTTGCAAGTCTACCAATACCAACACATAGAAAATGTAACCCTGTAGTACCAAGGAAAAATCCACAATGATATGTATAACCTACAACAACCTGCCACAAGAAACATTTCTCTCACCATAAACCTTCACGGCCACAGAGAGAAACTCTGCACATCATCTTCCTGTAGAGCATCCTCCTACATACACTTCTAACAGCCAGCTGTGTCAAGAATGATCTTCTTCACATCCCAAAAGAAAAAACCTTAACAACATCCATTCATTCAATCACCAAGATCAAACCGACTTTAAAAAACATGGATGTAAGCTTCTTAAAGAAGATCAAACTACTTCATTCCCCATTTCAAGAAATCAGCCCATACAACATCTCCTACCACTTCTCATTAGCAACAAGGAGATAAACAAAACTATACAACTTCCACTATTAATCCTCCAGAACCATTAGACAACAATTCAAGATCCATATCATGAAAATGAACTTAATAAAACACATCTGAAAAATATAATTGGCCAAATACCTTTCTGATAAACCGCTGAGCAGACCAAGAGTGGGAACGAGAATACTCCTTCAAGATATACAAGTCATCATGACTAATCCAAGAGCAATCTCCTCGTAGGTCTCTTATTGAACTCACGATCAACCAAGATGAAGGCTTCTCGGACTTTCTGCTGAAAAAATTTAACAAGAGTAACAAGTAGCAACACTTCTCTCACAAGAGAAAGACAGCCTCACCTTATTCTTCATGTATCCATGAGTACTAGCAACTGATCATCTCAGGCTAGACTTCAATTGCATTACTGCACTATCACGAAGTATCAAGAAAATAATCAAAGCACTCAATACAAAAAGAATTACCAGACCACTGTCAAAGCTCCAATCATCTGAATCATGAACTTATCATGACATCATGATCTACACATCCCCATAGGAGATCCCATGCTTCAAGTGAATTTTCCATTGTCTCAAGTACAATGCACAATGCCAAAACTCCAATGCACAAGCAAGAGTATACCATGACATAAAGCAAATAGACTCAAAATCAACATCACCTGTCAAGCACCACCAACACCTTAGCCAAAGACTCCAAACGTCTTCCATGGATCCAAGATGTTGCACATCTTCAAGTAATGTCCATGAAAATGCGAAAGAAACCCTTCTGCAACAACATGATCAAAGAGCTATCCCGAGAAACATCTCCAACACTAAAGAAGACCATTCACCACCATGTGATGAATCCACAGTCACTGCTAGAGCTACAACTGAAACGTGACACCCAAGCTCTCCAAGCATCATGACTACCTGCTACAGGTTCCCATCACCGACTATTCAGGTACTCAATAGTATCCATCCTCTCATCTCAAAGCACCACACCAATGCACAAGTGACCATAGACAAGGCCATCTAACAATTTTGCACCAACAATGAATCAACCTCATGGATATAGACAGTCCACTTCCGAGTTGTCTCATAGCAAACATGTAGGTAAAGACAGCCCACAACATTGCACAACCCGTAGATCCATTCAACAGAAACATGCAAACCCATCATCACATTGGAAATGCAAAACTGATATTTCAAAGAGAATAACCACGTAGACAACATGAGTCAAACACCAGATCAAGCTCAGATCTGATTCGCCAATCACATCCACAACAAGCACCATAGTCAAGAAACCCACAAGCACCACCACAAGAATGCTGAGTGAAAAACCATGTACCAACACTCCCATGCAGAGAAGAAATCATACCTCCTCAATCCATGCACCAAGCATGCATGTAGACCTGCAACTATCTCATCCAACAACACCCCAAAAGGCTAGTGTCTAGACAATAACTTAACAACAACTCCACATGATCACACGTTTTGCTTAACCGTGTAAAAATTGCAAAACCACAGAGCCATGCAAGTACAAATCATCCTTAGAAAGAAACTAGTAGTTCAGGAGAATCCAAGCCCCTTTCAGACCAACTCTAAAACCACCACCATGTACATGCATCTGAGAAAGAGAGAAAGGCTATTTCAAAAGCTTGCAAATCATCTAATGATTAACTCCAAAGCCTTCAATCATTCGAGGTTAACATGAAACAGTTCCTTCCAACACCAGGAACCACCACCTAGCATAAGCACTCTCTTCCATGGCTGAGAAACAATCTAGGCTTCTCCATATCACCCAGGAGCCTGTCACACAGACACCCAATATGAAAGCTTTACTGCTACACAGCCACAGAGTAAGAAATCCACCTCATACTCCAAGGTTATACCTCTACTAGCCAGGAGACATAGATCACAACATGACCAACTCCCTTTTTCCATCTTGACCATCCTTCAAGCTGCATGTTGTCTCAGAATACCACAAGGCTTCCACTCATCAAAGGATCAATACATCAGTCCATTCCTCCAGATTTCTTTCAACCTATCAAGCTAGGAAATCTTCACAGGAGAAATACCTAGAACCAACAACTAGAAGAAGGCTCTGATACCACTTGTAATGAAATCAATGGAGCACATCTCATAGAAACTCCAAACAGTAGTGCCTTTGGTAATCTTTAATTTCTATTAGGTTGCCTCAAAGACACGTACTACTATGTCGTAAAGCAGAAATGGACACAGTTTATTTTCCACATTAATTCTTCTGAGAAAAACACATGTAAATTCAATATCATGCATTAACAGATTCTCTAACAGAACTAATACAGACATGAAAGATGAGACAAAAATAGAACACAAAGATTTACGTGGGGAAAACCCTTTCAGGTGAAAAACCCCACTCTCCAAAGTTTGAACCATTGTATTATTCAACTACAGAAAGTTACAATACAGTTTCAGGCTCATAGCCTTTTCAGAGATTACATCTTGTTCATTCTGGATACAACTGGTAGCAACTGATCACTCAGTACACAGGAGAGAGTTTGGCAGCATAACCCTGCCTCTGCTTCGGCCTCATGGCCTCAGCCTTTCAGCCAGCCACTCGGCTCTCTCTCTTCTTCTCTTCGGCTCTTAGACTCTGTCTTTTTAGAATGTCCAATGCATACATATATGCATTCATTCTCAATGGCCTCTATGAAATGGTTTGCTTCCAATTGTCGGATCACAACATCCAACTTAGCATCATAGATGTTTCCACTTCCTTGCATAGAAGATAATACGTCTAGGTCACACCACGTAGGACAATCTTCAAATGGTCAAGGGTGTTCAACCTGTGTTGTCATGTCGGTGATACACTAACCGTGTCTCCCCGATGCCAACACATCCAGCATTTGATATCACCAAGAGTCATCCCTATCGGCAAGAGGTTACATCGAGTCCAGAGAGCTATCGCTAAGACTTCGTCATGTCTCCAAGACCTCACAGTGAAAATCACAAGGTATTATGAAGAGTTCATCAGTTGGCAAGACTATCACTCTTCGCCCAGACATTACATCGAAGTCTTCAAGTCACATCGACCTTAGCATTCTCATCGGCAAGATAATCGCCATTCGGTGAAACATCATACCGAAGTTCAAAGGTCATATCGATGTTTGCTTTTCCATTAGCAAGACACCCGCAGTTCGCCAAGACTTCATACTGAAGTCTTCAAGTCATGTCGACATGAGTATTGCATTCGGTGAGACAATCATCTTTTGCCAAGACATCACACCGAGCACTTCATGTTATACAGAAACATCCCAGTCAGCAAGACTTATTGCCTTTTCCAGGAGGTTACACCAAGCCCTTCAAGCCATATCGAAACACCTAACAGTCGGCAAGATATTCGTCTTTCAGAAAGACCTTTCACCGAGCACTCATGTCTTATCGAAGACCTCAGTGTTCACCAAGAGTCACATCGAAGAAGACCATCGGCCAGAGATTCCAAATTCACTGAGACTTCATACCGAAGTCCTTGTGTTTCTCTGATGACTCCATTCACTAGGAGTCTCACCGAAAACACACAATCACATGTAGCTTTGTCGGCCAGACTTACCGTTGTCACCAAGAGGTCATAGCGAACCCCTTTCATTACCCTGATGACTCCATATGTCTGTCGGTGAGACATTCACACATCGATAAGACTTCTTACTGAAGCAAATGGGTTACACTGATGACTCCTTTCGCCACAAGTCTCCCCGACATCCGCTAGACACCAACTTGTCGAGCAGACATCTCCCAGTCGCCAAGACTTCATATTGATAGGTGCAAGTCATGCCAATTACCACATCGGCCAGATAGACCAAAGGTCACGCCGATATTGGCAAGACTTCCTATTGTCGCCGAGACATCATTCCTATAGTCCAGGTTACGCCGAAGGTTTCAGATGTCGATCGCCAAGACATTCAGGAGGTCACAACAACAGTTCAGGATCAACTAGCAGATCGGCCAGACAACAGGAATATCACAGCGACCATGCTTTCTCTGAGGTTTTAGCCTGTGAGATTGAGGCAATAATTCCAACACACAATTAGTTCAGAATCACCTAGAATATGAAGACATTTGATTCTTAGCGCAATCATGGCATGTCATCCAGCAATAAGGGTTTTGTACTCAATGATGTTATTGGTGCAAGGAAAATCTAGCCGAAAGGATAGAGGAACCAGTTTACCTTCAGGGGATATCAGAACCACACCAGCTCCAACACCAGTTTGACACCTCAATCCATCGAAATACATTTTCCATTCGAGGTCATAATTAATTACAAAAATATTTTCATCAGGAAACAAATCCAACCTCGAAAAGGAGAGAGATGAGGGAGCGTCTACCAGCTGATATGCAATCGCTTGATCCTTTATTGACTTCTAAGTAACGAACTTTATGTCAAACTTAGAAAGCAACATAACCCATTTCGCTAATATTCTAGCCAAATCAGTGCTAGAGAACAAATGTTTAAGAGATCTATTTTTACTATGATGTGTGTTTTAGCATGGAGAAGATAGTGTCTCAACTTTTGCATAGCGAAGACAAGAGCGAGTCATTACTTCTCCATGGAGGAATAACGGGTTTCATAATCAACTAGAATGCAACTAATGTAATAGACTACTCTCTCCTTCCCTGTGTCATCATATTGAGCCAAAAGAGATGCCAAAGCATACGGTGATGTAGCAAGGTAAAGTAGAAAGGGTCTATCTTGCATAGTTGGCATCAATATGGGAGGATTGGCCAAATAGGCTTTGATTGACTTGAAGTATTAGTGGCACTCTTCATCCCATATGAAGCAAACATCCTTTTTCAATAAACGAGTGAAAGGAAGGGTACGATCGGCCAATTGAGATATAAATCTACGAATTTCCTGAATCTTCCCTTGTAAACTTTGCAACTCAGTGATATTCCTTAGTGGAGGCATGTTAACAATGGTGTCAATCTTATTTGTGTCAACCTCAATTCCACAGTGAGAAACTATAAACCCCAAAAGCTTTTCCGCGTCAATGTAGAAGACACACTTATGAGGATTTAGTCTCATCTTATAGAGTCAAAGCCTTTCAAATATAAGATGCAGGATCTTTACTTGATCTTGATGGGTTATTGATTTTTCCAATATATCATCAACGTAATCTTCTAAGATATTATGGATAAAATCATGAAATATCAGGTTCATCACCCTTTAGTAAGTTGCTCCTACGTTCTTTAATCCAAAGGGCATGACCACATAATAGAAAATAACCCACGGGGTAGTGAAGGTTGTCTTGTATCGATCATCTAGGTTAATACGAATCTGATTGTAACCAGAGAAGCCATCCATGAACGATAGTAATGCATGGCTTGTAGTCAATTCAACAATCATATCTATATTAGGTAGTGGAAAATCATCCTTAAGAGAAGCCTTATTAAGATCACGAAAGTCAATACATATACAAACATGACCATTAGGCTTGCTAACGACAACTATATTCAAAATCCAGGGGGAATAGTCAATCAGACGGATAAATCTTGCTTTCAATAGTTTCTCTATCTCAATCTTGACCATCAATGCCACCTTGGGATTGATCTTTCGTATTTTCTGCTTAACTGGCTTGGCATAAGGACATAGGGCGATATTATGAACCACTATATACTCATCAATACCAGGCATATCCTCATACGTCCAAGTGAAGATATTGGGATGATAATGCAAGAGATCGAAGTGTTCGTCTACTTCTTCCAAAGAGAGACACTTCCTGATCTTGATCACTTTTTTTTGAGGATTTACGATCCATAGAAACTTCAATAGTATCTCCTTTAAGAAGGGAACTATGGTCTTTAGGATGGGATATCGTGACGTCATTTCCAACATTAGATAGAGGCTCTTCCTCATCAAAACTCAAAATAGACTCTCCAAAGTATGCTTGTATGTGCAAGTGATACGTGAATCATTTCTTGTGATGATAAGGAGGCAACGGGGAATAAGCACCTAGAAATTCCTCCAACACTTCATCCAAAGAAAAGACATCTAGAGGGACCTTTTCAGCCTACCCCCTTTCCTCTATTAACTCAAGATGAAACAGGCTCAACGGCTCAACTAAAATCATATTAACACTCCACCAAGGCTTTTGCTTGCACTGTTCTATAGAGCATCCCAAACCCAAATAGCATTGTCGCGGCTCGAACTAAATAGGGACCTGAATTCCTTGATCGATACGCCCTAGGCCTTTCTTCCCATAGCCATACCAAGAAGCGAGTTCATATATGAACCCGTAATGAGTTTGCAAAACCTCAAGAGGTAGTGGCTCCATGTAGAGTATTTCATTCCACCAATGGATGTCGAATGTCTCCATGGGAGTACTCCCACCTTCCTTACCAAGCTCACAAACATTAACATCTTTCACAGGAGGGGGATTACTGTCCTCAGCAAAGGAGGAGTGATCTCCTGAACACCATCACACTTCTCCTCCTCAGCGGGAGTATTATCCACCTTTGTGTCAATAGTACCTGGAAGGTCTATGCAAGAGGGGTTTTCCTTGTATTCTACGATGAAGAATTCAAAGAAATTCAAGGAGCCCCAATCATCACCAAGGAAAGAGTTCATTTTAGAAGCAGACGAGGGAGACTCAGGGTCCTCTACTTTAGGCGTGTAGACATCGAAAATATATTGATTAACATCGTACATCTGATCCTAACTTACTAACATTATTTCTTCCTAAATCATCCCTCGGTCTAACCATTTAATCAAATTTCCCTATCTGATTAAATTCATCAATATTCGTCCCTTAATTAAATAAATCATTTTATCTGATTAAGTCAATTCCTTCTGTTAATTAAATCAATCCATCTGATCTAATTATCCCTATTTAATTAAATAATCAATTTATTTAATTAAATCTCTAAATTATGTCCATTAAATTAAATAAATTAAAATCTTATTTGATTTAATCTAACACCATCCATTTTAATTAAATAAATCAAAATATTTATTTAATTAGCCTCTTATCATATTCCTCTCTTATTTGATTTAAATAAATCCATAAATCTAAGTCAAAATAAGTCACATCATCTAATCTCCTGTTAAATTAATTAACCCTTGATTAATTTAACCTCATCTCATGTCACATCCTCTAGATAATGCAAGTTGCACATGAAAATATATTTAATTCATTTATTAAATCTCTATTTTCCTCACAAGGCATCTTTTGGAATATTCTCTCAATTTGAATTCAAAAATTCCAAGTCAACATGTACATCCAACAAGGCATTTAAAACCTCTTACATGTCCTTTGCCTTGAGTGAAGTGGCATTTATTGCATTTTCCCTTCCCTCTTGCATGTCATTTCAACAAATTTGAATTTCAAATATTGGCATTTATTGGCACAAACCCTAAATCTTGCACAACCATCATCCATTCATAGCTTGACAAGTGGTACCATATCATTAGATGAATGTTAGTCCCACATTGCTCAAATTTGGGCATTCATCCATCTTGAAATCCTATAAATGAAGAGCTCCTCTCCTCATTTCATCATCCACAATCCAAGCAATGTTACCATGCTAAAATACTTAGCCATTCTCATCCATCATTCGAATTCTAGCTAGGCTTTTTGCAGATTTGGCTTGGAGTTCTCATCTCTTGTCAAAGTGGATCAACATCATCTTCAACACATCAAGATTTCATCATAGGGATTGGGAAAGGGCCAATTTTTACATCAAATTGGCACCAATTCCCCCATGGGATCAAGTGTTTGCTAATTAAATTAGGATTAAATCTAGTTTTTATCATTTTCTTTGTGTTCTTCATTATTTTCATTCCTAGTTTGATTTGTAAATGGATTTCATGGGGAATCCTTCTTTTGGATTGTAATTCCTTGTCTAACTCGTTTATTCATGTTGTTTTGCAGGTACTAGGAAAAGGGTTCACACAAGGTGATTCTTCATTTTCGACACTTTCTCTAGGAACAACTTCCATAGAGGTTATCGATGAAAAACATGCCATAGCATCAACGATTAAGGATGAAATACAATTCTTCAGAGTAGATACAACTGAAGCAGGACTGTCAAATGCCAGCTCACAAAGGTGAATGGCTTCTAGATCTAGTTTAACTGTAACTACTTGATTATTTGCAACATACTTCAAAAAACAGTGTAGAGTAGAAGTCACAACACCCATAGCATGGATCCAAGGTCTCCCCAAGAGGAGGTTGTATGGTAACGGTCCAGGCATCACATAGACCAACATGGGTAAGATAATGGGACCTAGCTACAAAGGTAGTATTATTGTACCTAGAGCTTGGTGGTTGGCGTTATCGAATCCACAAATGTACAAGGAGGAAGCTGCTAAAGAGGATCAATCAATTTTAATCTTAGGTAAAAGGTCTATACCACAAACGTTGATGGCCAAACCGGTATCAATGAGGGTACGCCTAATACTGATATTGTTAACATTAATTATAATCATCAAGGGATCTGATTGCTTCTGCACATCCAGAGGTGGGAGTTCTTGCGGGTGGAATGTAATATTCAAAAAATCCACACGAATATAATCCAATAACACATTAATGTCTGTAGGCCTAGTGGAGGCGGGCAAGAAAATATTTTGTAAAGCTTCCTGAAGCATCTCCTAATAAATTGGAGTGGTCTGAAGCAAGTCCCAAAGTGATATCTTAGCTGGAGTAATGTGAAGTTTCTCAACAAGATCATAATCACCTAGTGCTTTGATTACAGGTTTAGGTGTTGAAGGAAGGCTTGGTTGAGGTGGTAAAGAAGTGGGAACAAAAGGTTGTGATTTAGGAATGTAATGTTATTGATCCAATTTTTGTTTATTTCTCCTTGTAAGATATGTGTGCTTGACAAAATTATAAGAAGTAGAGTCTGTAGCTTTCATGAACCTTGAATATAAGTTTGATTTATTGCTACCACATGAAATACCATATATAGAAGAGTGGGTCAGGGTCACTTAAATGATGGATTTCATAGGGCTTGGAGGAGCCACAAAGACCACAACCACATTTACTAACTCCTCAGCCTGCCGAGAGGAAATTTGTTCAAGAGATTTGCAGATAGGGGAGAGCACCTCTAAGAATTCATCTAGAGCATCTTCCAAAATATTGAAATCTTCCTCAGAAAATTTATTATCATGAACATACATAAAATTGCGAAGAAAGATCTAATGTTCATGTCAGGTTCACCAAAATGTGATATAAGGGGGATTCGATGCACATGAGTCTCTCCTTTCTCAAGAGATCACCAGGGAATGCACTACCCTTATACACCTCAGAATAAAAAATTAGGAGAATGATAAAGAACTAAGACCCGGTTATGTTTCGAGAAAACTACCACAAACCCTGAGAGAGCAAACCAAGATATTTATGTCTCAAAAGAGGGAGATCTCAACCAAAAGATGTCAGTGCAATTTTAGGATTCCAGTGTGGCGCGTTGTCGTCTAAAGGACCCACTGGCATCCTAAGCAATAGAGAACTCAGGAACTTGAATGGAAAAAAAAAGCTTTACTTCTAGCCTCAGGTCTAAAGTGTATTGAACAAAATAACTAGTCAGGAAACCAAAAATTGAAATGAACTCAAGGAGGCTTGAAGAAAGTTTACCTTTCTATAGATTTTTGGATATTCACTCCAAGCTTTTTTTTGTGACCTACACACAAAAGAATGAGGGGAAAATGTTGGGGTTGTATAGGCGCCTGCCTTAGTTAGACCTCCATTTTGGTGTTCCCACCTCCACGGACAGCCAAGTTGGAAAGGAGTGTAAATGACGTAAACAAAGCATGTGATGAAAGCAAAACCCGTTCAGGAGTAGAACCCACACCACAGAAAGCATGTGGTGAAAGAAAAACCTACTCAAGAGTAGAACCTGCACCACAAGATAGTAAATGAACAAGTAGGAAAGGAAAGTAAGGGAGAGAGAGCATTACCCATGGGCCTAGACCCTCTCTAGAGCACACGGACACACTGTTGAGTGCTTGCTTAAGGGTTGTTGTTGGGATGACCTCAGTCTGGCATGGCTTTGCTTGAGAGAGCATTGCTATCAAAGATGAGGAGGACTCAAAATTGGAGCAAGTAGTAAGAAAGGTTGAGTGAATGTCTTCCAACACCCAAATGAGAGCCAAGAAGTCATTTTTAAGGCTTGAAAGGGTGGCAAAGAGTCATTACTTTCGAAATGTAACCACTAGGACACATGTCTCAAGGGTTAGTATTCCAGATTCCTTATTTCAAACTCAAAAAACCACCAAGATGCTAGCGTGTCGCACAGATGTATATGCATCGTGCATTCATCCAAGGACTAGATTCTTGGGAAACATGTCACCACTTGCTTCTGTCACTCAGCCACAAGCCTGCATGTAGTCAGAATCACAAAATTCTGACCCATGGGATTTTGTTATTAATGTTCCAAGGTATTATAAATGCTAGGAAAAAAAGCCAGAATGTGGAATTGCCCCTAGGTGCAATTCTATCACATTACACTTTAAGAAAAAAGTCTCAGAAAATAATAAGAAGATTCTCAAGAACATTTGAAAATTTTCCTTCCATATCAGGAGATGATTTATGATGAGAAGTGGTTATTCAGGAGCAACACTATAGGTCTCCTATTTAGCTTCATTGTTTATGTTTGGATCATTTAAATTATTACTTCTCTTTAGAAGCTACATGCGCTAATAGGCTCATTCAGGTCTAGGTCCTTTCCCTCACAACTTGTTAGTGATTTTGGGTGGAGTTTCCTTTCCCTTTCCCTTTTCGGTAGGTGCCAACCTACCTTATATATAGTCATTTTTGGTGTGCCATTTTTGGGTTTGTTCGCTTGGTCTTGTTTTTTCATTCTTACCCTTTTATTGACTCTATTTCCCAATGGATAGGACTAGTCTATTGTTTTTGGATTCCTGGCTATGTCCTTTTCAATCCTTGTCCCCAAACAAAGCCCCTGTTGTCTAAATTTTGGGAACCCCCTTGTAAATCGACACCCCCATGTTAAATTTTGGTTAAGTCCTTTCTCGGGTGGTGTTTTATTGAATATTTCTAACCTGGGCGGTGTTTTCATTAGTTCTCCTAACTTCCCATTTTACCGCCCCAGTTATTTCTTTCTCCATTTTCTTAAGCTTGACAGTGTTTTGGGGTTTTGTTGTAACTTTCCACCAGTTCTAAGTCATTCTTTTAAAGGTCAATAGTCTATACCCAGGGTTCACAAACTTGTTGAAAATACCGTCGATAACATTTTTCAAATTTTTTCGAGGCTGAGTGGGAGTTGAACTAGTTCCTATAACTACAATGGTGATTTGTGTAGTTCTACTAACTCACCACTTTACCATCAAAGTGAATTTTCGAAGGATTAAGAAGTCATAACACAAGATTACTATGTTTAGGTGCACCAGATAAATGAAAAGCTATTTGTGCAAAGTTGAATAAAGAGAAGCCATCCAGATACAAAAAGGAAAATCAAAATTAAAGACATAATTGCTCATAATGCAAGGAATCAAGACTAGAAGTATAAAAAGTTGTACTTTATGTTATATATATATATATATATATTGGTGGAAATACAAAATTTTAAGTTGATTATATAAAACATGGGGAACTAGATAGTATCAAAAAAAAAAATTCATGCACAAAGGGTGAACATCAGCAGATGGATTGCTTCTATCACCACTTGGAGGCACTATATCTAGGCAGGTGAAAGTAGGTTCTCATGAGACTGCAAAAATTGGGCAAACAACCCCATATTGTTCCTCACCAGCCTTGTGCACAGGAGAGTCATTGCTTCTTCCAGGGATTCATTTTTGGAAATTGAAGCAATGTAAATTACATCACCTATTAGTCCGCTCTATGGATAATTATTGAGGCTAACAATGGTTGCATTCACCCGATGGAGGAATTTTGGTCATACTATTTGTTTTGTTGCCCTCATCCCCCAGTCGTGAAGCCTGCAGGTGTGGATCACAATGTACATCAAATGATCTAGAAGCATTGCATTGTGCACATGTACATGGTTCAGGAATGTATCTCATAGTATACTACGCAACAACTCTCCTTCAACCTCACTGTCGACTATGAAGACCTCTTTCAACTGATCAAACAATCATCTAAAAAGAGGGCTACACTTAATTTATTCAATGACAACAAATTCATTCATGGATACAACATTGCTCTAAGCACTAGCCATATTTGACTCTATAAGTTGGAAAAGTGAGGTAGTTCCTATTGAATTTATAAAAGTTTGGTGAGACATATTAACTCAAAATGATCAAGGTGACAAGATGGCGATGCGGTCTAAATTAATGGTTGATATGATAGGAATTTAAGTTACATTCCCAATTGATTTTTCGGTTGGAAATCTTGCACGTGTGTATCTACCATAAAATTGTTCAATGCTCAATTAGTGAGGTATGCGAACTGCTTCAGAATTAATGGCCATGAGGCAAGCGTTAAATCAAGAAATGCTCAAGAATTGTTTAAAGTATTTTCACTAGTAATTTAATCATTTTGACATTTATTATTTCTCAGCTATCATTTTCCAAGATAGAAAGTTAAGCAGTAAGAAGATGTTACTACAACCAATCGTTAACTGTCAAGAGAAAAATATGACCCCTATATCTAGGAGAAAAGGCTATTCAACAAGGGTCCAATCTCTAGATAATACACTGTGATGTAATCAAGGGACGAACATTTTATTTTCTTTGAATTTCATTTATTTTCCAATTGCAATAGCTCTCAATCTGTTTGTTGTGAGTAGGATGTCATGCTGATCGCACTGGCCTATGAGTCATGTGCGCAAATAGAATACATTTTGTATGTGAAATCTATTCAACTGCATTTATTTCGTCTATTGTGATTATGTAATCTCTTATTATAGTTTATGTTTTCTTTTTTCATTGATCAGTATAGTTTGTGAGTTGGTTGATTGATGACCCTTAGGATTTATTTCGCATTAATCACATTTTTATGGGTTAATGTTTGCTACCTTATTGCTTTCTGGTTAAAAGCTCATTCTTTTTTTATTTAAATCATACAAGGGAGTTGCACCTCTCAATTCAGAGGAAAGGCACAAATGCAATTGTGGCCTTTCCAAAGCTATTAGCAAATCAATATTAGTGCTTATTAAGTAGGAGCATCATTTATTATAGGTGTATTTATTAGGGGCCAATTCATTCACTAATATAAATGAAATTTTTGATATAATTGTGCTTGTACATAATTTGATGGGTAATGAAAGATCCCATGATTATAAATATTGGATGTACTTCTTCATAAAAATAGTCATTCATGATGAGTAGTATTTAGATTGGGCTCAACTTATATGTGACCAGTTGCATTCAATGATTGTTCACTTTCCACTCAAAAAGTTGTTTTACATGTCTTCCTACATTCTCTATGCTATTTCCTACACAAGACCTTGGCCAAGCTTGAGACCGATTGAATTCCAAGATCAAGATGTTCAGATCTATGACTATTACAATAAGCTCCAATTAGAGAAGAGCTACAAGCATTTTAGGAGGGTGAATGATACATTTACCTTGAGGATGGTAAGAGAGATACAAGGGGATATAGGTTAGAGGATATGTGATAGGGAGGTTAGATGAAACAATCATAGTTTCATGCTCTAAGTCTTGTTGGAAGACTTCTATGGTGTCTCTCTCCACCACTTCAACCTATAGGACCTTTCTATACTTAGGATCCCCTAGTTTTTCCTTGCCAACCCCAACTACCAACATAAATCTTCCTACCAAATCCACTTTGGTACAAACTTGCAACTCTACACTTAGCCCTTAATCCACCCTAAAGGCTACAAAACCTCCAAATTTTGAATTTAACTTTGCAAGGGTGTGGAGGTGCTTCTCACATCATCAATACATCCCATTAAAGGTATTAGGGGTCCACCTAACTCCATCTGCAGGTCACTTTCATCAAACCCTCTTTTAGGCCTAAAAAGGCTACTAGCCCTAGGAGCCCCAATTAGGCCTCCTTCTCCGAGAAAATAGGTTTGTTCTCAAATCTTCCCAAAGAACATCCCAATATTTTCTTGGGATTCCTGGTTCATTTTCCCACATCTCAAATATTTTTGAGGTCTTAAGTCTCAACTGTTCGTACAACACCCTAACTTGATAATGGGCAAAATTAGGACTTTTCAGCCTTTCTTGGCTTCTTTCCAAACTATTAAATGTTTCTCACATCAGTTGATTTGATGGAGCTTCCTTCTTCATACTATATCCAGGTAAGACACTTACCTGCCTTCTCCACCCTATGATTTGTCAGGAAATAGACACCACTGCAAATCAAGTGCTCTGCACTTTCTGTCTTCCCTAGCCGGACTCTTCCTGGCTCGCCTAGGGCAAGACTTTCATAGCAACTCCCATGCTCTCCAAGACCCTAAACTCTACAATATGTACAACCATGGAGTCTAGTCACTGTTCCCAAAGGGACGTACAATTTGTACGGTGGGAAAGTGAACTAACACTCCATTTTCTCACAACTTCCTGGTTCAGACCAGCAACAATATGGAAACCAAATTATTTACAAACTAATCTTAAAACTGCACAAAGGAGCTATTTGATGCTACAAAAAGCTTGAAGAAACACTACTCTACATCCTACACATATTTTAGTGCTATGATCAATCCATCAAGCAACACTACAATGCAAAAATCAGAAAATTCTCACAAAAACATAGTTGTTTCTTCTTGAATTCAAAACTTCAACAATTTCAAATGCTTCCAACCCTACTCCAATGTCGAGGCCTTCCATAAATAGGGCATCCAATTTAGTTATCACTCCCTTGGGCTCTTCTTGGTCGTATGAAACTCTAATTGAGCATTATTTTTCACATATTTTGCAAGAATTCCTAAACATCCAAGACCTTATTTTGAGTTAGAACCATAAGAAACCTATCCTATGATCAACATAACCTTCATCTAACCAAAACCCAACCATAAATTCCATTAAGGCTTACATTCAAAAATGAACAAGAAAAGATGATAAGTTGGCATAAAACAAATTGCCAAAACATGACCTTCTAGTCAAACTGTGATAACCTATGGGTGCTCCTGCACCATTCTCCCCCCCTCTGCACAAACACTAAGGAATGTGGGGAGAGATCAGAGATAAATCAATACCCTGCTTCTTGAACTGAGCTTCATCCACGAATGTAGCCTCAGATTCTGGTTTGTCCTTCCATTTGATGAGATGTTCCATATATACCTTATGCCGGGTAGACTTCTTCATCCTTGATTCTAAGATTCTCTCTGCTTGCAGCTTGTCTTTAGGAGGTAAGGCTATGTTACTCACATCCTTCAAGACATCCACACTTTTTTGCTCCAGATTAGTGACTTGTCCTTTATACCTGATCAAATCAGCCACATTAAACACTGGTGAAATGCCTAAGTCTGCAGGTAACTCCACCTTGTAAGCATTATTTACATACCTGGCTAACACCTGACATGGTCCCACTCTCTTCATCTGCAACTTGGTTGATGTTCCTTTCTGCAACCTAGATTTGTTGAGATGGACCATGACATAGTCCCCTACTACAAATTGTAGATCTTTTCTAGATATATCCACCTTAGCTTTCAACTTGTGAGTAGCCTTTGTAATTGTCTTCTTCACTTGCTCCTGAATCTCCTTCATGGTCTGAGAGAAATCTTCATCATGGCCACTCCTATGTTCCATAGTTCCTAGGTCTCTAAGTTCACACACACCTCTTGGGTGCATTCCATACACTATTTCAAAAGGACTTATGCCTGTGGTCCAATTCACACTGCCATTGTAGGCATATTCAGCTTGTGATATGACCAAGTCCCATGTCTGTCCATACTCCTTGGTGAGGAACCTTAGAAGGTTACCTAACACCCTGTTAACTACCTCAGTTTGTCCATTGGTCTGAGGATGGTAGGCTGATCCAAAAGACAAGTTAGTACCTAATCTGCTCCATAGAGTTTTCCAAAAATGACTCATGAACTTCACATCCCTATCTGAGACAATGCTCAATGGCAATCCATGTATCCTCACAATCTCTTTGAAGAAGATTTGAGCAATATAGCTAGCATCACGGGTGGTCTTGCAAGGAATAAAAAGACTCATTTTGCTAAACCTATCTACCACGACATAGACACTATCAAACCCTATCTTAGTTTTAGGGAGTCCTACCACAAATTCCATGCTAATACATTCCCATGGCCTATTTGGAATGGGTAGAGGTTGATACAAACCTACATTGCTAGCTCCCCCCTTGGCTTTCATACAAACTACACACTGCTCCACATACCTTCTGACATCCCTTGGCAACTTGGGCCAGTAATAGAACCTCTGCACTAGTTCCATTGTTTTGTTGATACCAAAATGACCACTAAGAATACCATTGTGCTTCTCCTGGATAAGATTCTCCCTCATTGAACCTTTTGGAACACATAACTGATTTCCTTTGAACAAAAGTCCACTTTGCAATGTATACTCTGAGAATTGACTATGAAAGTGATTCTCAAAATCAAAAGATACCTTATATGCCTCTGAGAAGTCTTCATCTTCTCCATAGAGATCCTTGAAACTCTCTATTCCAATACTCTTTATTTGTATCTCTTGCACTGTCAGCAACCTCCTACTTAATGCATCTGCCACCTTATTCAACTATCCCTTCTTGTGCTTGATGGTAAATGTGAAGGCTTGGAGGTATTCCATCCATTTCAAGTGCCTATTACTCAACTTTTCCTGTGTGTTGATGTAGCTAAGTGCCTGGTTATCAGTAAACACTACAAACTCTTTAGGTGGGAGATAATGCCTCCACTTTCTAAGTGACTGTACAAGAGCATACAGTTCTAGGTCATAGGTAGAATACTTTGTCTTAGCTTCATTGAGCTTTTCACTAAAGAAAGCTCTAGGCCTACCTTCTTGGCTTAGCACTCCTCCTACTGCAATTCCACTCGCATCACATTCCACAGTGAATAACTTATCAAAACTAGGTAACAAAAGGATGGGTTGAGTTGCTACTTCTTGTTTCAGTTTCTCAAAACCCTTCTTTGCTTCAAGAGTCCACTTGAACTTAGTTTTCAAGCCACCTTTGATTGTATCAAGTACTGGTGCACATTTGCCACTAAATTTCCTTATAAACTTCCTATAAAACTGAGCTAACCCATGAAAACTTATTACCTCTGTCCCAATGGTTTGTGTAGGACAATTTAGGATAGCTTCCACCTTGCTTGGGTCCATATTCAATGATCCTTGGGATACTACAAACCCTAAATACACAAGCTCTTGTTTGAAGAACTCACACTTTTCTAGATTGATGGCTAACCTCTCCTCTTTAAATCTTTTAAGAACCAACTCCACATGCTTTAGATGTTCTTCTGTTGTCTTGCTAAAGATGAGTATATCATCTAGATATACCACCACAAATAACCCTGTGAAGTCCTTAAGCACTTCATTCATGAGCCTCATGAATGTGCTAGGAGAATTTGAGAGGCCAAATGGCATAACTCTCCACTCATATAACCCATCAGTTGTCTTAAAAGTTGTCTTCCATTCATCCCCCTCTTTGATTCTAATCTGGTGGTATCCACTCTTGAGATCCAACTTGGTAAAATACTATGCTCCTCCAAGACAATCCATCAAATCCTCTATCCTAGGAATAGGAAACCTATATCTGATTGTAATCCTATTGATAGCCATAGAATCAGTGCATAGCCTCCACTTACCACCTTTCTTGGTTGCTAAGACCACTGGTACTGCACACAGACTAATGCTCTTCCTAATTAGTCCTTGGTCTAATAACTCATGCACTTTTCTAGCTACTTCTAGGTTTTGATCTGGTGTACGCTTGTAAGCTTCTTTGTTTGGTAATGAAGCCCCTGTTATGAAGTAAATCTGATGACTGATGGATCTCTTTGGAGGTAAGGTTGCTGGTGTTCTATCACTGACTATGTCCTTGAACTTCTCAAGCAACTTCTGGACTGCTCCGGGTATGACTATTTTCTTAGTCTTATCTTCCTTCTTGGGTTGCACCATGACCACATATCCTCCCCCTCCTTGTTGTAGGGTGTTGATAAACTCTTTTCCACTACTTAACAAGACACTAGGGGTCTTTGACTGTCCTTCTTCCTCATTTGACAGTGACTGCAGTTTGAATGTCTTTCCATCCTTCTTGAATGAGATAGTGTTTTCCTTTCCATCATAGATGGCTCCTCTGTCATACTACCATGGTCTACCCAATAGAAGATGGCATGCATCCGTGGGCAACACATCACAAATCAACTTGTCCTTGTACCCTCCAATGGAGAACTCCACCGTTATCTGCTCATTTACAAGAACACTTTGTCCTTTGTTCAACCATGTCACCTTGTAAGGGTTAGTGTGGGGTACTTTCTCCAACTTCAATTTCCTCACTGCCTCCTCAAAGATTATGTTATCAGTAGACCCTGAATCCACTATAACCTTGCACACCTTTCCAAGTATTTTTCATCTTGCCCTGAATAAGGCTCTCCTTTGCTTTGGCTTTGCTTTGGCTTTGCTTTGACTAGTTGTCTAATTAGAACCCTAATAAACATCAAGTTCTCCCCCATTTCTGACTCAATGTGACTAACCTCTGGTGACTTGACACTCATAGTGTCTTCTTGAGCATATGCTACTCTCTTTTATGTATTTGAAGAAGATGCTTTCTCTGGGCACCTATAAGCTGGATGACCTACTTGACCACAGTTGTAACACTTCATACTAGCAAAGTATGAGTTACTTCTGACTGCTCCTCTTCCTCTATTCGGACCTCCTTGAGGTCCTCTACCTCTTCCATAGCCTCCTCTAGAAGTTGTTACACCTCCATGCTCTGTGAGTTTAGACTCCCTGATTTCTTTGTTCAGTCCCTCTACCTTGGTATCCACCTCTATGTCCTCTTTGATCTCTGCCTTTACCTCTATTCTTAGAAGCCTGGTCTTGTTTCCTCTTACTCCTTTCTTCAATCTTTATAGCCAATTGATAACATTGGTGAACTATTTTGGGACTTAGAAGATTCATCTCCTCTTGAATGTTCCATTTCAAGCCATTAAGATACCTAGCCACCTTAAGCCTTTCATCCTCAGTTACATTAGACCTCATGAAAAGTTTTTGAAACTCATCAGTATAAGAATTCACATCTTGATCTCTTTGTCTCAAGCTCTGTCTTTTCTTGTGCAACTGAATTTCATAATCATTTGGCATGTGTGCTTCTCTCACTTTGGGAACCATTCCCTTCCAAGTAGAAATAGGCTTCTTGCCTTCCTTTTCTCTCTCTGTCTGAATGAACTTCCACCATGCCAAGGCAGTACCTCTCAATCTTGATTTGGCCACCTTTACCTTCTGTGCTTTAGAGACTCCATCACACTCAAAATGGTTTTCCATTCCGTCTATCCAATCCATGACTAGATCAGCTTCCATTTTCCCACTAAACAATGGTATGCCTTCAAGTGCTTTTCCACTCAAAGCCTTCAATGCCTTCAAGAAAGGCTCTTCTTGCAAAACATGGTCAGGTTCAAGGATCTTTTCTTCCTCTGCAACCTCTTCTTTCTTTGGTACCCTTCCTTCTAACTGCACATTACTCATTGCTTGCTCAAGTTGGGCTATTCTTTCCCTCAATAACCTATTGTCTTCCTCTTTTTCTTCAACCTTCTTGGCCAGTTCTGCATTTGTCACCATGTCTGTAGAACCACTAGACTCAATCTCTAACATATATGATTTTACCCCAAATCTTTTGCTGCTCTGATACCAATCTGATAGGGAGGTTGGATGAAACAATCATAGTTTCATGCTCTAAGTCTTGTTGGAAGACTTCTATGGTGTCTCTCTCCACCACTTCAACCTATAGGACCTTTCTTTACTTAGGATCCCCTGGTTTTTCCTTGCCAACCCCAACTATGAACATAAATCTTCCTACCAAATCCACTTTGGTACAAACTTGCAACTCTACACTTAGCCCTTAATCCACCCTAAAGGCTACAAAACCTCCAAATTTTGAATTTAACTTTGCAAGGGTGTGGAGGTGAATCTCACATCATCAATCCATCCCATTAAAGGTATTAGGGGTCCACCTAACTCCATTTGCAGGTTGCTTTCATCAAACCCTCTTTTAGGCCTAAAAAGGCTACTAGCCCTAGGAGCCCCAATTAGGCCTCATTCTCCGAGAAAATAGGTTTGTTCTCAAATCTTCCCAAAGAACATCCCAATATTTTCTTGGGATTCCTGGTTCATTTTCCCACCTCTCAAATATTTTTGAGGTCTTAAGTCTCAACTGTTCGTACAACACCCTAACTTGATAATGGACAGAATTAGGTCTTTCTAGCCATTCTTGGCTTCTTTCCAAACTGTTAAATGTTTCTCACATCAGTTGATTTGATGGAGCTTCCTTCTTCATACTATATCCAGGTAAGACACTTACCTGCCCTCTCCACCCTATGATTTGTCAGGAAATAGACACCCCTGCAAATCAAGTGCTCTGCACTTTTTGTCTTCCCTAGCCGGACTCTTCCTGGCTCGCCTAGGGCAAGAATTTCACAGCAACTCCCATGCTCTCCAAGACCCTAAACTCTACAATATGGACAACCATGGAGTCTAGTCACTGTTCCCAAAGGGCCGTACAATTTGTATGGTGGGAAAGTGAACTAACACTCCATTTTCTCACAACTTCCTGGTTCAAACCAGCAACAGTATGGAAACCAAATTATTTACAAACTAATCTTAAAATTGCACAAAGGAGCTATCTAATGCTACACAAAGCTTGAAGAAACACTACTGTACATCCTACACATATTTTAGTGCTATGATCAATCCATCAAGCAACACTACAATGCAAAAATCAGAAAATTCTCACAAAAACACAGTTGTTTCTTCTTGAATTCAAAACTTCAACAATTTCAAATGCTTCCAACCCTACTCCAATGTCGAGGCCTTCCATAAATAGGGCCTCCAATTCATTTATCACTCCCTTGGGCTCTTCTGGGCCGTATGAAACTCTAATTGAGCATTATTTTCACATATTTTGCAAGAATTCCTAAACATCCAAGACCTTTTTTTGAGTTAGAACCATAAGACACCTATCCTATGATCAACATGACCTTCATCTGACCAAAACCCAACCAAAAATTCCATTAAGGCTTACATTCAAAAATGAACAAGAAAAGATGATAAGTTGGCATAAAACAAATTGCCAAAACATGACCTTCTAGTCAAACTGTGATAACCTATGGGTGCTCCTGCACCAATATGTCTTGAGGTTGCACAATTTATTAACACATATGGTAGTCATTTCATCCAATTCCAAAGGTTTACCAACATTAGAGTTGAAGGTTTTGATTGATTCCCCTATAGACTACCCAAATATGTTGAAGACATTTTTTCTTAATTGAAGTGTGCAGATAGATTGTACAAGTAAAAAGGGCATCAAGAGAGGGAAAAAGTAGGTGTGTAGTTTCCCATTAGCCTTGGTTATTACTCTTGTAATTCTATATCTGGTGCCCTCAATATTGAAAGGAACTTAACCAGATATAGGATGTAATTTTATGAAAGGAGGTTCCCTTTTGACAGTAAGAACTTTGTTAAATATAACCTATAATTAGGCCCTAGTTTCCATCATATCCCACATTTAGAACACTATTGGGTAGATTGTGTGGATGAATATGAGGTTCACAGAAGAAGTTGGATGAGACTAAATTTGAGGCAATAGTAACACTTATATTAGATCGGGATATCTATGGTCTAGATGATGATGAATCTGATTTGTCGGAACTAATCTTTGTCAATCATATACAATCTCAACCAATTGTTTTTATAGATTGGGTATTAAGGAGTTGGAGACTATTGATGCAAAAACTACATTGGTGCTTAAGAGAACGTGATATTGGGGAGTTAGGAAGACTTTAGAGAAATAAAATGCCCCACCTCCTGAGTCTCAAGACACTCAACATTAGGGTGAGAATAGCCAAATTCCTTTATCCTCTTGTATATAATCACCTTCTACTCATTAAGTGACTCTAGGAGGACACATAAGTGGTGATAAGGAGCCTCTAGAAAAGAGTTAACCAAAGAAGACCTATGGATAAGATGCCATTGATCAAACATAAAAATACAAAGAGAAAATGGTTGTACAGGATGAAGAAATAATTAATGTATCCTCTTCTCCTTCACGAGTAAGTGTTCCTCCTTCTCCTGAGTCTTCTCCTCTAAGAGAATCACAAAATTCTCCTAGGGTAGGTTCTACTCTGCCCCCTTCTCCTGAAATGAGAACTTTTGACACTCCCCCATCGTAGGGGAGTCTTGCAATTTACTTCTCTTAGTTCCAAACCCATGGCTAAACCTACTTCCACTTCATGGTTAGAAAAGCCCCTATCCAAGAAAAGGAAAACAATTCAAATTAGTCTTAAAAAATAAAAAATAAAAATCAATTAATTTAGTGAAATCCAAAGCCTAAGAAACTAAATATTGGATAAGTAGGTCGTTGGAAGATGACAATTCTAGGAATATGTATCTAGAAGTAAAACACCCCTTAGTGCAGAAAGAAACGGGTCAAGAAACTATTAGTGATTTCAACATGACTAGAGTTAATTTAGAGCCTTCAACTAGGGATGGAGATGTGCATAATTTTCAACTGACAATTGCTAGGTTGTTGGAAAGAATAGCTAGAGACAAACAAAGCAAGAATGAGTTGAAGTATGAGGTGAATATTTTGATTGATTGCTTGAAATTTGTATTAGATTTGGCTCCCCAACCAATTAGTCAAGCTAGTGCCATATTTGATCCAACATCTTTCATAGGAAAGCAAATGATGAATAAGATGCAAGGCTATAAGGCTTATGAGAAGGCTAATAGATAATGGGCCACAAATACCTTAACTAAGAGAACCAAATTTATCTTTGATATGAAGGTATGTAAAGATATTGAAGTTTTGAGAAGTGAAGTTGATAAAGAGATTACTTCCACCAAACACGAAGAATCAATTTAGGAAAAAAATGATAATGATTTCAAAGGAATGATAGAAATGGGTACAAATAAATTGGTCAGTGAACAAATTCTACCAAATACCAATGATAAAGATGTGTTATGTGGAAGTGGAGCATCGAGTGGAAATTTTTTTCTAAAACAAAATATATTGGAATAAGGCAAGGCACTTAATGAGGGTTGAGATTCAGAAAAACCTTTTGGGCATTGGAATTCATCTAAGAAAATAAGGGAATTCTAATGATGAAGATGAGGAGACATTGAAGGGAATCTTCAAAGGGATAGTTGAGAGCCTCTATGACAAAAAAACTCAATGTGGAAAGCATGAGGAGGCTCAAAGGTATTGACTTGACGTTGTTTCAGTTCGATGGACTTGCAGCGACATACTTAGGGAAGATCAAGGTTGCAAGAGCTAATAAAGCTATTTGGAAATTAAGGACTAAAAATGTAATCATCCCTCACCAATGTGATATTCCTCCCATAGTAAAGACATTTTATGCCTATCAAGCCAAATTTGTCACATCAACTACCCAATCATTTAAGTTACCAAAATTATTCCACCTCAGCAATAGTCTCTTTTATTTGCTTAAATATTTCATATGAACTTTATGTTTTATGGAAGTTGAAAAGACTCTTATTTTTTGTGGTTATTTCAAGACGCAAGAGCTAATAAAGCTATTTGGAAATTAAGTACTAAAAATGTAATCATCCCTCACCAATGTGATATTCCTCCCATAGTAAAGACATTTTATGCCTATCAAGCCAAATTTGTCACATCAACTACCCAATCATTTAAGTTACCAAAATTATTCCACCTCAGCAATAGTCTCTTTTATTTGCTTAAATATTTCATATGAACTTTATGTTTTATGGAAGTTGAAAAGACTCTTATTTTTGGTGGTTATTTCAAGAAGTGGTTACTCTTGCTTTCTTATATATGTAATATGATGCAAATAAAAAACCTCTTTAACATTTTTTGATATAGATACATGAAACTAGAAATATTACATCTGTGAATGTATAGTTTGGGATCATTGAATGAATGAATGAAATTATCATAATTTGTGCATTCTGATTAATTTTTTAAGTTTTTTCATTTCTTTGTGAATGCATTATTTCTATTATTTATTTGGCCCATTTTATTTTTTTGTTATCATCTTTGGCTAGAAAAATTCAATTTACATTTCATGGGATGTGAATTAGTCTGTGTTATGCAATGAGGGAAATAGTGATGCAGAAAAGGACTCCAAAGGTGACACTGTTGTGGCCACGAGTATTGGCATGGGGATGGAGCAAACGAGTGCTAGGAGGTCTCACAAATTATCAAAGAACAAGAAAGGGATACCAACTAATGAAAGTTCTAACAAGTCGGAGCAGACTAGCAACAAAGCTGATTGTAAGGACACTGTTGAGGAGGAAGAGGAGTTCGCGGAGGGTCCCAACCACTTCTCAGACCTAAACAAAATGCTCAAAGAGGACTCCACCCACTCTTTGGATCCCAGGGCTATTGAGGAAGAGACCACTCAGTGGAAGAACGACAAGGAGGAGGACATCAACAAGTTGTGGGAGCGGGTGGTGAAACTTCAAGAACAAAAGTTCAATAGGCTAACTTATTTCACTGTTAAGATAATTCATAGATTTTCCATCACTCTCTCTGATGTCATCAAGGAGGAGGCATGTATAAATTCTGAGGGTGAAGGTCCTAACTAAATCAAGGATGATGTTTTAAATCTCATCATTCAAAAATGGGAAGGTGTTTCCAATTGGTGGGTTGGTCTGTTTGTTTTTGTTGGGTCTTTGTTGTCCGTGTGTCGTGTCTATTATCTTTTTGGTCTTTGTTGTTTTTGGTTTGGTATCTATGATGTACTATTGAACATGGCTCCTTTTTGGCCCTTTGAGCTCTTCGTGTAATGGGTACAACACCCAGTAAATGTTGCTTATCTTATCAAAAGCATATGAATCATCATCAAATGTCTCATTTGATATAATATGATTTTAATATCATTTAAATTTTTAACCATACTATTTTTAGCTTGAATCAGGACCATTGTGGTATTTAATCTAGGAATTACTCTTTATGGGAAGTGAAGAGGACAATAATACCTTAGAATACATTTAGAAAATCATAAACTATAAAAGAAAATAAACATCAAATAAGTTTTCAAGTTGAAAAACTAAATAAAAATAGGAAGCTTAGATTATTTTTTTTAAAGAAAGAAATTCAAACCCTACAAGCAAAAAACATAGAGGTATAAGATCAATTGGGCTCACCAAAATAAAAAGAAATAAAAATATTTCTTTCAATTTTTTGAGGATTTTATTTCTATCATAGAATAACTAGCTAAGATAGTAGCACTACACAAACACACTTTTTAAAATTGACAAAGAAGGTGCAAGTAATTAGCTTCATTTGTGAGGTTGAGATATTTTGTTGTCGGATGTGCTAAGTGATATAATCCTCCACTTTGGTATTATATTTGAGATTGTGATACTCTTGTAGACTACTTCATAATTTGCATTCAACTATGGTTCAATCTTGTACTTGCAAAAATCATCCATGAAAATGTGACATTGATCCCAAATCTATGGATTTGACCTTTTGTTATGGCTTCAATATGGGCACTCTTGACCTTCAAAACCCTATCCACATATAAGAATTTAAATTGGTCATGTTGGACGCAAGTAGAGTTTTTTGTGCTAGGCATGGGAGGTGACTTGCTATCCTTTTGGCATAGTCAAACTCTTGAGTCAATTTAATAGGTTTTAACAAGTTTGATTACACTTCAAGCAACCATGCAAATGCTTATATTTTCCTAATGATCTTAGAT